>CM050171.1:10413817-10768817 GCA_027410445.1 Discoglossus pictus | reverse complement strand
GTCGGGGTTGTGTGCTAGCACGCAAACAACTAAGCAAGCACGTAGTTACTGGTTCAGATGGAGCCAATGGAAAAAGAGATCGTTAGCATTACATCACTGAAAAAGGGGAGGGTAGATTTCCAAGTCCTACGGGCTTAAAGTACAGTTTGCAACCGGACCCACAGGCCAGAAATAACGCAATATTAATAAAGCCGTAAATATGATATTCTATTACATGCGAGTTACAGTATATGTCGTAACACATTGATTGCCGGGATCGATATAATACAAAATAGGAACATGAAATAAAATATTTTTTGGGGACGATTTGCGGGCTTGAGAATGTTGTGCTATTAATTCTAAGCCCTAACATGACTTTCCCTTATAATAAAAGTACAGTAGAGTGTTTTTATGTGATTACAACTGCTACGTATTGTACTTTACCCCCCTTGCGGGTGCCCTCGAGCACACGTTAGCCTCTGGGCTCCATTTGCATGTTACGCGCTTGCTCACGAGTGACCATGTTGCAATTTAATAGCTGAATTGAACAATTAGCAGTTACGGACACAAAAGATCAAAGGATTTACGTGCGCAAAGTTCAACGTAGCTCTCTGCGTAGCCTACTCTTGGACGCCCAGCGTGTTAACACGCAGCTTTGGCTGCGAGCAACGTTATGAGGCATCCTAGCACGCAAATAGCCCTAAGATAACAGTTACGAGCTACGTGTAAACACATGGCTCCAATTTAATGGGGCTGTTAATTTTCAAGAGCGTTAAAAACTGGTTCTATATTGTACTAGCAGTTTTCTCTACAGTAAATCGTTTCTGAAATATTTAGAATTGATTTTGCGCCTCTTGTATGCTCAGAGTGTTTGATAAGGGGGTGTGAGAGGGGTCTAACCACCAGATAACATTGGGGGGCTTCATTTTGGCCACTACAGAGACAGATAAACAGACTGTAATATTAATTGCCACTTCTTAGCCGCCATATGTTTTTTTAGTCCTGAACAAATGTTGCCGTGAGAAATTAAACAGTTTTACGGTCCAGTGTGCAAAGTAAGCATGGCCTCTTTTAGGAGGTTTCTACACAGGCAAATACATGGCACTTTCTAGAATAATTCTTAATCTGACATAAATTAAAGCATCTATTTTCTTGAAGTTGTGGAGAATCATGTCTGGCAAGAGATGAAAATGGAATATTCATTAGCTTTCAACTTACAATAGGACCATGGGGGATAACCCTGGTGTAATGTACTGTAAGACGCTAACTGAAGGAAGAACTCGAAGGAAGAGAGAGGACATTCTCAAGTTAGACTTATTGTGACTGGTAAAAATGGACAAATTCTTAAACTTAAGTGATCCAGTAACATAACTCAAAAGGCAAAAATATATTTGGGTGTGTCATGACCCAGGGGAGGGGGACTAACTCAGCTCCAGAATAATTCTTTCTTGGCTATAGGGCCATGAAGTGGATGGGCATCTCGGTGGCCAACTTCTATTCTAGGACCATCTGGATGCAGAATATAGATCAAGGGGTTAAATATAACACACAGAGGTTACAACCTGTAAATAAAAGTCACAACACCATGATTATGTTCTCTAAAAGGGAATTTATTGGGAGAAGTTGGAACATTTATGGGAGAACCGAGAGCCGATACAACTTTGGTTCAACCCACAAACATGATTACATTACCTGCCCTTAACCAGTTTACTTAATCAGCCCTTTGTAATACCTCACTAGCCAACCTGGGGAGCTACAGTTCATTGAGGGAACCATGACTGCCAACATGTACTGTGACATACTGAAGCAGAGCCTGATCCCCTCGCTTTGGAGACTGGGCCGCAGGGCAGTATTCCCACATGATAACATCCCCCAAAACACCTCCAAGACGACTACAGCCTTTCTAAAGAAGCTGAAGGTAAAGGGGATGGACTGGCCAAGCATGTCACCAGACCTAAACCCTATTGAGCATCTGTGGGACATCCTCAAATGGAAGGTGGGGGAGTGCAAGGTATCTAACATCCACCAGCTCCGTGATGTCATCATGGAGGAGTGGAAGAGGACACCAGTGGCAACCTGTGAAGCTCTGGTGATCTCCATGCCCATGAGTGTTAAGGCAGTGCTGGAAAATAATGGTGGCCACACAAAATATTGACACTTTGGGCCCAATTTGGACATTTCCACTTAGGGGTGTACTCACTTTTGTTGCCAGCGGTTTAGACATTAATGGCTGTGTGTTGAGTTATTTTGAGGGGACAGCACATTTACACTGTTATACAGGCCGTACACTTACTACTTTACACTGTAGCAGAGGGTAATTTCTTCAGTGTTGTCACATGAAAAAATATAATCAAATATACAAATGTGAGGGGTGTACTTACTTTTGTGAGATACCGTATTTATACACATATTAAGTTGGCATATAGACATTCTTCCTGTCTTGGGAGTTATATTGAATTGACCCCCCCCCCCCCCCCCGATATTTTGGGCTACTATGCCCATGTATAAAATATAAGCTGTATAATTTACTTTCTAAATACAGATTGCCTATTAACAATGGTAGATCATCCTAAAACGATCCATTGAATAAATATGCAAGTCCAATGGTGCTTCAATATGTTGGTTGGTATGGTTATATATAAGCAAATTATTCTGAAGATTGTATATGGAACCTAAACGCTTGATGCTTATAATATTATGTATATGCACATAATTGGCCTCTGTATAATAACTGCTAATTACCCCAATTAGTATTGTTTTTGTATGGAACTCATTCTCTTGGCTATGCGTCGTTCTTTGAATTGCGGGTCATTGTGCATCAAAGCAAGGTTCACTTTATTAAAAAGAGTCTGGCAGCACAAACACTTGGCGTAATTTTCCTTTAAACACCCTTGAGTCCATTACAAGATGAAGTAATATCAGTTGTGGTACGACCTCCCCGCATTTCCTGATCTCCTATTCCTTGGGGTCCTCCATGTAATAAACTAATTTGCAGTAAGATTTCTTGGCTTGTCACTGTCTGTAACATGGAAATAGTAGCCTGGGATCATACTTGTCTGTCGGGCTCATAATGATAGGCTCAGTGCTCGGCAAATTGTACAGCAGGCAGTTTTAATTGAGAATTTAAAGTATGTCTTTAGTAATTACATGATTGTTTGAAGCATTGTTCTTTAGAGAATCCAGCCTGAACTTTTTCAGCTTTGCTTTGATTTTTTTGGGGGGTTTAATTTGATGTTAAGCAAAATTGCTGACAATTACCGGGAGCAGAACCTTCAGATATTCTATTTATTACACAAATTCTATAAATGCAGACACACTAAATTATATATATAAAGGGCCAAGTTCTCAGTCTCCTCTGAGTTTGTGCTCATGTTACCAGCATTGTGATGGAGTAATACATACAAGAGGCTGTATATACTTTTCCTAGGCCTAGCTCTCACTGATTTAGTACCTTAACTAATATACTGTTTCCTGACTAACCAGCTCACATCCAGCTATACCTGGTTGGAGCAAAACAAACAGTACAATAGACTGTAAAATCATTGGTCTTTATATTTCTTCCGATTTCCAGGTCTTCACTCTGCTCCAAGCGGTCACAAGTTGCAAGCTGCAATCAGTCCATAAAAGAGACCTGCCATACTCCAGGAGCAGTCTTCAATCAGGGCTGCAGGAAGGTTAACCCTTGCAGTCCTAATAGGGGAAGAGAGCTTTGCAGTCTGTGGCTTGCATAAACCCCAGGATAACTCTGTCGCAATTTATATATATTTATAGATCTTTTAAACTACAGTGTAATTTCTATAACAAAATCAAGTTCACAAATGTATAAATCATCTTGAAATATTAGTGCAAAGTAAATAAAATGTTGCTTTGTGGGAAGAATAACTTCTCTTGCACTTCCCCCATGGTCTGCAGGCTGCCACCAAGGGGATACAAACACTGTATTAATACCCAGAAAATAACCATTGCCATCAGAACACCCCAAGAACACCTGGTAAAGTACAACAATAAGAATTGACTTCACGTATACCTCTAGTGACCACAAACCATACAGTTTTAGAGAAAATATGGAAACTAATCTAAGATTTGCATCCATTACTAAATGAAAATACACAATTATAAGATATATTCCCCAAACCTACCATCTTTGCAATTTAACAGCCACCAAACCTGAAACAAAAAATTGTCAGCAGAAGATTGGCCAATGCACAACTCAATATAAAAATAGAACCAAACCTTGTAGCAAAAAATGCCTGTTAGTTATGTCAACATATTTGTAATGATGACACAGCCACACATAACAAGACCTATAACATTGAAGGATTGTATACATGCACATCCTCCAATGTGGTTTATATAATACAATGTACTTTATGTGACACAGGCTGTTACATTGGGGAAACCGGCCAAAAAATGCACTTAAGGATGAATTTACACAGAGATTCAATAAGAAAGCATAATGAAGATAGTTATTGTACTCCAGTAGGACACCATTTTAACCAGAATGATCACTTCATAAAAAACCTAAAGATCTAAATACTCAGAGTAAAATTTAAAAACATCCAAGAGAGAAAAGCATTTGAAATAAAGATGATCACATTCTTCAACACTAAAAATACATGACTTAATAGGGACATGAGTTTTCTAACACATTATCACAATGTCTTGTGATTCTTTCTTATTCTACTATAACAGGCTTAGGGCCTCATTCAAATGCGATTTGTCCAATTGAATAGGGCTCTATATAAGCCCACAGCATATTTTTTTACAGAAGTTTTTACTTAGTGAAGACTTTGCTTATGGATAGATGTTCACTAACTAAACACTTCTGTAAAAAATATGCTATGTGCTTATACAGAGCCCTATTCAATTGGTCAAATCACATTTTAAATGAGGCCCTTGGACTCTTAGTGAGATGTTTGTCCAACAGGAAAGATATCATTGTGAACTACAGTGCTTTTTTTTTATGTATATATTGATGTATATGTTTATATAGTATGTGTATATATGTTTCTTATACTATGTTGTGTTGATTCCCCATATATTTATTTACCTGATGATGTCAGATGCTGTCTCCACTCTCTCTGCATCACTGTTCACATTCAAACTGAGGGTTTAATCTCATATCAGTATTGCTTCAGACTTGATAAAGAGAGGTTGGACCTCTTGAAAGCTCGTCAAAGTAAATAAGGCGTTTGTCCAATACAAAAGGTATCATAGTATACTGCAATACTCATTATTAATATATATATATATATATATATATATATATATATATATACTGTATATAATGTATTTATTTACACACAATGTACCACTGAGCTCACCCTGTACCCTGTACCCCCTGTCCCCCTCCACTTCATGATTGTTCTTTACCTGCAATTCATTGGTGTTTCAGTGCTGGAATTAAATCCCTCCCCTGCTGGCACGTCCTCTCTTCAGGGCAGGGAATCCCGAATGATGTCACGTGTGTTTGACGTCATTCAGGATTTCCTGCCCCAGCAAGACATGCCGGCATGGGTGGGATTGTAACAATGAGCCACTAATGAAATTGCTGGTAAAGAAGAAAGATGGAAAGGGAAATGGAATGTGTAGGGGGCAAGAGGGGTAAAAGTGGGGCCTGAGGGGGACTGGTGGTCTTTGCCCCCCAGGGTAAAATAAAAATGTTATTTTAAATACTAAATGAAATAAATAAAAAAACGGCACTGGGCCCACTTAGATTCGAAATAACCGCCTTTTATCTAAGCTTTGCAGTAGCGTGTTATTTATCATTTAATTTTAATTCACTTCACTATTTTTCCATGTATAAGCATGCTTCCACACTTGGAATGGTAGTCTATAAGTATCTACACTTTATTCTCTTTATTGTATCCTTGTGTATGTCTCGTTGTAATGGTCTCTTATGGACAAACAAAAGCAGTTTCCAAGCTGGCAGATTTGCCAACACATAACCATGGCAACCTTAAGGCATCCATGGTGATGACAAGGTCACACATTCACATGACACAGAAATACTACGAGAGTGAGAGAAAGAGAAAAAGTATAAATATCAGGATTGGTATAAACAACTTTTCAGTTTATTGTGAATATGGAGAGTTGTTTTTTTGTAAGAAATCTCCCATTGAACGTAGATGTTTCCCCTCATCTTTTGGCGATAGATCCACCCGACTTTATCATTCTGTGGCAATTCCTTTTGCAACATGGAACAGATAGGACGAGCTCTGGTGTAAACATCACAGTGGAACAACGATGCCTTTCAATGTAAGTTTTCTTAGTGGCAATTCAATAAGAAACGCTTATGACAGTTGTGTTGTGGGGCTACTGCTGGGGAAGTAGGTGCCCACAACAAGGTAGGGGCCCTCTGTTACTGGCAGTAATGGGGAAATCTTAATCAATTATATGTGGTTACCAGATAATTACTTTATATAAAGGTTATCTGCTCACAATAGGGGTGACCTGACCATTTATTTTGGGATATTTATTGACCTCTACGGGGTGGAGAACGAAGTTGCAAGGGAGCCTTCTAATTATTTCTCACTGGGGCCTTCCATTCACTAGCTCCACCACCGGTTAATGCTTATACCAATCCAACATTTATGACTTATAACTTGTATTACTACCAGGGGCGGTGCTACCAGTGGCATTTAATTTTTTTAGGAGCTCTCCTGGACTACTCATCTCGGCCCAACCCACCACATTCCCCCCTGGCCCCCCTGGTCCTCCCTGTGCCTCCTTGGCCACCCTCCCAGCTCAGCATGCATGGGGTATGTACAGTATGAGGAAAAAGGAGAGAGAGAACATGGGAAAGAGTCTTGGGGAGGGGTGCTATTATGGGAAAGGGTCCTGGGGAAGGGAAATGTTATGGAAAGTCTTGAGGAGGATCACTGAGTAAGTTGGTAAGGGTGGGAGCGCAGTGCAAAAATAAATTACAATCTGCCCTTGGGGTGGGGCGACTTTTGCACCAGCACCCTTCATTCTCGATCTCCAGCACTGATTACTACATTTGATTATGACAACTGAGCTGGTCTCATGGGTAAAACAACAAAAATGCATTACTCTTTTGAGAAATCCATTCATGGCCCATTTTTACTACATGTAACAACTTTATTTTTCCTAATAAAATATATACTGATGAAGGTACGATTCTGAAGAATTAAAACCTCATTTAAAATATTAACAAATATATGTTATGTTACAAAAAATGTTATGTGATATATAATTAATTTGGACATTATTTATTGACACCCATTGTCTATGTATGTCTGTAAGAACTATAGTACTCCATACTGGCCCCACTCCTCACTATACTTTATTATATGATAACTCTTCTGCTTGAGCACAGCTGTTTGATAAGATCTATAAAACCATGAGTGGGACAAACCTGAGACCTCATACCCAAGTGTCACCTATTTGAATGGGATGTTGTAGGATGTTGTACTTGCTCTCAGCAGGCCAATGCACTGATACTGTGATAACATTGTTCTAAAGTATAAATTATTTGTTGTGGTACATAAATAAGTTGTTACTGTACAAGGATACTTACTGCAGCCTGTATTTCTTGTCCAGGGTTTGTTGTTATAATTTCAAT
Organism: Discoglossus pictus; assembly: GCA_027410445.1. Taxonomy (NCBI): domain Eukaryota; kingdom Metazoa; phylum Chordata; class Amphibia; order Anura; family Alytidae; genus Discoglossus; species Discoglossus pictus. The sequence continues at coordinate 10,761,253 of CM050171.1, read as the reverse complement.
GAATTATGATTTTTTTTCCTGTACCAAGAGCTTTTATCACTCCTGTCGATGAGGTGGATGGCACAATGTGTGATACATCTAGAAGTATTTTCTGGAATCACACACCCCCTCCTCAATCTGTTTACCATTTCTTGCTAAAAATATTAAATGTATATGGAAGTCTCCTGGATCATGAATGTATCTAATAGATAAGAATCAGTAGTGTATGGAAACACTTTTTTTGCATGAAAAAAATCCCATATTAAACTTACCCTAATGTTTGCAAAAGGTCTTCACTTTTCAGGCAGTTGATTTTGAGAAGGAAAATCCAGTCAGAGGCAGGTACAACAATGTATATGTTTCCTTCTCACACCTGTTCGTGAGGCAGCCATGATACTGATACAACTCCACACAGCTCATTGGCTAGGATGCTCTGCCTACATATGTACGTTGGGGGTGGAGCTCACACAAATGTACTTTGAATTGTAAATATACAGAATTTCTCAACAAATTGATTGGAGATTCCAATCGGACAGACTTAATCACACAATATCCCACAAATTTCCATATACAGCCTTTGCCTCATCAAAGTAGATGAATAATTAATAAAATTACCTAGAACTATAATATTTAACCATCATAAACCAACTTGCCATTATCTTGACCTCAACAGCAATTATTATTTTGTAAATCAAGAACAATTAAATGTGCTTGGGAACTATACTAAGACCTTATTTCCTATACATGGCTTAAATTAGGAACTGTATTTCCTGCTCTGAAAAACCTCCTGAGATCAATAAAGCCAGGTCAATCCTTTATTTGCATCAGGAGTTCTGGTTCTTCTAAGCCGTACAGCAGACCATGAAGCAGCAGAGGGAAGGCATTGAGTAAATCAATACGATAACCCTTACAGTGCCTGGAGTCCAGACATATAACGTCTTAGAGAAAAAGCCTAACACAATTCTATTATTATTATTATTATTATCATTATTATTATTATTAATAATAAAAAAAGCTTTTAAAGGTATGTGGAACATTCCCTGTGTTTATATATTTAACTAATAATCTAACACATGCTGCTTATATCAGACACACACATTACATTATATACACAGATATTTTTTTTTTTAATGGTTTCCACACCCCCGGCGGTTCTGTATAAGCACCTGTACTAACCAATAGAAACACTGCATTCAAGTACACCTTCGAACCAACAGCAGCTCAGTGAAGAAATTCAGAGCAGCAATGTCTGAGCTCCTCCTTGCTTACTGGGGGGGGGGGAAACACAACACATCCCATGATGCTTTGCTGCAGAAACTAACACCCCAACATTGTTATAGCTGCCTGTGATTGGCCAAAATTTGAAGTTAGTTTAGCTTGGATTTTTGGGGGAATTTTTTCTCAAAATCAAGAAAGTTTACTAATATATATTTTTTTTTTCATGCAAATAAATATTTGCATAAACTACTGATTCTCCTCTATCAGATGGTTCATAATCCAGGAAACTTCTATATGTTTTTAAAGAATTTCCCTTCAAAGCAGACATATATGCCCGAAGGGAGTTGATATTAGGAAGTAAAAGGAAAATCCAATATAAATATCTATATTTTATCATTTATATGCTGTAGTGATAACTATGGATGCGGAAATATCTATAGATTTGGCATTTCCTAACCATGCAATTTATGTGCAATGTGCTGTTTTGAATATCTTCAGCTGATCAAAGGTATTAAAGTAGCTGAACTGGAATATTCGGTCTTGATCCCGAAGCAATAAAAATGACAAGGATCTCTCTGCCCACTTGCAGTTCTTGTGACAACGTTATGAATTTCATACTAATCCTTTAAGTGCTGAAGCTGCTTGATTATTTGGCAGAAAAATAAATACATGTAAACACTTAAACGAACAAAAGACATTACAGGCATTAAACCAGATTACTGACAGTAAGCTAATCTAGTGGGGGAATAATACTTCCATGACAATGCTTTCTTATACCACATTAATGCTACCAGGGATTGTAATTTATTCAGAATATAAAAGCTTGACATGGCCGACAGAGCGATAATTGCACTTTTGTGCGAGGATGAATCGTTTGCTGGTTTAGGAGCTATTCATCTGAGTGCTTTAAACATTATAGGACAGCAGGGGGTGAGTGCTCCACCTGGCTATTTCCATCTAACCTAGGTGTGCTTCATTACACAAGACTGATGGGTTGGTTATAGAATTTGCTGATAAGCATGCCGAGGCTGGTTACTGCTCGGATGTTATGGCCATCACTAGAGGAAACTGGAATGACGACAAATGGTAAAAATAAATGAGGACCTCTCTTTTCAGTTGTGTCCAACTTACGATTTTAATTATCTGTCCTCTACAAAGTTCTCATTTAGAGGGCAGTTATATATTTTGTTGTTTATTTGTTCAGTTGGGTCTGATTCTCTGTAACCCTATGTATATACATATATATATAAAATCATATAAAATATTTACATTTTAGTTAGTTCAGCACAACTTGAAGCACACCACTGTAAAGTTCTCCTAAAATCATGTTGAAATACTTTTGAAATACAGTAGGTGCCTTTTTCAAATCTCCATTTACATTAATCACAGGCAGTGACCCCAGACACAGCAACAGCTTAGTGCAGGGCGCATAAGCAGAAAGGGAGTTAACCCTTCACAAGTGCATCTGTGCACTGAAAGGACTGCTGGAATCAACTAAATACTACAGTTTGGGGCTAACATCTCCTACTGCAAGTTCAAAGAAAAATTGTACATGTTTGTGTTCACATAGCCTTCACTGCTCGGTGTCGGCAGATGTTGTTAATCATGGAACAGTCAGCAGTGTGTTTGCAAACAGACCTAAGACCATAGCTTTTTAGCTGTTATTAGTGTCATAAAAATAAATAAAATAATAGATAATTTTAACATAGAATTTTGTGCTCTCTCTCACCACGAAGAGCACTTATAGTGAGGTAAATGCCCCTTTAAGCTTTAGCCTCAAGATCAAACCTTCCAGTGAACCGTTTGCCTTCATTTCCTGTAGAACTGATTTATTGGATCTTCTTCCAGTATAAGGGACTCAAAGTAGTTTCAAAGGTGTCAATTCTATGGCGCTCAGACTTCTTATTGTCCAGCTCTCACAACCGTGTGTTACCACTGGGAATACCATGGTTCTAACTATGCAGAGCTTTCTTGATAGTGTAATTTATTTACTTGATTGCTTGTTATAGACTTGCTATAGCTTTTCTCCTCAGTAGCAGACGTCTTTTACTTACATAGCTGTAGTCACCATCTGAAGAGATCTTTAGCCCATTAGAAATAGTTTGCCACCTAATATACATGTACATTATATACTTACTAAGAGGCCAGAAGAAAATGAAGCAGGTTGACCTAGTGTGAAATGCAGAGGGTTGCTAGAGATCAATGAACAAAACCAAGCTGCTGATAATTGCACAAGATTGATTTCTGTGCAGAGTTAATTTATTCCTCATAGAGAAAGAGCTTCAATTTGCATGATGAGCAACATAAGTTGACATTGCACGCCTAGGCCAAAGTACACCTTGCCTCCACTTGCAGAAGTTGCTAAGGTTCTACATTATAACATGGTGAGGTGTTGTGAGGCCCAACTTTCTTGCCAGCACATACAGAAGTTGCCTCAGCCTTGTATTCAAATAGAAATTAAACTAGTATAAGAAACGTTCAAACCCTAACGTATCCTTCCAAGAAAAAAATCAAGATGTGCTTTAATTTGCAATTGATACAACTTTGAATATGTGAGTACTTAGTGTTAGCACCAAAAAGACACTTGTGTAGTAAACATACCCAGAATATACTATCTTTAAACGGATATGGAAGGTTCCTGGATAGATACACAGGTATATAATATCCCTGTGTATTTTCTATAAAGTACTTTATTTTATTAAGAAGTGCTTATAAGCTCTGTCTAAATTAAAACAAATAGTCCCTGCATTGGTCTGCCCTCTAAGGTTGAATTCCCTTTCTCTTAATTTAGTAATTGAAAGCAAAATGACAAGGTTAGATTACTTCTTATTTTAAAATATAATATACACATCCATGTATCTAAATGCATTTTATATGTGATCTTACCTACAATCTTGTATTCTGTACATAACGTCATGTCTGATTCCGTTTTCAGTCAGCTGCAGTAATGTCCCAGATATTTCAGTTTGCTTGTTTCCGCCCTCACTTGGTGATATCTAACAAGAAGGAGCTCTTTTGATTTGACTGAAATTGTAAACATTTTTTATTTTTATTTAAAGGGTGAAAATATATTTTTTTGGTGATGTTTGTTACAATCCAAATTTGACATACTATATTTACGCGAATCTAGTGCGCCATCGAAATATGGAACCCATGAATAAAAAAAACAAACACGTTTTTGCTGGCGAATGTAATACGCATTTGTCCCTGGGTGCCAGGCTATGCAAGCCACTGTGCTGGGGCTCTCTGGGTGCCAGGCTCTGTGTGCCACTGTGCTGGGGCTCTCTGAGTGCCAAGCTCTGTGTGCCACTGTGCTGGGGCTCCCTGGGTGCCAGGCTATGCATGCCACTGTGCTGGGGCTCTCTGGGTGCCAAGGTCTGTGTGCCACTGTGCTGGGACTCCCAGGATGCCAGGCTATGCATGCCACTCTGCTGGGGCTCTCTGGGTACCGGGCTCTGTGTGCTACTGTGCTGGGGCTCCCTGGGTGCCAGGCTATGAGTGCCACTGTGCTGGGGCTCCCTGGGTGCCAGGCTATGCATGCCACTGTGCTGGAGCTTTCTGGGTGCCAAGCTCTGTGTGCCACTGTGCTGGGGCTCCCTGGGTGCCAGGCTATGCATGCCACTGTGCTAGGGCTCTCTGGGTGCCAAGCTCTGTGTGCCACTGTGCTGGGGCTCTCAAAGTGCCAGGCTCTGTGTGCCACTGTGCTGGGCTCTCTGGGTGCCAGGCTCTATGTGCTACTGTGCTGGAGCTCCCTGGGTGCCAGGCTATGAGTGCCACTGTGCTGGGGCTCCCTGGGTGCCAGGCTATGCGTGCCACTGTGCTGGAGCTCTCTGGGTGCCAAGCTCTGTGTGCCACTGTGCTGGGGCTCCCTGGGTGCCAGGCTATGCATGCCACTGTGCTAGGGCTCTGGGTGCCAAGCTCTGTGTGCCACTGTGCTGGGGCTCTCTAAGTGCCAGGCTCTGTGTGCTACTGTGCTGGGGCTCTCTGGGTGCCAGGCTCTGTGTGCCACTGTGCTGGGGCTCTCTGAGTGCCAAGCTCTGTGTGCCACTGTGCTGGGGCTCCCTGGGTGCCAGGCTATGCATGCCACTGTGCTGGGGCTTTCTGGGTGCCAAGGTCTGTGTGCCACTGTGCTGGGACTCTTTGGATGCCAGGCTATGCGTGCCACTCTGCTGGGGCTCTCTGTGTGCCAAGCTCTGTGTGCCACTGTGTTAGGGCTCTCTGGGTGCCAAGCTCTGTGTGCCACTGTGCTGGGGCTCTCTGGGTACCAAGCTCTGTGTGCCACTGTGCTGGGGCTCTCTGGGTACCAAGCTCTGTGTGCTACTGTGCTGGGGCTCCCTGGGTGCCAGGCTATGCGTGCCACTGTGCTGGGGCTCCCTGGGTGCCAGGCTATGCATGCCACTGTGCTGGGGCTCTCTGGGTGCCAAGGTCTGTGTGCCACTGTGCTGGGACTCTTTGGATGCCAGGCTATGCGTGCCACTCTGCTGGGGCTCTCTGTGTGCCAAGCTCTGTGTGCCACTGTGTTAGGGCTCTCTGGGTGCCAAGCTCTGTGTGCCACTGTGCTGGGGCTCTCTGGGTACCAAGCTCTGTGTGCTACTGTGCTGGGGCTCCCTGGGTGCCAGGCTATGAGTGCCACTGTGCTGGGGCTCCCTGGGTGCCAGGCTATGCGTGCCACTGTGCTGGAGATCTCTGGGTGCCAAGCTCTGTGTGCCACTGTGCTGGGGCTCCCTGGGTGCCAGGCTATGCATGCCACTGTGCTAGGGCTCTCTGGGTGCCAAGCTCTGTGTGCCACTGTGCTGGGGCTCTCTAAGTGCCAGGCTCTGTGTGCCACTGTGCTGGGCTCTCTGGGTGCCAGGCTCTGTATGCCACTGTGCTGGGGCTCTCTGGGTACCAAGCTCTGTGTGCCACTGTGATGGGGCTCTCTACGTGCCAGGCTCTGTGTGCCACTGTGCTGGGGCTCCCTGGGTGCCAGGCTATGCATGCCACTGTGCCGGGGCTCCCTGGGTGCCAGGCTATGCATGCCACTGTGCTGGGGCTCTCTGGGTGCCAGGCTCTGTGTGCCACTGTGCTGGGGCTCTCTGGGTGCCACTTCCTCCAGTGGTCACCCACTTTAGAGATCTGGGAAATGAGAGATGGTGGTGTCGCGGTATGTCCTGTGCTCTCCTTTTTGCCATTGAATCTAGTGCACCATCGAATATAATGCGCACACCAAATTTGGGACTTGATTTTCTATGAAAAAGGTACGCAATAGATTTAAGTAAATACGATATTTGCTGAAAACATCTCTAGCTATCAGTGTTCCCTTAACGTTATCATTTTAATACTACTTTTATTTTTGATTACTACAATAATCTTACCCATTCTTCTTGCTATATACGTTCCACCATTTCTGTCCATTACTTAGAAGAAATATTGCGTCATCTCAAGGTCTAATAACATGTTATTGTTGTTGTTCAGTCCTTCAGCCATGTCCGACTCTCTGTGACAATATGGACGCATCACGCTAGGCACATCAGTCTATGTTTCTGGTTGTGCTTTTTCATTTGGGTTGCTTGGCAAATATACTGGAGTGTGTTGCGAGTTCCTTCCCAAGTGGACCTCGATTTGTCTGACCGCTCTACTATGACCTTTGCTGACCCTACATGGTATAGCTCACAGCTTCATTGAAGTACACAAGCCCCTTCCCCACAAAAATGTAGCGATCCAGACTGGGACATAAAATGTTAGGAGAGGGTAAAACAAAGCTTCCTATCAAATTTGTATTTACATCTATGGAGTTGCCTCTAATTGAGACATAATGCAGAAAATGTCAAGTATACACTTTAACCTATATATACTAAATACTAATAAATTGTTACTATTAGTACTATCACTATTATTATTATTATTACTATTATTATTATTATTACTTTCACTGTTGTTATTTTTATTACTATGATTGTTATTATTAAGATTATTACTATTATTTTTACTATTTATAATAACAATAATAATAATTACATTTATTTACAAAGCATTAACATGTTATGCCAAGCCACATACAAAGCCATTGAATTAAATAGAAGTGCAAGTCGCAGTAGAAATCCCCTACCTCTTAGGCTAAAGGTAAACAAACAGTCAAAGATGGTAGCCTCCATAACACAAGCAAAGTCTTCTAAATATAAGAAGTACAGTACATGTATACTCATGACTGCTAATGTTGTTAGTTTGTGACATACTTCACAAACATGTGACGCTTTCCCAAACTGCAATGCTTTTTTAACTCCGTAAAACATCTAAGGACAGAGAGTAAGTCTTAACCCATCCATAATCATAAACTTGATCTCAAATATTAATTTAACAAAATTCAATTTTATGTTTAATAATAATACCTCACCACTTAAACAATACATCAAATGTTGAAGACGTTAAAGGAGTTGAAAGCCGACCTGCCTGAAATTTAATTACCTCCAAAAATGTGAGCTGGAGGCTGCCATCACATCCATTCCCCCCAGACATCTCTCCTTAATCTCTCTTTGCACAGGAAGTTATATTTATTCTCCAGTGTCGTGCGTCTCCGCTCACTCGTCTGACTCCCCAAAGACCTCAAGGTTCAATTACAGCTGCAGATATAATCAATACTGATTTAAGTCTCCAAACATAACAATAAATTGTGCAGCTTGTGTCTGCGGCTGGATCTCTCTCCATGTGGTGTCTCGGTACCTCTCCTGTATCTCTCGTGATGTTACTCAGTGATACGGACGCTCTGCTCTCAGTTCTTTGGATTAAAGCTCAGAAAAATTGGAGGTTGTTCAAAATATGAGATTACATCTCGCAATGCAGGTCTCACACAGGAATGAAGTGGGAGTTTTATTGTACAATCAGCTTGTGCTTACAGAAAATATATTTTAAAAAGAAGCCAAAGTCTCCGGTTTTCTATCAGAAATAACTATATACTTCAAGGGAACTGACATTAAAGGGTCACTGTAGTGGTCATATAATAGGGTCACATTTTTTTTTCAGTTACAGATCAGCAATAAAATCAGTATTCAGTCGGGGAGCTGTGAATGGTGGGCCCAGATGCAGAATAATCTATGCAAATGCATATAGGGGGAATCAACACAACATATTATAGAAAACATATATAAACATATATGTATATATGTATGGTCTGGGACTGCATGAGTGCTGCCGGCACTGGGGAGCTACAGTTCATTGAGGGAACCATGAATGCCAATACGAGCATGATTCTCTCCCTTGGGAGACTGGGCCGCGGGGCAGTATTCCAACATGATAACGACCCCAAACACAACTCCAAGACGACCACTGCCTTGCTAAAGAAGCTGAAGGAAAAGGTGATGGACTGGCCAAGCATGTCACCAGACCTAAACCCTATTGAGCATCTGTGGGGCATCCTCAAATGGAAGGTGGGGGAGTGCAAGGTCTCTAACATCCACCAGCTCCGTGATGTCATTATGGAGGAGTGGAAGAGGACTCCAGTGGCAACCTGTGAAGCTCTGGTGATCTCCATGCCCATGAGGGTTAAGACACTGCTGGAAAATAATGGTGGCCACACAAAATATTGACACTTTGGGCATTTCCACTTAGGGGTGTACTCACTTTTGTTGTCAACGGTTTAGACATTAATGGCTGTGTGTTGAGTTATTTTGAGGGGACAGCACATTTATACTGTTATACAGGCCGTACACTTACTACTTTACATTGTAGCAGAGGGTCATTTCTTCAGTGTTGTCACATGAAAAGATATAATAAAATATTTACAAAAATGTACTTTTGTGAAATACTGTATATATATATATATATATATATATATATATATATATATATCACACACACACATATACATACATACATAGATATGTGTGTGCGAGACCTAAAAAGCCTCTGTTGACCAAACCAATGTCTCTCTCCTCCACTCTCCCTCTCCCCTTCTCTCTCTCGCTTACTCTCTCTCTCCCTCTCTTTTTTTCTCTTTCTCTCCCCCCACTCTTCCTCACTCTTTCTCTCTCCCCTCTTTCTCTTTTCCGCTCTCTCTCCTTCCCTCTCTCTCTCTCGCTCTCTTTTCCTCTCTCTCCCTCCTTCTCTCTCTTATCTATAACTTGGCAAATTAAGCCACGCATTAGCATAAATGCTCCTGTCACGTACCCCAGGACACTTGGATTTTGGGTCTGGCCACTGAGCCCTGATGGACATTAGCCACATAGGCAGTTGAGTCAAAGGGGTATTATATTGGCCATAAGGACCTTGAGAAAGACTTTACCACTTATTGATTTGTTATGTTGTGTGATGTTTTTCACCAAGCTCTGGTTGTATGCCCCAGATCACTAAGCCCCTTCCCACCAGGTCATTTGAGCCTAGAGGGCTCTGAGTCTAGTTTACATTTTTTTAATAAGGCATTATTTTGTGTGTAAAGTGTGTTTTAGGGTGAAAATATTGCATTAAGCTAATAAAAATACCCCCACCCCCCTAAACTCACAGTATCTTATCAACCCCTGCTGTACCCCGATCCCAGCAGGTAATAGCTGGGGTTGTTGACTACTTGGCACCTAGCTGGGGAAGTAGGTCCATGGAGCCAGTCCTAGCCCACATGGTGGTAATTAAAAGGGGCTGAAGTTGTGAAACTTATGTTTGTCTAAGAAAGTGGCACTCTGCTGATTTGGCCAAACCCTGCATAAAATAATGTAAGGAAAAAAAAAGTTTATGCTTTGTTTGGACACATATGGTACAAGCTGCAGGAAGAATTGGTTTATTTGGCCTTTTCAAGTGCAACAAAGAGCAGGTTGTTGTGACAGCTCCTTAAGTTGAAAGCAACTTGTTGCTGAGTGACAGGGTCCCCATGGGCATATCCTCATTACTTTATTTATATATATGAAGAGTGAGATAGCCTTGACTGTCCAGAAGCTTCTGACTTGATATAGAGAGGCGCAACTATCAAAAGCCTGTCAAATATTTTTCTAATAAAAATGTATTTCTATATACTGCAATACTCTGATTATTGTGTGTGTTTTACGTTAGAAAGTCATTTCTGTGCATAAAAAAAACACTTCTCCATAACCATATACTCACTGGAACTGGGGGGGGGGGGGGGGGGGTGAGGGGGACAAACCCACCCTAACTTAAATGAATAGGCGAAACATAAAAAATAGCAAAATTAAACTTAGTCATACATCACCAGATTTGGGGCACAAGCACCATGGATAAACAAAATACCAAAATAGAGGTGTTCAATTCAGGGTAGAATTACCTGGTATTTCGGGGCTGGGTCACTCTTTTGAGCGGGACCAGACAGATATACTACAGGATATTTCTCCACGTGAAGGGCACAAGTGAGCTAAAAGAGGTTGCCCTCTGAGTGGGTTTTATGTCCATATAACTAATCTATTAAGGTTAGTTCATTCTCTGATGAGCACCTCTGACTTAGTTTTTTAGTAAAAGCACCATGGAGCAGTATGTCTTTCCCATGAAAGCTTTGACCCATAATTTATATATATATATATATATATATATATATATATATATATATATATAATTATATTGGGGGATTAAGAATTCAAATAAAGAAATGCTAAAAAAAAATGTTTTTGAGGGGCACTGCAGCAATGGGGCTTCCCCAGAGCAGGGTCCTGGTGCATTGAAGATCCGCCCCTGCTTCCTGTCCTGGAAGTAGAGTTTAATTAATTTATCCTCCCAGACTTTTCTTGTCTCGCCTATATTTTTAATTTGAGACAGACTGATGACCACTGAAAATGTGCTACTCTAGGACTGGACATTGTGAGCCTAGGAAGAAACACAACACTGAGGGTCCCTTTAAGTAACACTATATACCAATATGCACGTGATGCTCATGCAATTAATATATATATATATATAGAGAGAGAGGGTACATTCTTTTCTAGTGATGACCGCACTTGTGACCCTCCCTCTGGGTTTGATCAATTTGCCAATGACTATTTCCATGAGCCATCGCATGGAGGTTATGGTGACCATAAATTTCAACTTAGGCTCATTAGAAAATCTGACAGAGATGGAACAAATGCAGCCATTAACCTCCCATGTAATCCATTGTTTGCTTTCAACAGAGCACATCAATGGGAGGACTAACGAGATGTCAATTAAACAGCAAAACACTGGGAAAATGATGCACCTGCCTGGTACAAACATTATACAATATCTGTGTTACCTATTAACACAAAGTATCCACTTCATTTTCTCTTTATCGTATTAAGGACATATGTTTGCGTGTTTAACATGCTCTCATAATTTCAGCAACCGTTGGGATCTGGTTTCTTGCAATGTGTCATTTGCAGGGACATCTGGGATCCTCCATATGCCACTGGAAAATAATTATAGTGTATAGAGAGTAGGAAAAGAACAGCGTGTACAGTATCCTCAGATGTAAAGGAGTACACACTACACATAAAAAGTAGTACTGTTGTATTTTGTTTCTTTTTTTACTTATACTTTTTTATATTTTGTATTCTGATATTGCAATAAAATATTTTATACGATTTATTTAAGTTTTAACACCAAAGTCTGCACATTTTTACTTGTTGTAAATATTAGAAAATACTGGAATACTACTGTATAATCTTCCCCTTCCGGATAGTTAGCTTGTTGAGGTGAGGACGCTTGTGTACCTCAATGAAGCTGTGAGCTATGCCAAAATGGGCAGGTAATAGCAGAGAGGTCAGACCAATCAAAGTCCACTGGAGAAGGAACCGGCAACCCACTCCAGTATATTGTCAAGAAAACCATATGGATAAGCATAACCAGAAACATTGATAGATGTACCTGGTGTGCTGTGTCCATATGGTTGTACAAATCACATATTTATATGGCCATGATGAGTCCATCCATATTACACCATGTAGCCCAATCATAGGCACCTCAAGGGCGCCAAATTGGACAACTGGACTCTACAATGGGCATTATTATGATTTGTTGAAAAAAAAAGCATGAAATTGACTTTATTCCTTTGTTTCTACCTTCAATGGCCAGCTCTTATGGAAATCAATGGCATTTCCTGTTAACTCCAATGACTAATGAAAGCAAAGAGAAATTGGAAGGATTATAATCTGAGTGCCTCATCCCAGTGGGCAGCATGTTATCAGATTCATACATATATATGGACGACTAAAAGATTCTTGTGGTCCGAAAACGTAATAAATACAATGGTAGTTAAGGCAAGGTCTTGTAGGGTAAATAATATATGAATTGAACAGTAGGCTGCAGAAGAGACTTTCCTTCCTACTCCAGAGAGTAAAATGTCAATTTGGTAGACATCAAAGGTGCCTGATTCACTTTGGACACCTTGTTTTTTTCTATATAAGATGCACTTTCCTTTTATCAGCTAATTAGTTGGTGAAAATGATCCTAGTATATATATAACAGTGGGGGGGGAGGATTCGATCCCATACTGGTTTTGAATGTTTCTCTGCTGACAAATAAATGTTCAGTCTATAATTTTAATGGTCCGTGTATTTTACCAGTGAGAGACAGATTAACAAGAAAACAAACAGGAAAAACGCATGTCAAAAATGTTAATAATTGATTTGCAGGTCAATGAGGGAAATAAGTATTTTATCCCTTCAACTTAGTACTTGGTGGCAAAACACTCATTGGCTATCACAGAGATCAGATGTTTCTTGTAGTTGGCCACCAGGTTTGCTCACATCTCAGGAGGGTTTTGTCCCACTCCTCTTTGTAGGTCCTCTCCAAGTCTTTAAGGTTTCGAGGCTGATGTTTGGCAACTCGAACCTTCAGCTCCTTCCACAGATTTTCTTTGGGATTAAGGTCTGGAGACTGGCTAGGCCAATCCAGGACCTTAATGTGCATCCACGACCAATTCTCAATGCCCTGGCTGATTTGGAGGTACATGGCCACGTCGATCGTCCCTTTGATGGGGTGCAGTTGTCCTGTCCCCTTAACACCCCCAAAGCATAATGTTTCCACCTCCATGTTAGAAGGTGGAGATGGTGTTCTTGGGGTTATAGGCAGCATTCCTCCTCCTCCAAACACGGCAAGTTGAGTTGATACCAAAGAGCTTGATTTTGGTCCCATCTGACCACAACACTTTCACCCAGTTCCCCTCTGAATCATTCAGATGGTCAATGGCAGACTTTAGATGGGCCTGTACATGAGCTTTCTTGAGCAGGGGGACCTTGCGGGCGCTGCAGGATTTCAGTCCATCACGGCGTAGTGTGTTACCAATTGTTTTCTTGGTGACTATGGTCCCAGCTGCCTTGAGATCATTAGCAAGATCCTCCCGTGTAGGTCTGGGCTGATTCCTCACCTTTCTCATGATCATTGAAACTCCATGAGGTGAGATCTTGCATGGAGCATCAGACCGAGGGAGACTGGCAGTTATTTTGTGTTTCTTCCATTTGCGAATAATTGCACCATCTGTTGTCACCTTCTCACCAAGCTCCTTGGTGATGGTCTTGTAGCCCATTCCAGCCTTGTGTAGGTCTACAATCTTGTCCCTGACATCCTTGGACAGCTCTTTGGTCTTGGCCATGGTGGAGAGTTTGGAATCAGATTGATTGCTTTTGTGGACAGGTGTCTTTTATATACAGGTAACAAGCTGAGATTAGGAGCACTCCCTTTAGGAGAGTGCTCCTAATCTCAGCTCGTTACCTGTATAAAAGACACCTGGGAGCCAGAATTGATAGGGGATCAAATACATATTTCCCTCACTGACCTGCAAATCTTTTTTGACATGCGTTTTGTTGTCGTCATTCTGTCTCTCACTGTGACAATACACCTACCATTAAAATTATAGACTGGTCATTTCTTTGTCAGTGGACAAACGTTCAAAATCAGCAGGGGGTCAAATACCCCCCCCCCCCCCCCCCCCCCCCCCCCCCACACTGTATACAGTTGTGCGCAAAAGTTTGCATACCCGGGCAGAAATTGGGAAATTTTGGCATTTATTTTGAAAATATGACTGATCATCCAAACATTTTTTTATTTTATGGAAGGATAGTGATCACATGAAGCCATTTATTTTCACATAGGTGTTTGGCTCCTTTTTAATTCATAATGATAACAGAAATCACCCGAATGGCTCTGATCAAAAGTTTACAAACCCTTGAATGTTGTCCTTGTTACAGGCACACACAGGTTAAAATGGCAAATAAAGGTTAATTTCCCACACCCGTGGCTTTTCTAAATTGCAATTTCTGTGTATAAATAGTCAAAGAGTTTGTTATCTTTCACGTGGATGCACTGAGCAGGCTAGATACTTAGCCATGGGGAGCCAAAAAGAGCTGTCAAAAGACCTGCATAAAAGGGTAATGGATCTTCATAAAGATGGAAAAAGGTATATAAAGATATCCAATGCCTTGAAAATGCTAGTCTGTTCTGTTCAATAACTTATTAAGATATGGAAATTTCGGGGATCTCTTGATATCAAGCCAAGGTCAAGTAGACCAAGAAAGATTTCAGCCACAACTGCCAGAAGAATTTTTCGGAATCCAAAGAAAACCCACAGGTAACCTGAGGAGAAATACAGGCTGCTCTGGAAAAAGACGCAGTGGTTGTTTCAAGGAGATCTCAAATGTGCAATTCATGAAAGACGACCAAAGACTTTGCATGACCTGGAGGCATTTTGCCAAGACGAATGGGCAGGTATACCACCTGCAAGAATTAGGGGCTTCGTAGACAACTATTACACCAGACTGCACGCTGTCATTGGTGCTAAAGGGGGCAATACACAGGATTAAGAACTAAGGGGATGCAAACTTTTGATTAGGGCCATTTGGGTGATTTCTGTTATCATTATGATTTAAAAAGGAGCCAAACTATGTGATAATAAATGGCTTCATATGATCACTATCCTTCAATAAAATAAATTTATTACATGATCAGTCATATTTTCAAAATAAATAAATAAATGGCAAAATTTCACAATTTCTGCCAGTGTATGCAAACTATAATATATATGTGTGTATATACAGTATGTATGAATGTCTAGTAATCTAGATGAATTATGAGCATTGCAGTATATAATATTATCTTGGATCTTTCCTGTTGGGTGGGTAGCGGCATTGTCAGTAGCAGGGAGGCGAAGGTCCGCTACATGGCACTGTTGTCATTTTACACACTTTCTAACCTTAAACTGTTACCCTTACCCTTGCCCTAACCCGTACCTGTACCCTAACCCTAACGTTATGAAATTGAGTTACCTTTTAGATGAAATTCAGTAAAATCGGCAGTAAAATCTCAGCAGTACCATCTAGCAGCCACTTGCCACCACTGCTGTGGCCACTTCTAACGGCCACCCAACAGGAATGGTCCCCTTTTTTATTGGACATTTTATTGATAGTTTCTTCATTTTGTGTGTGTGTGACTTAAAATATATTTTTTATCTTTGCTCGATGAATTCCTTCTTCAAACCTTCCTCATCACTGATTCATACAAATCTCAGTAGAATAGTTGGATATTTAAGTTTTGTTGAAATTACAAATACAGAAGAGAAAGCAACCAAGGTCTTAGTTTTAAAGTGTTTCTTCTTTTTTTTGGATTGACTAGACAACCAATTTACTCATTTTGAGAGTTTCCTGGCAATTCTCAAACACAGAAATCAAGTCAAATCCAGTTCTTTGAAAAGTCAGTGATGATTAACATAATAACAAGGCCAAGAGAAGCTGCAGAAGAAACCATGGAAACAGCAAATATATATAGGTTATATTTTTCATCTACCACCAGAATGGAGCCGGCTACTTGTAGGAACAGTTGAGATGGCAACTGAACGTTATATTGTATATCAGTCATCTAGAACAATTACAATGTATCATAGTATGGGGGGTTATCGACATTGGTGATGTATCAGGATTTGTTTAATCTAATCTAGTGGTAGTCAACCTGGTCCCTACTGCCCACTAGTGGGTGATTCAAGCTTTCATGGTGGGCAACATGGTAATCGCTAGGTGGCGTTGCACTCTTGGCTGGCGAGCTGGTGAGAGAGCCTCGGGACAGCAGACAGTGCCGGATCACTATGTAGTAAGTACAGGGCGATGCATAGAAGTGAGAGAGGGTACATTGAGTTACTGCGGTAATAGTGGGCGATATGGGAATCTTACCATCAAAATTGGGCGGTAGGTATTAAAAGGTTGAGGACACCTAATATGCTCCATCTAACCTGCCCATCTGCCTAAATGTATGGTTTTAATAAACCTCAGGATGGTCTAACTGAATGCTTATCCAAGACATGCTTAACCTTAACTGCGTTTATCTCTAACATTTCCACTGGAAATCTAGTACATTCTTACATTAAGCTTAAATCTTCCATCTTCCAATCTCAAATCATGACCACTTCTTCTTACTTTCCTTTTGTTTTCCAAAAGATACTCCCTCTTGAGCTTTTTTTAACCCCTTTGATAAGTTCCACATATTAATATGTTATTTGAGCTCAGTTTAAAGCATATTTCCTAAATGATATCATTCTCCAAGTGATTTGTAAAAAATAGATGGTGCAAGTTTACATGGAAAATATATGGAAAATATATACAAAATTGTTTATTATTCTAAGTTAACTCTCAACTGCTATTAATAGATACCTATAAGACAAATGAAGTATAAGTTAAGGAAGTAAGTACTAAGGCCCTCATTCAATTGCAATTTGCCCAATTGAATAGGGGTCTAAATAAGGACATAACATATATTTTTTAAAGAAGTTTTTAGTCAGCAAGCATCTATCCAAAAGCAAGGTTTTCACTAACTAAAAACTTATAAAAAAAAAAATATGCTATGTGCTTATTTAGGGCCCTATTCAATTGGCCAAATCACAATTGAATGAGGGCCTAAGTAAGTAAGTAATTAAAACATAATTTCATTCTCATTGTAGGAATAGGTACTTTTGCATAATTAAGATATCCAAGACCCCCCGCCATCATTATAATCATACGTCTTAGTGAATGCAGAGCGAGCCTCGTGCAACACTCCCCACACTGAATCTGATCCAATATGTATCCAATATGTATCTGCTATTGAAACTTTCCAGCCAATAGTTCTGCAAAGATCATTGTTTAAGGACCGCTGTAGTTTGGAAAAAAAATGCACATCACTTGTGAAGTATGTAACAAACTAAGTACATTCGCAGCATATTTTCTCTAAGAAATGCTTATCTGCTGATGAGTTACACACTCATCAGCAGATAAGCATTTCTTAGAGAAAATATGAATTCTAAAAGCATCTAAAGGACCTCCAGATTGAACCGAAAATAATACTTTTTGGCCTGGAACCTGATGTTAAAGGTAAGTCTAATGTGATTTTCACTTCCATTTCATTAAATTGCACAACATTGTGTCAAAATTATCTTATCTGAATCCACACTACTTTCGATGTGACTAATCTTGTTGGTAAATCGTAAGAAAATGGATATTAAAGTTAAAAATTAAAGGTTGCATTTATTTTTGTAATTAATTGGTCCATTTTGACATTAAAGGCATATCTAAATTTCCTGGATTATAAATTCATCTGATAAAGAGGAATCAGTAGTGTATGAAAAACATGTTTGCATGAAAAATTACTAACATAAGCATTAACAAACTCACCCTGATGTTAAATCTTTTGAGTTTGCAAGCAGCTGCTTTTGTTAGTTAAAACCATAGTAAATCCCTGGTAAAATTAGCATAACATTCATAATTCATTATGGCCAATACATTTAAATACAATGTAACAATCAATGATGGTAATTTGTAAAGGAAGGAATCATGGGATGTGTAGTATCCCCATAGAAGGAAGTAGGAGGAGTCAAACACTGATCTGCATATCTCTGCATTGAGCTGCTGCTGACTTGAAGGTTAGTAAAAGGTATTAAAATTTGTACCCAAATGCAGTGTTTCTATTGGGAGGTACACTGTGCCTATGGAAGCAGCCCTGGGGGTGTGGATAACATATTTTATTTTTTAATAAAATAAATCTCTATCTGTATATAATGACTCCATGTCATGTGTGTGTCTGATATAAGCAGCCCGTGTTAGATTAGAGAAAGAGAAAAACAGGGAAATTTAGATATGCTGTACCTTTAAGTGATTCAATAGGGCATGCTATAAATATGACAATGTATTTTATTTAACTTAGAAATACATTATCATGAAAAAATAAATATTTTTAAGGTATCATTTCAAAAATATTTTACTGACCATGAAATATTTTTATACTTTTTTCAATAAGCTTTCCACAGTTCCAGGGAGTGGATGAGTGCCCTTGGTAATATTCACCTGACGGCAGCGATTTTGTCGTTTATTTCTTGACCCCATCGCTCAATCAGCTGCCCTGTCCAGTATCAAACAACCTAATGATTTCTGTTAAAGTTTCTTGAGTAGATGGCGTCTCTGCTGCTATGATGAATGACTTTCAGAATAGGTTTGCATAATCAAATGCACCTGAATGTCAATTAAACATATGCCGCGTGCATGTATATTGCGAGGTGTGTGTGCGCATGTAATGGCAATCTCCTCTGCAAACAAGCGCTTGTTTGTTTGCATTCTTCACATCCAAGCTGTGTTTTTTCCAATTACTGAAATAAATTAACACTCAATACAACATAATAATTCCCTGTAAGATGTTGAATCAACAGTCTAATAATGTTAAAACTGAATTAATATAGAGGCAGATCACAGAGAGGAGGTTTTTATGGATCTTCGCTTTTTGAAATGCTCCGGGAGAAGATTAAAAATGATCTGGAAGTTTCCCTATTTGTAACTTTTTATAATCTAACACATACGACTTATATCAGAAACACAAATTACATTGAGTCATTCTATACACGTACAGATTCATTTTATTTTTTTAAAGAAAATGGTTTCCACGCCCCCAGAGGTGCCTACATTGGCACCTGGCACTAACCAATAGAAACACTGCATCCAAGTACATTTTTTAACTCTATACTATCTTTCTTGAAATAACCTCTTATGAAACAAAACATAAAATTAAAATACCCTGATTTAATATATGAAAAGGATACAAAAAACCCACAAGGTTTAAATGAAGAATTTATATATATAGTATTCATTTGAAAGAACCTCTAATAAAACAAAATACAAGATTAAAGACTTTTATTCAAATTAAAAGAAGTAATTAGAATACCATCTTTATCTATAAAATTCATTAATACAATAATAAATATAAAACATAAATAAAATAAATATGTATAAACAAGTAAACAAATAATATATACAAACTAAAAATGAAATATAAATAAATAAAAAGAATATAGATATAAAAAAATAAAT
This sequence comes from Discoglossus pictus, assembly GCA_027410445.1. Classification (NCBI taxonomy): domain Eukaryota; kingdom Metazoa; phylum Chordata; class Amphibia; order Anura; family Alytidae; genus Discoglossus; species Discoglossus pictus. Next base: position 10,741,820 of record CM050171.1, on the reverse strand, counting down.
AAGTATCCCGATTAAATAAAAAATAAATTAACATGGTATGCAAAATAGTTATAATTTAAAATCAATAAACATGTTTAGAAAACAAAGTTTTAATAAAATAATACATGCTAGCAAGTTAAAAGTATCACTTTGAAAGTAATTTCATTATTATTTAAAATCCATACACATATTTAAATAATATAAATACAATATAGTAATAGTAGAAAATAAATATAATAAAAAAAAAAGTCTAAAGCAACATTTGAAAATAAAGTATGAACAAAAACATTCTGGAACACAAATAGTTAACTAATTGCCATAGAAACTATAAATAGCTCCACGGAGAAGGCAGCACTGTGCCCCTGATAAGTGAGAGACTGATAGAGCCTCACGAAACGCGTGTCGGGAGATTGTAGTGTCATCAGTACAGACCACTCCAACATAGCGCTGAGCATGATAGATATAGCTCTATAGCTCCAGGACCACTACTAACTTAAAAGACAGATATGAAGCCTATTCCTTCACCACAAAGTCACAATATAGTAACAATAGAGTAATATACAAAAATAAGAAAAAAGAAAAGCAAGAAAAAGCAAGAAAAAGAAAAAAGGAGTGAAAGCACAATTAAAGCAAAAAACGGAAGAAAACGGAGGACACAACCTCCTTTTAAAAAACTAATAGACAGAAGCATTAATGAAAGATACAGTTTAAGAAACAGCATAAAATCAGGAGTGTATACATTTAAAAAAAATAGCACAGCACCAGCACTTTAAATTAATAAGGTAAAGTAGTGACTGTGACAAACTAACAGTCATGACGTAAAAGGTTAATTCAACAATATAAGAATAAATTAGCACTAAGTCACAATAGCACAAGCACTTTAAGATAACAGTTTTGAATACCACAATTTGAATAAAAATGCACTTTAAGTAATAGAATCACGAAATTAACATAAAGAAAGAGGGTAAAAGATGAACACAAAAGAAACATAAAGGCACCTAAAGCATATACTCAAGTGAAGTGCTGTATGAATAAAGAAAACTATAAACAGATACAAATACAGTTGAATTGAAAAACAAAATCTTTTTTGACTGGAGCATAATAAAGTAATTAAATAAAAAAGCTGTGATCAAAGCAAAGAATATAATAATATCAAAAATAAAACCTAAACAAACCTTTAATAATTTGCTGGACGTCAAAAAAAACCAAAGGATTAAAAATCTTAGGTTTAACATGAATTTTTGAATCGTTGCATTTTTAACAATATTTTAAATGTACAAATAAAGATTGCATTTTTTAGAATTAGTATCTGGCAATAATAATTAAAATAAAGGCTGCATAAAAAGGTGTTTTTGTACAACCTGGGTTGGTTGTTCAAGGATTCCTAAATAGGATCCATAGGACAATTTTTTTGTACGCATCTAAGTAACAACACCCAGGCCTAGGAAACAAACTAAGATCATTTTTTGAGCATTATATCTTACAATCCAGAAGCAGTATTGTCTGAGCTGCTTCTTTGTGGTGGGAACAAAAGACTACACATCCCATGATGCTTTGTTGGAAAGACTGTTTCCCCAGACATTGAAACAATGTTGCAGCTGCCTCTGATTGGCAACAAAGAATTATGCATTTTATGCTAATTTATCTTAAAAGTCTCAACGATCTTTTTTAGTAAATTATACTTTAGTGATCATAAAAAGGAGCTTTCTAAAGGATAGTTAGGAAAGCATTATAAAAATATAACAATTTTCAATAATACTCCCAAGCTATATAAGCTCCAGATCTATCATCGCCTGAATTAAGTATTGTGGCTGGAGTGGAGCTACCAAGTGAGTTACTATAGTGTGTGTGTACATGGCTAGCAGCTCTGGTTACCCTGCTGCCTGCTACTGATGGTTTCAGAGAGTGGTTCTCAGTTTAGCATGTTCCCCTCATCAGGTCCACTCCAGCCACAATACTTCATTCAGGGGGTGGAGAGATCCAGAGCTTAAACAACTTGGGAAATCATTAAAAAAAAAATGAATAATTGTTTAAATGCACAGTAAAAGTTTAATAAAACAAGCCTCACCCAATTATTCCTTTGTCCCATGTTTATAGTACACTGAATGGAACATCTGGAGTTGATAACGGCCAAAAACATTTTAGAAAGATATAACACAAAAGTTAATTTTTAACTATTATATGCAGCCATGTGCGGTGGTGGGGTCCACCATTACTGATAATTTACCTGCAAAAAAATATTATTTGCTGGAGATACATAAAATTAACGTAGTTATTGGTTACGGAAGAGGATCCCAAACTGTTGTCTGTGAGCTTCATTCAGCTGCATAAAAAGTGCAGATGTATATAGATAGTAGATGTATATAGATAGCAGATGTATATAGATAGTAGATGTATATAGATAGTAGATGTATTTAGATAGCAGATGTATTTAGATAGTAGATGTTTATAGATAGCAGATGTATATAGATAGCAGATGTATTTAGATAGTAGATGTATATAGATATTAGATGTATATAGATAACAGATGTATATAGATAGCAGATGTATATAGATAGTAGATGTATATAGATAACAGATGTATATAGATAGTAGATGTATATAGATAGCAGATGTATATAGATAGCAGATGTATTTAGATAGTAGATGTATAGAGCTAGTAGATGTATTTAGATAGTAGATGTATTTAGATAGTAGATGTATATAGATAACGGATGTATATAGATAGTAGATGTATATAGATTGCAGATGAATATAGATAGTAGATGTATATAGATAACGGATGTATATAGATAACAGATGTATATAGATAGTAGATGTGTTTTGATAGTAGATGTATATAGATAACAGATGTATATAGATAGTAGATGTATATAGATAGCAGATGTATTTAGATAGTAGATGTATATAGATAGTAGGTGTATATAGATAGTAGATGTATATAGATAGTAGATGTAGTTCGATAGTAGATGTATATAGATAGTAGATGCATATAGATAACAGATGTATATAGATAGCAGATGTATTTAGATAGTAGATGTATATAGATAGTAGATGTATATAGATAACAGATGTATATAGATAGCAGATGTATATAGATAGCAGATGTATATAGATATTAGATGTATATAGATAGTAGATGTATATAGATAGTAGATGCATATAGATAACAGATGTATATAGATAGTAGATGTATTTCGATAGCAGATGTATATAGATAGCAGATGTATATAGATATTAGATGTATATAGATAGTAGATGTATATAGATAACAGATGAATATAGATAGCAGATGTATTTAGATAGTAGATGTATATAGATAGTAGATGTATATAGATAGTAGATGTATATAGATAACAGATGTATATAGATAGCAGATGTATATAGATAGCAGATGTATATAGATATTAGATGTATATAGATAGTAGATGTATTTCGATAGTAGATGTATATAGATAACAGATGTATATAGATAGCAGATGTATATAGATAGTAGATGTATATAGATAGCAGATGTATATAGATAGTAGATATATATATATATAGATAGTAGATGTATATAGATCATAGATGTATATAGATAGTAGATGTATTTAGATAGCAGATGTATATAGATAGTAGATGTATATAGATAGCAGATGTATATAGATCATAGATGTATATAGATAGCAGATGTATATAGATAGCAGATGTATATAGATAGTAGATGTATATAGATAACAGATGTATATAGATAGCAGATGTATATAGATAGCAGATGTATATAGATAGCAGATGTATATAGATAGTAGATGTATATAGATAACAGATGTATATAGATAGCAGATGTATATAGATAGCAGATGTATATAGATAGCAGATGTATATAGATAGTAGATGTATATAGATAACAGATGTATATAGATAGTAGATGTATATAGATAGCAGATGTATATAGATAGTAGATGTATATAGATAGTAGATTTATATAGATAGTAGATGTATATAGATAACAGATGTATATAGATAGCAGATGTATATAGATAGCAGATGTATATAGATAGTAGATGTATATAGATAGCAGATGTATATAGATAGCAGATGTATATAGATAGTAGATGTATTTTTATCAGAGTAAACAAGCTGTACTGTGTATGAATATTTATTAATATTTGCTGTACTTTAAATAAAATTATCCAATATTCAGCAATATCTTTGCAGTATTTAATATTTAACTTACTCTGCAATCCCACAGTACCTTTTTCTCATGGCTTCCCAACCCCCCTTATAAATGCTAATATTTTATTAATGTTCGGAGGAGACATAATAATTTAGCAAAGCATAATAGTACTCCCAGATATTTATGGAGCACATTAATACCAACACAAGACTCTGTTATCATTACAATGAGTTGCGCAATCCATGAGATCTCACCAAGTACAATGTAACCGCTCTACAGGACCAACAAATGTACTAAGTGCTATTTAATTAGGTTTATTAGGATAAAAAATCATGGAAACTGCAAAGTTATTGTCTTTTTTATTTCTGTTCAGGGAAGTAGAAGTTAATATTCACCAGCTTTGCTCTGGTATTCTGGAAGACTGGATATCAATATATCATCCGGAAATGAATACCTTTTAGTCATTAATGTGGCTTTTATACATTGTGCTTATCAGTAAGTGCTGGGACTGCCGAGCGCTAATAGGATGTGTCTCTACTATTAAGGACCGCGTTCTCTCTCTATCTTCATTCTTTCTCTCTTCGTCCTCTCTCTCTCCTTCACTACCTCCCTTTACACTCTCTTGCCTCTCTCTCATCTTTATCTCTTTCTCTCATTTCTCTTTTCTCTATCTTTTTCTCTTCTTGTCTTTTTCATCTCTCTCCCCTTCTCTGCAGGCTTTCTCGTTCTCTCTACATTTCACTCTTTTTCTCTCTCTCTCTCGTTCTTTCTTACTCCTTCCCTCTCTCTATCACTACTTGTCTTTCTTTATCTCTTTCTCTCCCGTCTTTGTTTTCTCTCTCTCGTGTCTTTCTCATCTCTCTCTCCTTCTCTCCAATCTTTCTCTCTCAAGTATCGTATTTCTTTTAACGCTCTCATTTTCCCGTCTCTCTCTTATCTCTTTCTATAGTCTTTCTCACTCATCTCACTTTTGTCTTTTGTTTCGCTCTCTCTCACATCTCTCTCTTTTTTTTCTCTCTCTCTGTCCTGTGTCTGTCTCTTTATTTGTCCTATTTATCTCTCTCTCATCTCTCTTGTTTATCTCTTGTCTCTCTTTTTTTTCTGCCACTCTCTCTCTCTCTACTGTGTCAGTCTCTCTCTCTCTCTCTGTGCCTCTCTCTCATCCCTCTTGTCTATCCTCCTCTCCAAAAAACATCTCTCTCTCTCTATCTCCATGTCTCTTTTTTCTCTCTCTCTGTCCTGTGTCTGTCTCTTTATCCATTCTATCTATCTCTCTCTCTCTCTCTCACTCTCATCTCTCTTGTTTCTCTCTCATCTCTTCCGCTCTTTCCCTCTTTCTTGTGTCTGTCTCTATCTATCTCTCTCCCTCTCTCTCATCTCTCTCTTCTTCTCCAACCTACATCACTCCATGTCTTCCTTATCTCTGTATCTCTCCCTCTCTGTCCCTCTCTCTCTTTCTTGGATCTGTCTCTCTCTATCTCTATCTCTCTCTCTTCCTCTCCAACCTTCATCTGCCTCTCTCCATGTCTCCCTCATCTCTGTAGCTCTCCATCTCTCTGTCTCTCTCTATCTCTCTCTCTTCCTCTCCAACCTTCATCTCCCTCTCTCCATGTCTCCCTCATCTCTGTAGCTCTCCATCTCTCTGTCTCTCTCTCTCTCTCTCTCTCATCTCTCTCTCTCTTCCTCTCCAACCTACATCTCCCTCTGTCCATGTCTCCCTCATCTCTGTAGCTCTCCATCTCTCTGTCTCTGTCTCTCTCCCTCTCTCTCTCTCTCATCTCTCTCTCTCTCTTCCTCTCCAACCTACATCTCCCTCTCTCCATGTCTCCCTCATCTCTGTCTCTCTCCCTCTCTCTCTCTCTCTCATCTCTCTCTTCCTCTCCAACCTACATCTCACTCTCTCCATGTCTCCCTCATCTCTGTAGCTCTCCATCTCTCTGTCTCTGTCTCTCTCTCTCTCCCTCTATCTCTCTCTCTCTCTTCCTCTCCAACCTACATCTCCCTCTCTCCATGTCTCCCTCATCTCTGTCTCTCTCCCTCTCTCTCTCTCTCTCTCATCTCTCTCTCTCTCTCTTCCTCTCCAACCTACATCTCCCTCTCTCCATGTCTCCCTCATCTCTGTAGCTCTCCTTCTCTCTGTCTCTGTCTCTCTCTCTCTCTCCCTCTATCTCTCTCTCTCTCTCTCTTCCTCTCCAACCTTCATCTCCCTCTCTCCATGTCTCCCTCATCTCTGTAGCTCTCCCTCTGTCTCCCCACTTATCTTGCTTCTCCCTATTTTCTTTATAACTGCCTTATTCTCTCTCATCCTTGTCCCTTCCTGTCTCTTTTTTGTCTCTTTTCTGTCTCTTTTCTGTCTCTTTTCTGACTCCTGCTTTTCTTTCCCACATTTTCTTATTCTCACTCACATTTCTATATCCCATATTCTTTCCCTAATTTCCCTCATTCCTTTCTTCTCTGTCTTTCTTTCTCTTATTTTACCATTTTTTTCACTCTTTACCCCCTTAATCACCCCCTTTATATATAAATATAGTAGATAAATAGTACATTTGTATTTACATTTGAACGTCTAATATAAGTTAAAAAACATATTTCCTGCTCAGAATTCCGAGAAATACAGTTATTGCACTGCAGTCTGGGAAATTGGCAGCAACATGCTAATGAGCCCACAATGTTTTCACTCTTTAATACAATACAATATATATAACGATACAGAGAGAGAGTTCCTTTTTCAGTGTGTTCGTCTCTACAACGTATGTCTTACATTATACAGGATGGTGGTAACATAACTTAAGTGCGTCATTTTTACAAGAATAGATGTCTTACTTTTGTCCATTTAATATGTGGTGAGGATCGCTCTAAATGGAAACCACTGGAGTGAAGGACAAGAAATCCAAGAGGGTCCATGAGGGATAGAAACAGAAGGAGAGAAAGAGGATAGACATCATAGAGAACATTTATGTATAAAGGGCGAGGAGAGTGACATTAAATGGACATTTTTGACGTGCGATTTGCTGATAGAATAATGTACGGGATATAGAAAGAGGTGATAAGGGATGAAGAGAAGATAGAGGAGATGAATGACAACGGACTGGGTAGATGAACGTTGATACCAAATAGATGTTTCCCATTTCCAAAATAAACATCTGCATCAGGATCAGGTGGCCATTATTCATGGACATTACCCATATTTGCATAAGAGAGATGTTAGTTTGTACGGTATCTATGAAAGACACCAACAAACATGTAACCGTGGATGACATCATGCACGTGTCACAGTGGATGACATAACAATACGTGGTCACTACATAAGTAGCAGAACTGAGTGCAAAGTCATTTACCACCCAAGTGTAACAGAGAGAAGACGTCACCTGGATAGGTATGGGCAAGTGGTTCAAGAGAAACACATATCAGATTCTTAAGGAAAAGAAAACACAAACCTTGAGGAAACGGTGGAAGAGGTGGAAGGGCCAGTGGTTACATGTAAGTCTGGAACTGTTGGGTTGTATGTATGTTTACTTATTTGTGTCACAAGTTTTAAGATAGTAAACAGATCCGTTCCCATATCCTTCCTTCACCATGAAGAACTCCAATGTCACGTTCATTAGAGAAAATATGCCTAGTAACACATGCTTATTACTCTTATTTAATTGCCATCTCCTCAAATTGTTCTAATGCATTATATTTGTATTTGCAGACTTTAAAGAGGTGCCATATTCTTGTTCTTTCCAAATGGAATCCACAAATGTATTAAAGTAAAGGAGATTTTATGCATCAGAACTGGATTAAGTCGGCACCAAAGCAAAATACTGGTAAGAATAGAGAGAATTAGATGTGAAGCTAAATTATTGTTAGTGTATTCATGGGTGCTTAATTGGCCCAAATCTCTTTGTCTTCCTGTAGATGATATATAGGGAATTTATGACATATCAGAAACTAAGAAGACTCATGGGATTCAATATAATAGAAAGCCTAAAGCGTCATAGAAAACTTGCGGTTGACGAGGACCTAATGAATGTAGGTACGTTTGGGTGATATACAGCACTTATTGGGATGGGATCGGCATTTTTTACAGGGAATTACAGGGAGACGGTTCTGTATTTTCCCTCAAGTGATGAGCAACAGTTTATATACGTATCCCTCCTCAAAATAGGTACCTTGAGCAGAGAAGGTAACTTACTAATCTACAGTTTGGATAGTCGGGGATGTCATGTGTCATGTCTGCTCTAATGTGGTATTTTTAATCTCCAGACTATAGTGGTGCCATGTTGATTTTATGCCATTGTTCTAAATGGAAGACATGGGTATATGTTGGTGAAATAGCTCTAAATTAATTGAGAATTAACAAAGTAAAAGTAGAAGGTTTCTAATGTGAGAAGCTAAACAAACGGGTGTTCATATTTACATGGTTCCGTAGTAATTGAGGTTTAAAAAAGACTTTCAGTCCATCAAGTTCAACCTCTTAAGATCTTCTCTGATCTGCAATATGCGGATTAGTTGTTATTTTATGCAGAGGAAGCAAACAGAAAAAAAAAAAAAAAAGTGAAACTTAGCCAAAATTCTTCCTGACCCCAGAAACTGGCGATCGGATTCCTCCCTGGATCAATACTCCCTCTCTGATTAACCAGGATTACCCTTAATACCCTTTTGAATTAAAAATATATCCAGTCCCCTTTTAAAGTTATCTATCTGTTACCGCCTCCTTTGGTCGAGAATTCCACAGATTAACCACCCTTACTGTGAAGAACCCTTTGCTTTCCTAAAGGTGGAATCTTTTTACTTCTAACCTCAAAGCATGTCCTCTTGTCAATCTCTTGGCACAAAAAGCTTACTTGACAACACTTGATATTGACCCTGGATGGATTTATACAAGGTAATCATATTCCCTCTTAGACACCATTTTTTCTAGAGAAAATAAGTGTAATTTGGTTAGTCTTTCTTCATAACTTAGCCCCCCTCCATTCCCCTTATTAGTTCTGTATCCCTTCTCTGTACCGTTTCCAGCTATAAAATGTCCTTTTTATAAAGTGGAGCCCAAAAGTGTACTCCATATTCCAAATGAGGGTGTTCAGAATTATATTTGCTTCCCTGGCTTTTCTATACCCTTCCTAATACATGCTAATATGGTACTTGCCTTTGCAGCGGCTGCTTGACATTGAGCATTGTTACTTAGGTGGTTGTCCACAAGTACTCCCAAATCCCTTTCAATATCTGATATCCCTACATTTGCTTCATTAATAAGATTATAAATTGCATGGCTATTTTTGCTTCCCAGATGCATAACTTTACATTTATTCATATTACATCTCATCTGCCATTTAGATGCCCATTCCTCAAATTTATGTAAATCCCTTTGGAGGGAAAGCACATCATTATCTGATTAAAATACCTTGCACAACTTTGTGTCATCAGCAAAACTTGAGACAATACTTTCCAGTCCCACTTATAAGTCATTAATAAATATATTAAGAAAGAGAGGACCTAATGCTGAGCCCTGAGGAACCCCACTTATTACATTAGCCCAATCGTAGTATGTTCCATTTACCACAACCCTTTGCTTCCTGTCTTTTAGCCAGCTCTCTATCTATGAGCAGATATTTATTGCAATTCCTATATCCCATAGTTTGAACAATAGTCTTCCATGTGGCACTGTATCAAAAGCCTTTGCAAAATCCAAAAAGACTACATCCACTGAGTTGCCTTGATCCAAGTTTTTACTAACCTTCGTATAGAAACTAATTAGATTTGTTTGACATGACCTATCGCTCATAAATTATTCCGTGTTGGCTCCTACTTAGAATCCTGTTCAAATAGACATATTGTATAGTATCCCTTTTTAACCCTTCTAAAAGCTTTCTCACTACAGAAGTGAGGCTCACTGGTCTATAATTCCCCTCATTTGTTTTTGCTCACTTTTTAAATATAGGTATCACCTCTGCTTTTCTCCAGTCATCTGGTAGAGACCCTGTATTGAGTGAATCTTGAAAAATGTCATATAATGCTTTGGCTTTTACAGAACCCAGTTCCCTCAGTACCCTTGGATGTATTCCAACAGGACCTGGGGCTTTATTACCATTTATTTTTTACAACCTCTTCTGGATTTCTGGGTGCTCTTTGTTCATCGAAGGTTTTTGATTTTAATGTAGATGACATAGTTGCTCCTCCTTGACAAGACTGTTGGACGAGGACAGAAATGAACAAACAACAAGATCCACTTGTATTTCATCTTCAGGACTATGATGATTCCCTAGAAAGGTCACCCTCATCACCAAATGCCAGCCAAGAAAATTTATTTGAACTACTAAAGAGGTGAAACTGTAATCTACCTGTGAGAAGCAGGTGCATAAGGATCTACCTGGAAATATCCACTGTAATAAATATACTATAAAAAATATTGTTGTTTTACTGTTTATTAGATGCTTGTCAAGGAGTGGATGTGAAGACTTGACAAAGATACAGGGTGATAGAGAGTTATTCATAAATATATATATACATACAAACAATCTTTAATTGTAAGGTGCAAACATATTCCACAGTGCTATATGGGATACTGGGCAGATATGAGGCTATGAATATACACAGATACAATGGCACGGCACATATGGTATCATAGAAATCTATAGTTACTAACAAGTCATTTATCTTTTGAATATTATTTAAAAAGATGCATTTTCTTACAATAAACTAAACATTGACATCTGCAATATTTAGGTGTCAGTCACCCTTTCTGATCCACCCACAAGTCAAAACTGTAATAATTTATTAATGAAACATCATTGCCTTAGTTACTTGATTAGCCCCTGAGGCATTGTGTTCATGGTCTTCCCTGTAGTCACCTGGGTCTTTCTCTCTCTCAAGTATTATTTCCCTCTTTCTTTCTCTCTCTTTCTCTCTCTCTCTTTCCCTCTCAAGTATTATATTTCTCTCTCTCTCTCTCTCTCTCTCTCTCTCTCTTTCTCTCTCTCATTCTTTCTCACTCTTTCCCTCTCTCTATCACTACTTGTCTTTATCTATTTCTCTCCCGAGTTTGTTTTTTCTCTCTCGTGTCTATCTTTCTCATCTCTCTCCTTCTCTCCAGTCTTTCTCTCTCAAGTATCGTATTTCTTTTAAATCTCTAATTTTATTGTCTCTCTTATCTTTTTCTATAGTGTTTCTCACTGATCTTGCTTTTGTTTTTTTGTTACAATCTCTGATCTCTCTCTCTTTTTCTCTCTCTCTTTCCTGTGTCTGTCTCTTTATCCAACCTATCTCTCGCTCTCATCTCTCTTGTTTCTTTCCCTCATCTCTCTCGTCTCTCCCACTCTCACTTTCTTGTGTCTCTCTCCCTCTCTCGCTCTCTCATCTCTCTCTCTCTTTTCCTCTCCAACCTACATCTCCCTCTCTCCATGTCTCCCTCATCTCAGTAGCTCTTCCTCTGTCTCCCCACTTATCTTGCTTCTCCCTATTTTCTTTATAACTGCCTTATTCTCTCTCGTCCTTGTCCCTTCCTTGTTTTTTCTCTCTTTTCTGTCTCTTTTCTGACTCCTGCTTTTCTTTCCCACATTTTCTTATTCTCACTCGCATTTCTATATGCCTCATTCTTTCCCTCATTTTTGTTCATTCCTTTCCTCTCTATCTCTCTTGCTCTCACTCTACAATTTTTCACTCTTTACCTCCTTAATCACCCCCTTTATATATAAATATAGTAGATAAATAGTACATTTTTATTTACATTTGAAAGTCTAATATAAGTTAAAAAACGTATTTCCTGCTCAGAATTCCAGTGATTTAGCCCACAGCAGCATATGTCATATCACCATGCTGGGGGTTCCACATCATCAGCAACCACACTCCAAGCCTGGTTTCACTTTCCATACCTGACAGTAAACTGTCTAACATAACTGATAGCTGACACTCAATCCTTACAAACTAGGTTAGAGGAAGCTGCAAACCAAGCTGTGAAACGCGTCTGACACTTATTTTATTGTAATCATCAATGGATTTTACCACTGCAATTGAACTTATACCTTATAAATAAAGACTTATCATTTTTTGGATACCGTCTGCGAGTACTTGTGCTTTGGACCACACTATCACAAACGGGTAACTAGCATATGGCATGAGACTAGAGCAGGATTATACACTACTGTACACCGATCCTGTGCCGACCCATAATATACATTGGGCATTTGGCACATAGTATATCACATACTATCTCAGAACTGATTAACGAGAGTCATTAGAGGTGACCATCGGATCAGATACACCGCGGATTGTGCGCTATACAGTCTTCCCCCACTTTTTTCTCTTGGAATTTAATGTGACTAATAGTTACTAACAAGAAATTTTTCTTTTGAATGCTATTTAAAAAGTTGCATTTTTTTACAATAAACTAAACATTGAAGTCTGCAATAGTTAGCTGTCAGTCAGCCTTTCTGATGCAACCCACAAGTCAAAACTTATCATACTAATCATTTGTTAATTAAACATCACTGCCTTAGTGTTACTTGATTAGCCCCTGAGTCATTGTGTTCATGGTCTTCCCTGTAGTCACCTGGGTCTGAGTGTGTCTAATCTTTCTCTGTGCAGCAATGGCTCAGTGGCTAATCAAGAAATGAATTCAATGATGTCTTATTAATAAAATATTACAGTCGTAGTTTCTGGATGTGTCAGTGAGGTTGATTGGCATCTGAATATTGCAATCTTCTATGTTAGTTGCTCTAAGGAAATACATTAATTGATAAAATACTTGTTTTAACCTAAAGTTTTAAACAATAACATATTTGGGACCTCTATTGCATAGCAATAAACACATCAATACAAAGGAATTATACCCCTGCCTCATGAACAACCTACAGTGCCTTGCAAAAGTATTCACCCCCTTGACTTTTTACCTATTTTGTGTGATGGATCAGAACACAATAGTCTAAGTTGGTGAAGTGAAATGAGAAAAATATATACATAAAACTATTTTTTAAAATTTAAAACAGAAAATTGGCATGTGCGTATGTATTCACCCCCTTTGTTATGAAGCCTATAAAAAGCTCTGGTGCAACCAATTACCTTCAGAAGTCACATAATTAGTGAAATGATGTCCACCTGTGTGCAATCTAATTGTCACATGATCTGCCATTACATATACACACACCTTTCTGGAAAGGCCCCAGAGGCTGAAACACCTAAGCAAGAGGCACAACTAACCAAACACTGCCATGAAGACCAAGGAACTCTCCAAATAAGGGACAATGTTGTTGAGAAGTACAAGTCAGGTTTAGGTTATAAAAAAATATCCAAATCTTTGATGATCCCCACGAGCACCATCAAATCTATCATAACCAAATGGAAAGAACATGGCACAACCGCAAATCTGACAAGAGACGGCCGCCCAACAAAACTCACGGACCGGGCAAGGAGGGCATTATTCAGAGAGGAAGCACAGAGACCTAAGGTAACCCTGGAGGAGCTGCAGAGTTCCACAGAAGAGACTGGAGTATCTGTACATAGGACGACATAGAGTTGGGCTTCATGGCATAGTGGCCAGAAGAAATCCATTACTTTCAGCAAAAAACAAAATGGCACGTTTTGAGTTTGTGAAAAGGCATGTGGGAGACTCCCAAAATGTATGGAGGAAGGTGCTCTGGTCTGATGAGACTAAAATTGAACTTTTCGGCCATCAAAGAAAACGCTATGTCTGGCGCAAACCCAACACATCACATCACCCAAAGAACACCATCCCCACAGTGAAACATACCTTTCCTAAATATCCAACATTATCTGCTCAGGAGTTTGTTCTGATTTTTTTAATAACAAATTTATCAGCAATGGCCACTGTAGAGAAGGAGGTAGATAAAGAAAGTAATCGGGACAGTCCTGTCATCCCCCCCCCCCCCCTGACATTTGATATTATTGTTTCTTGGTAGCCGATCTGCAGAAGTCTAAAATATTAAACTCTACGTTTAAGTTTTAAAAGCGCCACTGATTTTTGTCTTCAATGAAATAGCTAAACAATTATCTAACAAATGAAACCCTACTGTATGAGCAATACGTGGTAATTTAATAAATCTTTATATTACTAATCAAATAGTATATTAGTGTTCATATTTAAATGTATACAAATAAGTTAAAAACATAATTTCTGGTCAATTCTTAGAAATGCAGTTATTGATCTTAAAGTAGACCTCATAGTGTGGGGCATCTTACTCATGCTATATAGATTTTGTGAGAATGTTATTATTAACCACAATATTATTTAACTTATGGTGGGCAAAAGAGTTATAGAATCCTCCACTGTACAGACTACAGTAAATAATTAGCACATTTGGGTTCACAATATTTGGAAACTGGAAATTATGTTTTTGTATACCTCCTTGTACTCGTGTACATTATTATAATGGCCGGATTAGCCCGTAGGCAAACTAGGCAGCTGCATAGGGGGCTCTTCCTTTTGAGGGGCGCCAGTATTTTAGCTTAAAAACTCTAAAAATATTTTTTGGCTTAAAAACGAAATACTGTAGTTATCAGACATAGAAAAATATAAATAATATGGTCTACCATTAAATGCAAGTAAGAGCTCTGCATGTGTATGAGTAGTTCTGTTCTTAAAATGGCTATTATGGGAAAATATCTGTGATTTGCTCACACAACAAAAGAGCGATGTACATGCACAGAAAAGCGAAATGGGTGCATGCATTCCTTGTATACACATTTGCAGGGGCTCCTCCACTTCACTGCCTAGGGGCTCCAAAAAGGTAGATCCGGCACTGATTATTATACAATAATAATTAGTGAAAAGGTTTTAACTAAAACCAAAACTCGCCAGTCACACTGAATTCTTATTTAAACAGCCTATGTGTAAGAGAGTATCAACACGACTTTCCTTTAGCTTTATGCCAAGGCAGTGTCCTATTAGCCTTGCAAAGTCTACGTTAAAAATAAACTGCTTTTTATTCAATGTTGGAAAAAGACAGTAATGTGCCATGGACTGAATAAAGAAGCTGTCAGATAATTAAGTCTGGCTGAAAACCAAAAAGCATTCACGTATTTGCAGGGAAGTGGTTCACCTTGGACCTGTGTACTTTAAAAAGATTATTCATTCTCATCAGTCCTCGTTAAATCTGCATTTCTTATGTATTCGATGGAATGACAATTGGACTAAAAAGCAGAGACGCTCTCTGCAGAAATGGAAATACCATACGCATCAACAACATATTTTATGGAGTATAGGTGGCTTTTGCACTTTGTTATCGCGTATTTGTTTTGTAGTTTTATTTTCAATACAGATTTAAGTTCGAGTAGGAAATTCTCATATTTGTAGCCTAAATAATGCACTACATGGAAGTATCAGAGTAGCAGAATGTGTGCTGTTGAATGAGAGTTACAGATATCAACTAAGTTATTTATCTAATGTGTCTGCCTGTTCATCATGGACAGTGTTTGAATGTAGCCTAAATGCTAATTAAAATGCAAAGTTGTCTGGAACTCCGATCAATCCTCCTTAAGAAAATCAACAATTTCTACAAACTCACAGATCCACCTTAAGTGACCCTTGATAATTAACAACTGTTTAGCTTTTTAGGCTTTGCTCTGCGCCAGACAATGCTAACTACAAATACAAAGTTGTCTGGTACTCTGATCAATCCTCCTTAAGAAAATTAACACTTTCTCAGAACTCACAGATCTACCTTAAATGACCCTTGATAATTAACTGTTTTAGCTTTTAGACTTTGCTCGGCCTCAGTCCACCTTATATATGCTGATCATGAATTGCCTAGACTATGGCCTCCATTCAATTGCAAGCCCGCAGCTGACTTCATACTGTCCATAAGTCTGCGGGCTTGACATTTGCAACAGTTACAGAGTGATTCAATTGATCAAGCCCGCAGCTACCTGGCCAAAAGCCTAAACTGTAAACCATGCACCCGTAAGTAGCATTACAGAGCATGATCATGATCAATTAAGCAAGCCTATATCTATCGATTTAGAAACAACCAGTAGTAAATGACACCATCATCATGACGTCAGTAAAAAATGGAGGGTAAACGTCACTCAATTAGCGTTTAGAAGTCAGATATGCAATCAGACTTGCAATCCGGCAATGTACAAACTAATAAAACTGTTCTAGTCCATGTGGGTGATATGTATTAAATCCTTGATTACAGAGATTGATATAACACGGAAAATAAAAGTAAAATAAATAAATAAATATTGCAGATTTGCGAGCTTGAAAGTGTTGTACAATTAGTTCTAATGTCTTTCATCGCTTTTCCCATCTTTTAAAGTGCAATTGAATAGCGTTTTGCGATTGTAACATTTCTGGGCTTGAAAGATCAAAGGTTTAGATGGGTAGGAGTTACGATTTTGGCAACTGACGGGATTTCCAGCCTGTAACCCGCAGATCGTTTGCGGCTTGCTAAAAGACGCCAATTAAATAATAGATTATGGGCTACATTACAGGCTCCAGTAACTAACATTTGCTCAATTGAATGGAGGCCAACGTTTACCTGTCTTATCCTTTGTCTGCTACATTCCTACTGGCCCCCAATTGATATGCCCTATTTTATCTATTAACACTAAGAATGGCATGTTCTCAATCTAGGTATCTGGGTCCGAGGTCAGTCTTAATCTCCAAACATTGGTAAAGAGTGCAGCATTATAGAAAGTAATGATAATATATTTACTACATATGTTATTTTCCATAACCTATTTGTCAAAAGGAGTTACATTTGATAAAAAAAAATACTACATAATAATAATGTGGTATAAGTAACTCCACATATTAATAGGACTTGTTTTCTTTTTAAAAACCCATTGTGTTCACTATCGGACAGGCTCCAGATGTAAAAAATCTGGCTGCATACATAAGAAAATAAAGGAAGATGGGGTGTCAGTCTGTTGGCTCAATCAATGTTTTATTAAATATAGTATAAATATTTTTAAAAAAAATCATGTAAAAGGATATAATAAAATATATTAAATAATGTTTCAATAGAATTTAAATCCTATTTAAAGAAAAAGACAGCATAAACCTTTTAAATTCCTGTAAACATGGTGAGTACATTCAACTTTCTGTCGCTCTAGTTGTTGTTGACATAGCTACATACATTGGTGTAGGAGCCACAAAATCTGGGGGGTGGGGGATACT
The DNA here is from genome assembly GCA_027410445.1 of Discoglossus pictus. Lineage (NCBI taxonomy): Eukaryota > Metazoa > Chordata > Amphibia > Anura > Alytidae > Discoglossus > Discoglossus pictus. The sequence goes on along the minus strand of CM050171.1, from coordinate 10,724,565 downwards.
GCATATAATATAAGAATACAACACAACTGCTTCTCTACACATAAACACACACAATGAAAAATCCGGGGTGGATTTGTCCCCCTTGTCCCCCTCAGTTCCTACAACCATGGTTAAATAGTAATTGAGGTTGAAAAAATACTTTTAGTCCATCAAGTTCAACCTTTTATGTTCTCCTAGACCTGCAGTATTCAGATAAATTGTTAATTGTTAATTGATTAAGAGGAAGGCAAACAAAAAAAAAAACAAGTGAAACTTTCCCAATTGTCTCAAAAGGGAAAAAAATAATTCCTTCCTGACCCTAGATACTGGCGATCGGAACTCCTCCCTGGACCAATACTCCCTCTCCAATTATCCCGGGTAACCCTAAATGTCCTTTTTATTAAAAAATATATCCAATTACTTTTTAAAGTTTTCTATCAAATCCGCTGTCACCACCTCCTTTGATAGAGAATTCCACAGTTAAACGACCTTCTTTCTTTAAGATGAAATCTTTTTACATCTAAACTCAAGGGATGTCCTCTTGTCAGTTGAAAACCTCTTTGCACAAAAAGTTCACTTGTCAAAGTATACTGACCCTGTATATATTAATATAAGGTAATCATATCCCCTCTTAGACACCTTTTTTCTAGGGAATATAAGTGTAATTTAGTTAGTATTTCTTCATAACTTAGCCCCTCCATTCCCCTTATTAGTTTTGTAGCCCTTCCCTGTACTTCTTACAGCTCTAAAATGTATTTTTTATGAAGTGGTGCCCCAAATTGTACTCCATATTCCAAATGAGGGCGTACTAGAGATTTGTATAGTGGCAGAATTATATTTGCTTCCCTGGCTTCTATACCCTTCTTAATACATGCTAATAGTTTACCTGCCTGTGCAGCTGCTGCTTGGCTTTGAGCACTGCTACCTAAGTGGTTGTCCACAAGCACTCCCAAATCCCTTTCAGTATCAGATACACCTAGATTTGCTTTATTAAGATTATAAATTGCATGGCTATATTTCCTTCCCAGATGCATAACTTTACATTTATTCGTATTAAATCTCATCTGACATTTAGTCGCCGATTTCTCTAAATTATGTAAATCCCTTTGGAATGAAAGTACATAATTATCTGATTTGATTACATAAACAAAAATGGAGACAATACTTTCCAGTCCTACTTCTAAGTCAATAATAAATATGATTAAAAGGAGAGGACCTAATACTGAACCCTGAGGAACCCCACTTACCACATTAGTCCACTCTAAGTATGTTCCATTTAGAAACAACCCTTTGCTTCCTGTCTTTTAACCAGCTCTCAATCCATGAGCAGATATTTACTGCAATTCCTGTATCTTTTAGTTTGCACAAAAGTCTTCCATGTTCCACTTTATCAAAAGCCTTTGCGAAATGCAAAAAGACTACATCCACTGAGTTGCCTTGATCCAGGTTCCTACTAACCTCCTCATAGAAACTAATTTAATTTGTTTTACATGACCTATCCCTCATAAATCCGAGTTGACTCCAACTTATAATCCTGTTCAAATAGACATATTCTTATATATTACCCCATAAAAACCCTTCTAAAAGCTTCCCCACTACAGAAGTGAGGCTCACTGGTCTATAATTCCCCGGATTTGCTCTTGCTCCCTTCTTAAATATAGGTATCACATCTGCTTTTCTCCAGTCATCTGGTAAAGACCCTGTGTTGAGTGAATCTTGAAAAATTTAATATAATGGTTTGGCTATTACAGAACCCAGTTCCCTTAGTACCCCTGGATGTATTCCATCAGGACCCGGGACTTTATTAACATTTATTTTTTCCAACCTCTTTTGGATCACTTCCTGTGTTAACCAATTATTTGGCAAAGGTAGTGTAGCCCCATTATGTTGCCGTGTCCCAACCACTGGTACCTCCCTTGTGTTTACAGAAGAAAAGAACCTATTTAGCTCATCTGCCTTTTCCTGGTCACTAATTATCAGACTTGTGTGAACACATTATCCCAATGTTACTGGTTTAATATATATGACTAATGCAGTGTGATACAATATTAAGAAACATCACAAGCAGGGCATGTCTTTAATCAAACCTTCAAACTTGCTCCAAAAGACCCTTCTTCCCTTGCCTTGATATGACCTGATAACAAACTACAGTAAACAAGTCTTTCCATCGACAAATCTGGTTATTACAAAATATAAACCTAATAAAAATAAATCTCATTGCACAGTGAGGGATTTTTGATTTTTCGAATTTGCCGAGAAAGTTGGCCTTTTTCCACTGCTGGAGTTCTAATCCTAAAACAAGAGAAGGGTCGAGATTTGAAACAAGTCCAAAGAAGAGCACAGATGGAAGAGAAAAAACTGTAAGTCCCGGGAATTGGGATTGCTGTGTACCTTTGAAAAAACAGATGCCTCGGCTACGCAAGCCAAATTCTCTCAGGTAATATTTTTAATGTTTTAGCTGTTACTTAATAAAAAAAGAAAAAGAACATATCGTATATATATATATATATATATATATATATATATATATATATATATATATATTTATATATACTGTATATATTTATATATATATATATATATATATATATATATATATATAAACTGTATATATATATATATATATATATATATATATATATATACATATATATATATATATATATAATATATACATATATATATATATATATATATATATATATATATACATATATATATATATATATATATATATATATATATATATATATATATATATATTACATTTGTAAGCCAATTTGAAAGTCTAAAAATTAAGTTACAAAACGTATTTGTCACTCAGGTTTCCCAGAAATACGATAATTGTGTTACACTCTGGGAGACTGGGCGGGGACAGGCAAATGAGGATACAATGTGTCTTACTCTTAAATTCAAAATACCATTTCATACATGGCTCCTTTAAAGCATATGCTTGCTGTATTACATAGCTTTTAGCAAAACATAGGATTGGGCTATGCACAAGCCAGGAATATATCTATAGTAAATGTAGAAGTAAATAAATAGTATATTTGTGGTCACATTTGAACTTCTAAAAATGAGATTTGCATTGACCTCTGGGAAAATTGGCAGGGACATGCAGATGATGGCACTTTGGGAAAATGGGCTGGGACATGCAAAGATTATTATTATTATCATTTATATTTGTAACGTGCCAACATATTCTGTAGTGCTAAAGATATATAGATAGATAGATAGATAGAGATAGATAGATAGATATATAGATAGATAGATAGATAGATAGATAGATAGATAGATAGAGATAGATAGATAGATAGATAGATAGAGATATAGATAGATAGATAGATAGATAGATAGATAGATAGATAGATAGATAGATTGATAGATAGATAGATAGATAGATAGATAGATAGATAGATAGAGATAGATAGATAGATAGATAGATAGATAGATAGATAGATAGATAGATAGATAGATAGATAAATAGATAGATAGATAGATAGATATCTTAATGGTTGTACTCGACAAGTTCAATAACTTTTACATTTACAAAATTAATGTTTTCTAAGAGTGATACTTTATAAAAAAAGTTTATATTAGGTAATGCTCATCCTTTAATACTCATGGCGTACATAGCTACTAGTAGTATTACTTTGTTCAGTGGCGGAGCTAGAGAATGGAGGGCCCTGGTGCAAATGTTGGGGCTCCCTCAATTGGGTGTTTGTAAACATTTTTTGGGGCTATTTATTTTTTGTATCTATTCACTCAGTGCCCCACCTCAAGAACCCTTACTATAACAGCTCCTTTTACCTTGCCGCCTGCCTGCGTGAAGCTCCTCTGCCTGCAGCACAGGATGAGTGTGGAGCCAGGGTGAGGGGGCCCTACACTACATTACACACACAAAGTGTATATACAATATCTCTACATAGGACCCAGTCCCACTCAACATCCACCCCACACAGCACCACCGCTCTTAACAACCATCCCTACAATAAATAAAATAAAAATTAAATCCAGAGGAGGACCCTTGTGCACTGCAACACCTACACCACTGGTAGCTCCACCCCTGACTTTGTTACCTGCAGCACATAATGTTTTCCCAAGCTCTGTCCTTTAATATCTTTTTAGTTTGTGTATTTTAAAGGCCCAGACTTTTATCCCTTCTTTTAATGTATATATTATATTTTCTACGCAGCCAGCTTCAAACTTCATAAAATAAGTGTGAGAGTTGGCCGGGGTAATGAAGTCTAATAGTCTGAGGCCTGTCCCTGGAGGAGTTATTTAGCTTTACACTTCCCTAAGCAAGTTATGTATACACCAGTCTCCTGCCTTATTATGGACACAAAGTTCTTGCTTGCATGTTCATTCAGCATACAGAGTCTAAATGGAGATGATGTCGTCTTGCTAGAAATTGAAACTAATTACTTTTTCGCTGGCTCTGTTTTCTACTTCAAGAAATAACATCACACGGGAAAACTTTGAATTTCGCCGCTCGGGTTATAGGAAAAAAACACGTTGCGCAGATACTGGAAACAGTGGAACAGCCGGCTCGGGTACTCTCACAGACACCGTGCACCTTGCTTTCATTAAAAAGTACTTAACATACAGAACGAAGAAGGGAAAATAATTTCTGAGCTAATTACAGATGACAATGAGTTCCTTGACTGGAATTAAGTCTATGTTACTGAGACCGTACCCACATTTAAATATGTCCATAGGCATCACCTGCAAATTATTTTAAGTATATCGACCCTTTAATTGGAAATAAAACTGTAGAGTTAAGTTTTGAACTTTGTTTCATTGTTTCAATTAAAAATAATAGCATACAAATAAATACAACATTAATATACAGTGTTAATCCATTTTCCAATTTACGGTTGCGATCTCTCTATGGTTTTCCAATCTCATCCAAACTGTGGGTTTCTGTAAGAATGATAAGGGCTAAGAAAATGTACAGATTGATTGGGAGAAATATATACTTGAAGGGACTCTTTAGTCCCCAACATTTTTTTATATAAATGATTAAAGGAGATTAATTAATTAATTAATTAATTAATAGATTAATTTTATCTTCATAAACGTAATTTTTATATAACATTTACATTTTAGGCAAAAACTTCACTGGCCAAAAAAATTTGATAAAAAAAGAACAACTTTTAGAGGAATACCTATAAGCCTGTTGCTGTTTTGACGTTCAATCATGTCCGACTCTATGTGACCTCATGGACAGTAATACATCAGGCACATCTTTATGTCCATGGTCATGCTGATCCACTTGGTTTTCATGGCAGAGATACTGGAGTGGCTTGCCAGTTCCTTCTCCAGTGGGCCACAGCATACAGCTCCAGGAAATCCAGGCCCAACCCTGCTTGGCTTTAGGATGGTTTAACCTCTTGGTTCCCTGACTGTAACCAAACTCAGGTCGCAGCGGTGAAAGCACCAAATCCTAACCACTAAACCTCCAGGGAACCCATAGTTACAGTATAAGCCTTAGCTTTGCTAAACATGTATTTTTATTGGTGAAAAGTAAAAATAAAAAGGTATTAAAATGCAATATATGAATGATTAAGAATTATAAAAGGATGATAGTTATTATAATAACCGTAGTTATAGATCTTTTTATAGACATCACAGACTTTCTTACTACATTTCAGCCACTTACTTAGTAAATTAACCCCCATTCTTTGCTAATTCAAAATAGATACAGAACTAGGAAACCAGTAGCTACCAACAGAAGCAGTTTATCTAAACATATACAATTTTTTTTAGGATATCCATTTATTTTACCTATGTCCTTATACATATTTGTACTTTTTCAAATAAATTACTTTATACAAGGGGTATATATGAGCCACAGTCTTTACAAAGCCCTCTTCTCACAGTAAAACTACAGGGGTTAACTTTCCTGATCAATTGATTAGCTGCACCTGGAGAGATCTAATTTAAGACGTATGTCATGTTTGCAGGTTTTTTTGAGCTGGTAAGCGACACACACATCGATAGCAACCTGCAGCGTATGATCATCTGGAGCAGAGTGGAGACCTGGAAATGTGAAGAATACACATTGATTGCCCACAAAATATTGGACTGTTTGTTTTTTACTCCACCCAGGTGTAGCTGGATAAGAGCTGGATAGTTAGGAAACTGTAAATCAGTTATCCTAGTACTTCAGTGGAAGCTAGGCTTATTATTTTCTTTGATTTGTTTTGAATTGTTATTTTTTTATCACTGGATACATTTTTAGTAAAATTATGCAGCCTCTTGTATTGTGTTCTCCATCAAAGTGCTGGATACAAAGGCACAAACCCAGAAGAGACTAGGAACTTGTCACTATATATAAAGTAAATCATGCTGAAGAGAATCTCATAAAGCATCCATCTGTTAAACCACCCTGAAAATGAATATATTTATAATACTGTAAAAAATAGGAAAATATTTATATTGTTGAATGAGAATGTTTCACAGCGGTTTTCTTGCATCTGTTCCAGAAGTTGTACAGAGCTGTTTGGGATACACCTGATTATCAATTACAAGAATCTAAATTCCTACATCTGTGAATTTCCGGCTCACAAGCTGTTACGTTCCCAAGGAATCAATGGCAGCCGATCAAACTAATAATGCAAGTAACGCTGAATTGCTTTATTGTCTCTGCAGTCCACATAACATATAATAATTCATTGTAACTCAACGAATTGCATTCACAAATTACAGTATGTACCTCTCAGGGGACCAAAAATAGCCGAATTCTACTTTTTTTCCTAAAAAGATTTTCTTTTAAATGGCAAAAAAGTTGACTTTATATTGAAAGTTATTGCAACGGGTGAAGGAGATGAAAGAATAACTGCAAATTTCACAGAAGGAAAAGAGCAGCTGGGTACAATGTATTTTATTATTATTATACATGGAACTGTAAAGGCTGGAAAGTTCTTCTAGCTGCACTTATGAAGTTTGAAAAGGTTAGGTTATGAAAGTTCAGTTAGAAAGTGTTACTTCCTATTAACAGTGCTCTGGAACGTCTTCCGGGTCTATATAAACTATATTGGGCTCATCGGCTCAAGCCTTTATGTTGCCCTAGTACTGTGTGTGTGTATATATATATATATATATATATATATATATATATATATATATATATATATATATATATATATATATATACAGTATATATATATATATATATATATATATATATATATATATAGTTTATAAATAGTACATCTGTGTTCACATTTGAATGTCTAAAACAAGTTAAAAAACCTGCCTCCAGCACAGAAGTCAGAGAAAAACAGTTATTACACTGCATTCTGGGAAGCTGAGTTGGGACATGCAAATGTGCCCACAAATGCCCACAAATATATATATATAAAGAGTGAGGTAGCCGTGAGTATCCAGTTATCTAGATGATTAATCAGAGTATTGCAGTATATTGTGATACCTTTTTTATTGGATAAATATATACACAAGCTTTCGAGAGCAACCTCTCTTTATCAAGTCAAAAGCAATCCTGATTTTAGGTTAGCAAAGAGAGAAAAAAAATCAAAGTGACATGTCTGCATTAGGTTTTATATGTAACCCAGAGTAATTATTGGAGCTGTAAATATCCCCACATATTAAGAAGTAGAATAACAGCAATACAACAGAAAGACAAAAAGGGAAAAAAACATGAGCAAGAATGTTGGAGTATCACAAGAACTTTTGGCAGTATGACAGAAATCCCAAGTCCATATTAAGTCCTGTATTTTTAGTATTCAGTATTCAGTGTTATCATTTTAATTTAAAATGTCTTTCCTTCCTGGATGGTTTTGAAATTTCCTCTGATTTCAGGTTTTAGATGGAGTGATTCTTCTGGGTAAAATGGTGTCCAACTGGGGTACACTAACTGTTTTAATTGTACTTTCTGATGGGAAGTTTGTGTAGATTCATCCTTAGATGCTGTTCTTGGCTGGTTTCCCCAAGATATCATTGCAATACCTATTATTCATATCTCTCTATCTACCCCTCTCTCTATCTCTCCCATTTTTTTCAGGCTAAGTACAGTCAATACATTGTAATTTAAAAGGATTTTGACACTTAGGTATGCTGCATTGTTTGTGCTTGTATAAGAGTTTTGACTTTATTATAGCATTGGGTGACTTTGCTTTCAGAATTACATAATTACCTAATTAGCACATCAATGCAGCTAATTAGTATTCAGGATACAAAATAATGAAACCATGCTAAACATCTCAGGAATTATTTAGTTATGAAATAAATGGCTAGTCAATTTTACATTCCCACTAAAAATAACTTAAGTAAAACATACATCAACTTGATTTTGGAATGGCAGGGTCCTTTTCATGGCTTTAAGTAGTAATGGTCAGTAAAAACAATAATTAAAAGCAATATAGTATTAAAATAGTATTTAAACAGAGTGGCCAAATGATATATTATATGATTTATTTTTCTTTTAAAGTAAAACGTGAGGTAGATATATACAGGAATGTATATGATGTAATTGATTACAAATATAAAGTATGTCATATCATACTATATCAAATAATGATTTAACTGCCTTAATGTACTGAATTACTACAGCAGCTACATCAGTGCAATATGTGGGACACACATATGTTAAACGTGTTTTATTGCAAAAAAATACATTTTACTCGCATAGATGTGCTTTTTTTTTCATTTAAATATTTAAGGAGCTAATTATTATAACCACCTGCCAATTAAGTGGATTTTCTTAATTAAACATCAAGCTCTGAGTTTAATTAAAGACTACACACAGAGAAAACCCCACTAACTAAATAAGAAACAGAGGAACAAAAGTTTGCTTTTTAGAAAACATCTGTGAAGTTTCAAAGCCGTATGAACAATAGGTCATTATGTTACATTGCTTGGTACAATGTATCACTGGTTTTAGATTATAATGAATACTTTGAAGATTTGGTAAGTTTTGCAGCATTATTTTAATAATGTTTTTATATAAGAGTCAGTGTAGTTAAATGTTTCTAAAACTTCTATAAAAAAATGTTTTTAATTTTAAATAGAGCCCAAAAGATGAATCAGCCACCACTCTAAAAAATTATATTTTCATTAATAATGTCTACTTGTTTAGTATATTATTTAGTAAAATTATTAATGACATTAAAATGGCCCATCATAGTTATGGAAAATACATAAATTAATATAATTACAGTTGGGTGTTATTACAATTTTGAGTGGAATTGTTAAATAAGTGATAGGTCGCGAGACTGTGGCCAGTGGCACAGTGGTGGAGCAACTGCTGGTGCAGTAGGTGCAAAGCACTGAGGCACACGCTATGCTAGTGGCAGTAAGTGAGGAATCTTAATTTATCAGATAAAGATGACAGATAATTACATAATGGAAATGTTCTCTGACCACCATAGGGGTGAGCTGACCATCTACTTATATTGTTGGCTTTTTAAATGACCCTAAGGGGTGTATTGAAAAATTCTGGGGGGATAGGGGGGGCGAGTAAAAATGATTTGTATCAGGGTCCTCCATTTACTATTTACACCACTGCACTTGAATAAATAATAATAGTCACAGACAGGGTCTCCATCATATATTTTGGGGCCCAGTACAAATGTGATTGCCAGCCACCCCCAACCCAATGTAAGCTCATTTCTCTATTTCCCATAGATATTTTCTCCATCTACCCTATAGGCGTTGACAAAATATATTTAACACTTAGGAGCCAGACAACTCTATTCCATCCTTTATCGCAGACATCTCAGCAAATAATATACCGTAAATGCCTGCAAATAATGGGGCCCCCCTTCCAGGGCAGGCCCCTCACAAAAGTACACTTTTTTCCGCCTGTCATTGGCTCTGGTCATTATTTTAGTCTAGATCAACAAAAGCATACTTTATGGTTTATCACACCCCACTAAGAGAGATATAATTAATCATGTGAGATGTGCCTTTAGGAGAGAGGGATAATCTTTTCATCTAACTTTATGCAAGTACATAAGGGGATATAATATATATATATATATATATATATATATATATATATATATATATATATATATATATACAGTAAAATCCCTGTTATCCGGCACCCACTGGGACTCCCTTTTGCCGGATAAGTGTAGTTGCCAGTTAATCAGGAGTCCCCGAATTTAAGGGTCTAAATTACCCTTAAACCCCCTAAAACCCTCAAAATGCCCTTAAAAGGCATTAGCACCTAAACTGGGCCATTTAGGCCCAGAAAAAAACAATTAGAAAAAGGTTAGATTTTTTTTTACAGTGTCGAACTCCGGATATTGCCAGATAGTGCCGGTTATGCCGGTTTAGCGGGAGTTTTTTGAAAATGGGGAATTGATGCCGATGCTGGTTGCTTGAGAGTCGCGGTTAGGTGGGTGCTGGATAACCGGGATTCTACTGTATATATATATATATATATATATATATATATATATATATATAAAATAACAAAAATGGAGTTTGTCTTATATATATATATATATATATATATATATACACACACACATATATATATATATATATATATATATATATATATATATATATATATATATATATCTTATAATAGATCGCTTTCCTCCTACTAGACACCAGGAACATCAGGGACAAGGAACCAAGGTAGGTATTGTTTTAAATATATAAATATTATAAGAATAAAATATATATATATATATATATATATATATATATACAGTATATATATATATATATATATATATATATATATATATATATATACTTTTTTTGTTTGTTTGTTTTAGTTTTGTTTCATATATACACAACAAACTCTTCCCTCTAGCCATATAATCTGGTAGGTATTTGATCACCCCCCCCCAGTTCATATGCCCCTGACTTTATGCCTAAAATACCCAAGCTCAATCTTCCACCCTTAATAATAAACAGATATAATTATATCTGTACACAGTATATGTATTTTCTTTGCCGCAATAACTGGGAACTGCAAATTAGAAAATATATAAGCAGTAAGCAGAATAATAAAGATGTGTACATGAAATACAGCGTTTTACATCTTATCTACAAGAACCATGGGAGTTAATGCTTTAGAGGCCGGAGATTTCAATTAGCACAAATGAACTAGCTCACAATTATCTATTCAATAGCAGATCTTCTTAAGACCTTGGATTAATAGAGTCCAAATTGTGCACATTTTACCAGGTCTGAAACACTGTCCTGCAATTTAGCTACAATCTTATCTTCTTTGAGAGACAGTGTTTAATTGAGTTCATTATGCAAAGCTCTGTTGGGAGGGGCTGATGTCCTGATACCAGGAAAGAGCGTTATAACAAGATGTGCACAGAAAACACCCATATGGCGAGCGTGCATATGTTACGTAGGAGCTGAGAGGTTTTTACTTTTGAATGTTAAGCTAATCTGACGCACAGGTCCGTGGATCAAACAGGACATAATCCCAGATGAGTTCCTTTAATGTATATCTGTGTTGAAAAACATCATTTGCATATTTACCTAACCCAGAATGATATCTCATAGGTTATAATCACAATGGAACAAGACTGGAATTACACAAACTAAAGAAAACAACAGCTTTCAGGCAACTTTAATGTCTTCCAGACAAACAATGTGGGTCGTGTGGGAGGAGGCAGATGGCGACAGACCCAGCACATCAGACGGATAATGAAACCAATTTACTTACAGATTGACTTTATAAATACACATTTATTGAGCTAGCACAGCCCTTAATCTGGTGCCTACAGAGAACCAAAATATGGTGCCAGCCATAAGAAGAAAAAAAAAGACATGCCGTCCTATTAAATTCAAAGCCAGTAACTCCAACGTGAGGCTCGCAACGGCTGCAGGCTGGAAATTTGGCCGAGTTACTGTGCTAGTACATTAGAACAGGCTGCGAGCTACGAGCTAAACCCGTAAACCATTTATCAGCTGTCAGATTTGAGGGCTTGAATGTAGTCAATTAGCCAAACCCGTACTTATGTGTTTAGACTGAGCCAATGGAAACAGAGATCGTCACAATTGTGTCACAGAAAAATAGAGGTTGGATTTCAAAGTCTTACGGGGTTCAATTAAGATTTACGATCGGACCCACATTCCAGTTATGATGCAATATTAATAAAGCCGTAAATTTGATATTCTATTACATGCGAGAAACAGTATATGTATCAAAAAAGAATAAAAAAAAGGTAGAGGCGATTGTGCTATTAATTCTAAGACCTAACATCACTTTCCCTTTTATTTTAGTACAGTAGTGTGTTTTTATTTGCATTTCAAGTGCTACGTATTGGACTTTACCGCCCTTGCGGGTCCTCTCCAGCACCCGTTAGCCTTTGGGCTACATTTGCGTGTTACGGGCTTGTTCGCAAATGACTTAGTTGCAATTTATTTGCTAAATTGGAAACATAAAGGTTACAGGCTTGATAGATCAAAGGATTTACGGCCACAAAGTTCAACGTTGCTCAGCCCGTAGGCTTTTTTTTCGGCCTTGCTGCATCTTAACCAGCAAGTTGTCTAGGCCTGCATTACGGGGCTAATTTAATGGCAGTAAGTCCTAAAAACTACGTTACGAGCTACGTTTTAACACATAGCCCGTATTTAATAGGGCTGATTGTAGCCTTTGAAAAAGTTGCTTACACGGTGAAATTGTCATCAGGCGTCTAGTGGGGGTCCTAATCGATTTTTGGCTGGATTCTGTGGTAAGGTATTGTGAGGTTCCCTAACACAGGACCACATACTGTGGAGGAGTGGTTACAGGCTATGACCCTTATATGCAGTGGCTGATATCACCAGATCCCCACCAACACGATAGAGGTTATACTTTATGACTTTATGAGAGCTATACCAACTTTTTTCAATACTCTATTCAGGTGTGTTCACTTAGTGCCTAATTACCATTTTTTTCTCTAGCATAACAGCACGTGGTGTGCGTCTATGGTTGTCATTTGTTTTTAATTTTGTAATATTCTGTACCTATCACTGGCAGCACATCAGTGATCATTGAGAACTATAGGATGGTTAATGAGCTTTTATTTGCCATATAGGGGAGTATGTGAAAAGACCCTTTCTCTCTATCTAAGTTGTAGGATGATTAGCAAGAAAGTGGGCATCAGCATAGATTGTGCCTTCCAGGTAGGAGGCATCCTTTGAAATCATAGGTTTCTACTACTGTTACCTGTGGGGGAAGGTCATTACCACACTTATTTTGCCACAATATCTTCTCCCTTTGATATTATGTATTTTTGTCTCCACTTTGATCTGTCTGCTGTTGCTATGCCATGTGGATACTGGTTTTAATATCGGCAAGATTTTTTGCTATAAAGGGTTTCCCCTGCACCCCCCCCCCACCCTTACCAATTTCGCATTAGGAACTGAGTTAGTTAAATTCAGAGATTGAGTGAGTTTATTTCACATTTAGTTCACTGGACCCTCTGGCTCTTAGTTTTGGCATACAGAATATCCTGTTCTCGAGCTCATGAACCCTGGCATTGTCTGACTCCTCCTTATTCTAGTGTCTGACCCCTGGCATTGTCTGACTCCTCCTTATTCTAGTGTCTGACCCCTGGCATTGTCTGACTCCTTCTTATTCTAGTGTTAGGCCCCTGGCATTGTCTGACTCCTCCTTATTCTAGTGTCTGACCCCTGGCATTGTCTGACTCCTCCTTATTCTAGTGTCTGACCCCTGGCATTGTCTGACTGCTCCTTATTCTAGTGTCTGACCCCTGGCTGGCATTGTCTGACTGCTCCTTATTCTAGTGTCTGACCCCTGGCATTGTCTGACTGCTCATTATTCTAGTGTCTGACCCCTGGCTGGCATTGTCTGACTGCTCCTTATTCTAGTGTCTGACCCCTGGCATTGTCTGACTCCTCCTTATTCTAGTGTCTGACCCCTGGCATTGTCTGACTCCTCCTTATTCTAGTGTCTGACCCCTGGCATTGTCTGACTCCTTCTTATTCTAGTGTTAGGCCCCTGGCATTGTCTGACTCCTCCTTATTCTAGTGTCTGACCCCTGGCATTGTCTGACTCCTCCTTATTCTAGTGTCTGACCCCTGGCATTGTCTGACTCCTCCTTATTCTAGTGTCTGACCCCTGGCTGGCATTGTCTGACTGCTCCTTATTCTAGTGTCTGACCCCTGGCATTGTCTGACTCCTCCTTATTCTAGTGTCTGACCCCTGGCTGGCATTGTCTGACTGCTCCTTATTCTAGTGTCTGACCCCTGGCATTGTATGTCTCCTTCTTATTCTAGTGCCTGACCCCTGGCATTGTCTGTCTCCTTCTTATTGTAGTGTCAGGCCCCTGGCATTGTCTGACTCCTCCTTATTCTAGTGTCTGACCCCTGGCATTGTATGTCTCCTTCTTATTCTAGTGCCTGACCCCTGGCATTGTCTGTCTCCTTCTTATTGTAGTGCCTGACCCCTGGCATTGTCTGACTGCTCCTTATTCTAGTGCCTGACCCCTGACATTGTCTGACTCCTCCTTATTCTAGTGTCTGACCCCTGGCATTGTCTGACTCCTCCTTATTCTAGTGTCTGACCCCTGGCATTGTCTGACTTCTCCTTATTCTAGTGTCTGACCCCTGTCATTGTCTGACTCCTTCTTATTCTAGTGTCAGACCCCTGGCATTGTCTGACTCCTCCTTATTCTATTGTCTGACCCCTGGCATTGTCTGACTCCTCCTTATTCTAGTGACTGACCCCTGAAATTGTCTGACTCCTCCTTATTCTAGTGTCTGACCCCTGGCTGGCATTGTCTGACTGCTCCTTATTCTAGTGTCAGGCCCCTGGTAGTGTCTGACTCGCCCTTATTCTAGTGTCTGACCCCTGGCATTGTGTGACTTCTCCTTATTCTAGTGTCAGACCCCTGGCATTGTGTGACTTCTCCTTATTCTAGTGTCTGACCCCTGGCATTGTCTGACTCCTCCTTATTCTAGTGTCTGACCCCTGGCTGGCATTGTCTGACTGCTCCTTATTCTACTGTCAGACCCCTGGCATTGTCTGACTCCTCCTTATTCTAGTGTCTGACCCCTGGCATTGTCTGACTCCTCCTTATTCTAGTGTCAGACCCTTGGCATTGTCTGACTCCTCCTTATTCTAGTGTCAGACCCCTGGCATTGTCTGACTCCTTCTTATTCTAGTATCTGACCCCTGGCATTGTCTGACTCCTCCTTATTCTAGTGCCTGACCCCTGACATTGTCTGACTCCTCCTTATTCTAGTGTCAGGCCCCTGGCATTGTCTGACTCCTCCTTATTCTAGTGTCTGACCCCTGCCATTGTCTGACTCCTCCTTATTCTAGTATCTGACCCCTGGCATTGTCTGACTCCTTTGTATTCTTCTACCTGACCCCTGGCATTGTCTGACTGCTCCTTATTCTAGTGTCTGACCCCTGGCATTGTCTGACTCCTCCTTATTCTAGTGTCAGACCCCTGGCATTGTGTGACTCCTCCTTATTCTGGTATCTGACCCTGGCATTGTCTGACTCCTTCTTATTCTAGTGTCTGAACCCTGGCATTGTCTGACTCCTTCTTATTCTAGTGTCTGACCCCTGGCATTGTCTGACTGCTCCTTATTCTAGTGTCTGACCCCTGGCATTGTCTGACTCCTTCCTTTTCTAGTGTCAGACCCCTGGCATTGTCTGACTCCTTCTTATTCAAGTGTCTGACCCCTGGCATTGTCTGACTCCTCCTTATTCTAGTTTCAGACCCCTGGCATTGTCTGACTCCTTATTCTAGTGTCTGACCCCTGGCATTGTCTGACTCCTCCTTATTCTAGTGTCTGACCCCTGTCATTCTCTGACTCTTCCTTATTCTAGTGTCTGACCCCTAGCATTGTCTGACTCTGACATATTCTGGTATCTGACCCCTGGCATTGTCTGACTCCTCCTTATTATTGTGTCTAACCCCTGGCATTGTCTGACTCTTCCTTATTCTAGTGTCGGACCCCTGGCATTGTCTGACTCCTCCTTATTCTAGTGCCTGGCCCCTGACATTGTCTGACTCCTCCTTATTCTAGTGTCAGGCCCCTGGCATTGTCTGACTCCTCCTTATTCTAGTGTCTGACCCCTGCCATTGTCTGACTCCTCCTTATTCTAGTTTCAGACCCCTGGCATTGTCTGACTCCTCCTTATTCTAGTGTCTGACCCCTGGCATTGTCTGACTCCTCCTTATTCTAGTATCTGACCCCTGGCATTGTCTGACTCCTCCTTATTCTAGTGTCTGACCCCTGGCATTGTCTGACTCCTTTTTATTCTTCTACCTGACCCCTGGCATTGTCTGACTGCTCCTTATTCTAGTGTCTGACCCCTGGCATTGTCTGACTCCTCCTTATTCTAGTGTCTGACCCCTGGCATTGTGTGACTCCTCCTTATTCTGGTATCTGACCCTGCCATTGTCTGACTCCTTCTTATTCTAGTGTCTGACTCCTTCTTTTTCTAGTGTCTGACCCCTGGCATTCTCTGACTCTTCCTTATTCTAGTGTCTGACCCCTAGCATTGTCTGACTCTGCCTTATTCTGGTATCTGACCCCTGGCATTGTCTGACTCCTCCTTATTATTGTGTCTAACCCCTGGCATTGTCTGACTCTTCCTTATTCTAGTGTCTGACCCCTGGCATTGTCTGACTCTGCCTTATTCTGGTATCTGACCCATTTCATACACAGACTCATGCTTTTTATGGTGTCTAACCCTTGACATTGCCTGTCTCCTTATTATTCTGGTATCTGACCCGTGACATAGACCAACTCCTCCTTATTCTGGTACCTGACTCCTGGTGTTGTCTGACTCCTCCTTATTCTAGTATATGACCCGTGGCATAGACCGTCTTCTCCTTATTCTGTACCACTGGCATTGTCTGACTCCTCCATATCCTGGTACCTGACCCCTGGCATTGTCTGACTCCCCCTTATTTGGGTACATGACCCCTGGTATTGTCTGACTCCTCCTTATTTTGGTACATGACCCCTGGCATTGTCTGACTCCTCCTTATTTTGATACCACCCTCTGGCATTGTTTGTCTCATGGTTATTCTGGTACCTGACCCCTGGTATTGTCTGACTCTTTCTATTCTGGTATCTGACACCTGGCATTGACTGACTCCTCCTTATACTGGTACCTGACTCCTGGCATTGTCTGTTCCCTCCCTATTCTGGTACCTGACCCCTGGCATCGTCTGACTCTTCCCTATTCTGGTACCTGACCCCTGGCATCGTCTGACTCTTCCCTATTCTGGTACCTGACCCCTGGCATCGTCTGACTCCTCCCTATTCTGGTACCTGACCTCCGGCTATAGCTCATGAATCTCTGATCTCGGGCTTCCTGACCTTTTGGCTTGTACTTTAACCTCATTTATGTGCCACCTGCCTCGACCCTTGAACTATACCAAGCCTCTTTAGACCATTGTCTGTACCGCACTTTACTGGACCTCCTGCACTCCTATGTCCTTCCGCGACATGGAAAATATAAGTTATGCAAATTATGTAGTTTTTTTATCTTTACTACATTATCAGTTTGCTAACACACCCTCTATTAATGAATGTTTTAGAGAACTGAAGAACCTCTTTTAATGTCAAAGACTTGCAATCCTGATTAAAATGCAATATATTCCATTGGTGCGCTGGTTAGGATTATTTGAATTACGGAATCACTTATGCTTTCTATCTATTTAAGACAAAATGATAATGAAAAGACTGAGAGAAATAATAGACTTTACTGCCGCTTCATTCTTGTAATGAAGATTATAACAAGAATACACAAGGGCACTGCTGGAATTAATTCTTTATGGAAACAGGAATCTCTTCAAGAACTTAATCCATCTAGTTACCATTTTAAGGCAGTAATTTCTTGTTCCTTTTCAGATGGTTCTGTTAATGGGAAAAACGAAAGTAAGTTCAGAGACAAGATGTGAAAATGATTCTTAAAAGCAACGTCCATAAGATGATTTAACAGTTCTGTATTTTATTTAAGCCTTGAAGTGAATATTTATGTCGTTGGTCCTTCATCAATTATGTTGAGTAACCTCCCTTAGACATCTTTGTTACTCTCCATCTCCCTAAATGTTCCTTGCCCTGAATGTATCTATACACCTTTGCATGGTAATAACTATTTTTCTTTCCTCTCAGGGTCGTAGGAACTGGGGTGGATGGAGGGGGTGTGGGAAAATACCCCCGAGAATAAATGAATAGGGGGCCCAAAAAAATAGCAAAATTAAACTTAATCATGCACTGTGAAACAGTATTTCATCCCTCTGAATGCTTTGACCAATACTTTATATGTTATAGAGTCAAATAGAATTATCCCCCTCAGATTATTTGTGGCTCCTACGTCCATGCTTATCGGTTCTCTTTTAGGTTTGCTTTCACTCTAGATCTGCATGAGTCCTAACACATTGTCCTGGACACCACCCTTTCTGCTACTTATTACCTCTGCTCAGACCTAGCTCTCACCTCCTATTATAATGTATACTGGGGAATTGCCCTTCAAAAATTACGGCAATAACATTTGAAGCCTGGCAATGCTGTTTGCCGCACAATGCGAGTCTTTCTCCCCTTTATCGAGAGTCTCTCCCAACCTCTACTTTAATGGTCTCCTGGCTGAGCCCTTTGTCTCTTTGCCCCCCTGTCCCTACCCTGTGTCTCTTTCCCCCCACTCCCTCCCCAGTTTTTCTTTCCCCTCTCTCCCTCCCGTGCCTCTTTGTCCCCTCTCCCTGGGATGTTTTTTCCCCCCTTATCTACCTTCCCTGTGTCTCTTCCCCCCTCCACTCCCTCCCCTGTGTCTCTTTCTACCCTCACCCCCTTTCCCTCTCCTTCCTTTTTCCATTTACGGGTGTGAAACCATTTGCGGGCTTGGGAAATTGATCATTTTCCCCAAGCCCGAAATGTGTTTCCGATTTACGGGCTTAAAAAACATTACGGTTGCCATTTTTTTCCTCGCCAAGCCGTTCTGAGACCTCTCCAAAATGCCAATTAAATAGCAAAGTAGCTTGCAACCTCACTCACAGGCTCCCTGCCTCTCCCCCTGTGCTCTGTGTGAGGTTGTAAGTTAATTTTCTAATTAATTGGCATCTTTTGGTGGTCTCCCAATGGCTTCCGAGTTACCAGCTTGAATCCAAAATGGCGTTTTTTTTTTTTTGCAAGCCCGTAACTCGGAATTTGGTTGGAGCCTGTGTTGCGAGCCTCGCGATGAGCCCCAAACACGCATGAGCCTCTTTCCCCTCTACTTTACAGGCCTCACGATGAGCACCAAAAGGTGCATGCGCAACCCGTAACTTTTAACATAGCGTTACCGACAAACTCGCAATTACCGCAACTATTATATGTGATTACCTCCTTCCTGCCTGTGAATGTAAAGATAGCGGCTGTTAAAGTCTATGTCTGAGGGATATAGAATGGCTGCCTTGATTGTGATGTTGGAGAAAACCTTTTAAAAGTCCTTGGACAGTAAGAAAATCCAATCAATCAATACTACTGGAAATTAAGCCAAACTGTTCACTGGAAGGTTTGATCATGCAGCTGCACCTGAAATATTTTGGCCATATCATGAGAAGACATGATTCCCTGATGCTAGGACAGATTGAAGGTACACAAAGAAGAGGACGGTAGAGGTGGCGATGGATAGATGAGGTCATTAAAGCAATGAACATAAGCTTGATGGAGCTTAAAGGTTAACAGATGTGCCTAGTGTGCTATGGTCCAGATTGCATCAGTGGATACTCACATGAGAATACAGTTGCACATTAAGTGAATTTGGTGCCCAACTCTGAATAGCCCAAGGTTCTTGATTTTCAGGTTGGACAAGTCCCAAAAAGAAGACATTTTAATGTGTCTGGACTGCAGAAAGAAGAACTAGTGGAGGAGCTAGTGAATGGAGGGCCCCAGTTCAAAATAATTTGGGCTCCTCTTGCAACTTCTCTAACTACCTCTATTGTGGTCAATAAAAAAGCCAAACATGTATATAGACAATCAGCTCACCTTTCTATAGGGTAATTATCTGCCACCCTCATTTAATAAATTAGCAGAGGGCCTCTAACCTGTTGTGGGCCTCTGTGTTTTGCACCTGTTGCACCAGCAGTAGCTACACCACTGAGTAGCATGTACCATTGGGATAACATGGTACAGTTGAACTCTTTGTTGTAGCCTTTAAAAAAAAATGTGATCCTGGACCTAGTTTCTGCCATGGACCCTATCACAAAATGATGACTATATGTCTTTTAAAGAATCACTGTAATTGCAATAAACTTTCTAAAGTATTTAGAGAAAATGGAAGACTCTTGTTATTTATGGAATGTTCCATCTTGTCTAGATTCAATTCTTCCTGATATCATAACATTTTAGAGATGTATTTATCTCATCTGTCTGTGGGGGAGGTGTGGGGAAGAGGAAAGAGGCGAGGGTACTTAGTTTTTTAAGGATATCATATTTACACCACACACATGCTCTAAAGAAGGCAGCTTTCAGTAATAATTACAAGCACAGTCTTGCAGCATTATAATTGATCCTCTTATACAACGTTCACCAAAATGTCCTGTTATGGCAGAGGCATCATATTATTTTGTAGTTAAAATTAGTTTTGAGAGTTTTCCCTGCCTAATTATACTCTTAGACCCAACATTTTCAAACATATATATTTGTCATTATACAGTGGTCCTTTATCCATTAGGGTAAAAACATGCAGTATCCAGTTTGTTTTCCAGTACATTTGGCATATTATATATATCTATATTCTCCCCAATGAGGAATGAGAGGAACAAGGAAGCACAGACCGTCTTGACAGAAGGACCCAGGACCATACAGTGGAACGGCCATGATTGTATCTTTGGTTGTTTGGTCTTGTTGATCTGTACTAGGCAAAGGTGCTCTTTTTTTTCTAGCCCCTCATACCCCCTCCTTCTCTTTTACATATATCTCGGACACTTCTTGAACAGAACCCACTAAGAAGCTGCCTACCGACACCCCTATAGAGATTGCTACTCAGTGTCAGAGCTAGCAAATTCTTTTGGGGCCCCCTACCCTCCACGGGGGGCTCCATAAAAGTGTACTTATATACAGTGGATATAAAAAGTCTACACACCCCTGTTAAAATGTCAGGTTTCTGTGCTGTAAAAAAATGAGACAAAGATAAATCATTTCAGAACTTTTTCCACCTTTAATGTGACCTATAAACTGTACAGCTCAATTGAAAAACAAACTGAAATCTTTTAGGTGGAGGGAAGAACAAAAAAAAATAAAAAAAATGTGGTTGCATAAGCCTGCACACCCTCTTATAACCGGGATGTAGCTGTGTTCAGAATTAAGCAATCACATTCCAAATCGTGTTAAATAGGAGTCAGCATACACCTGCCATCATTTAAAGTGCCTCTGATTAACCCCAAATAAAGTTCAGCTGCTCTAGTTGGTCTTTCCTGAAATTTTCTTCGTTGCATCCCACAGCAAAAGCCATGGTCCACAGAGAGCTTCCAAAGCATCAGAGGGATCTCATTGTTAAAAGGTATCAGTCATGAGAAGGGTACAAAAGAATTTCCAAGGCATTAGATATACCATGGAACACAGTGAAGACAGTCATTATCAAGTGGAGAAAATATGGCACAACAGTGACATTACCAAGAACTGGAGCTCCCTCCAAAATTGATGAAAAGCAGAGAAGAAAACTGGTCTGGGAGGCTACCAAGAGACCTACAGCAACATTAAAGGATCTGCAGGAATATCTGGCAAGTACTGGCTGTGTGGTACATGTGACAACAATCTCCCGTATTCTTCATATGTCTGGGCTATGGGGTAGAGTAGCAAGATGAAAGCCTTTTCTTACGAAGAAAAACATCCAAGCCAGGCTACATTTTGCAAAAACACATCTGAAGTCTCCCAAAAGCATGAGGGAAAAGGTGTTATGGTCTGATGAAACCAAGGTTGAACTTTTTGTCCATAATTCCAAAAGATATGTTTGGCGCAAAAACAACACTGCACATCACCAAAAGAACACCATACCCACAGTGAGGCATGGTGCTGGCAGCATCATGCTTTGGGCTGTTTTTCTTCAGCTGGAACTGGGGCCTTAGTTAAGATAGAGGAAATTATGAACAGTTCCAAATACCAGTCAATATTAGCACAAAACCTTCAGGCTTCTGCTACAAAACTGAACATGAAGAGGAACTTCATCTTTCAGCATGACAACAACCCAAAGTATACATCCAAATCAACAAAGGAATGGCTTCACCAGAAGAAGATTAAAGTTTTGGAATGGCCCAGCCAGAGCCCAGACCTGAATCCGATTGAAAATCTGTGGGGTGATCTGAAGAGGGCGCAGGAGATGCCCTCGCAATCTGACAGATTTGGAGTGTTTTTGCAAAGAAGAGTGGGCAAATCTTGCCAAGTCAAAATGTGCCATGCTGATAGACTCATACCCAAAAAGACTGAGTGCTGTAATAAAATCAAAAGGTGCTTCAACAAAGTATTAGTTTAAGGGTGTGCAGACTTATGCAACCATATTATTTTATTTTTATATTTTTTCTTCCCTCTACCTAAAAGATTTCAGTTTTTTTTTCAATTGAGTTGTACGGTTTATAGGTCCCATTAAAGGTGGAAAAAGTTCTGAAATGATTTATCTTTGTCTCATTTTTTGACAGCATAGAAAACTGACATTTTAACAGGGGTGTGTAGACTTTTTCTATCCACTGTATATATTTATAATTTATTATTATATATATTTTTTAATTGCTGTAGCGTAGGCCCTTACCCTGTGCTCTCCCTTCTCTCTCCTTTTTCTATCTTGCCCCTCTCTCCCTGTCAGCTCTCCTCCATCTTTCTCTCCCCTCTCTCTTCTTCCTGTCAGCTCTCCTCTCCCCCTTCCTGACAGCTCTCGTCTCCTCTCTCTCTCTCTCTCTTCCTGACAACTTTCCTCTCCCCCTTTCTGTCAGCTCTTTTCTCCCTTCTCTCTCTCTCCCTGTCAGCTCCCCTCTCCTTCATCTCTCTCTCTCTCCCCCTCTCTCTCTCCCTGTCAGCTCTCCTCTCTCTCCCTGTCAACTCTCCTCTCCATCTCCCCCCTCTATCCCTGTAAGCTCTTCTTTCCTCATCTCTCTCCTCCATCTCTCTTTCTGAGCGCTCTCCTCCACCTCCCTGTCAGCTCTCCTCTCCCCCTCTGTCCCTCTCCCTGTCAGCTCCTCTCTCCTTCATCTCTCTTCCCCTCTCTCTCCCTGTCAGCTCTCCTCTCCCTCTCTCTCTGCCTATCAGCTCTCTCCCCCTCTATCCCTGTAAGCTCTCCTCTCCTCCATCTCTCCCCCTGTCAGTCCTCCTCTCTCCCTGTCAGATCCCCTTCATCTCTCTCTCTCCTTCTCTCTCCCTCTTAGCTCTCCTCTCCCTCCCTCTCTATCAGCTCAATCCCCCCTCTATCCCTGTAAGCTCTCCTCTCCTCAATCTCTCCCCCTGCCAGCTCTTCTCTCTCCCTGTCAGCTCTCTTTCATCTCTCTCTCCCCTCTCTCTCCCTGTCAGCTCTCCTCTCCTTTCCTCTCTGTCCCTATCAGCTCTCTTCCCCCCTCTATCCCTGTAAGCTCTCCTCTCCTCCATCTCTCCCCCTTGTTGGCTCTCCTCTCTCCCTGTCAGCTCTCCTTCATCTCTCTCTCCCCCTCTCTCTCCCTGTCAACTCTCCTCTCCTTCCCTTTCTCCCTCTCTCACTATCAGCTCTCTTCCCCCCTCTATCCCTGTAAGCTCTGCTCTCCTCCATCTCTCCCCCTGTCAGCTCTCCTCTCTCCCTGTCAGCTCTCCTTCATCTCTCTCTGCGTCTCTCTCTCCCCTTTCCTCCCTCATTTCTCTGTCCCTTCATCCCTCTTTTCTCACTTACCTCCAATTTCCATGCTCCTTCCCCGGATCCCTGCAACTGGGCCTCTATCCGGTGCCTGGCTCTCCCTTGCTTTACATTGCCGAAGTTAGTAAAAGGTAGGAAGCCAGCAGGGGTGGGGGAGCCCTACACTACATATTTATAAAATAAAATACATTTAATGTATAGTAGAACATAGACTGCAATGGGGCCCCCAGGAGGACAAGGGCCCTGGTGCATTGCACCGGCTGCACCGCTGGTAGCTCCGTCCATGTAGCTGCATTAATGGAAGAAGAGTTCCAAAAGAGGGGAAAAGGAGACAATATTGTGTTTATAGATGTGTGTTAATCACCAAAGCACTGACTCTCCAATAAGGGCTACTGGTTACCGCACCAACACTCCTTCCATCTCAACACCACAAGTCATCCCATTAGCCAAACAAGAGACATACGGTAGGCATACGGTAGGTTATATAGTATATTCATGCTTACATTCGGAAAATTGGTTTGACTCCTCCAGGTTTATAGTCGTTTGTGAATATTTTTATAGTTTGGACCTTCTGATTACCATTTGATATTGAGCCACTGTAATCACACTGTTTGTTTATAAACAAATTGATGTTAATTATTGATGTCGATCAAAGCATTTCTACTGAAACCCCAAGTGGTGGCAGTGTGGAGTGGTTCAGTATACTGGTGATGTGTATCAGGGAAGAGATGAGAAAGCAACGGCTGGATAAGAGCAGAGTCAATGGGCATTGGTTCTGTGAGGTGGGTGCTGAGTTGGGTTGGGTGCTGTGTGGGGGTGGATGCTGAGAGGGGATGGCTGCTGACAAGGGCTGGGTGCTATGTAGGGATGGACACTAATAGGGGTGGGTGCTCTGTGAAGCTGGATGTTGAGAGGGACTGGCTGCTGTGTAGAGACAGTATATGTACTGTATACATGTGTATATATATATGTGTGCTTCATGAAGTCAGGATATAAGGGAAGGGCCTAAGCTATGGAAAGGGATCTTGGGGTGGGGAGTAGCTATGGGACAGGGTCTTGGGGAGGGGTGCTGTTTATGGGAAACTGTCCTAATGGAGGGGCACTGAGTACGTTGGTAATGTGGGGGGGGGGTCTCAATGCAAAAAATATTTTTACAACCCCTCATTGGTGAGGGCGTCCAAAATTTTTTTTTGCACCAGGACCCCCTCTATTTTCAAGCTCCACCACTGCATTAGACCCCACCAGTCTCACCCATTGATTCAGCGCTTCAGCTATTAAACTAGGGCCTACCACACCTAGTATACCAATTTCCTTTACCCTATCGTGGATTTGTTGGGTTTTGTATATTTTATTAAATGTTGCTAATTTCTATTCACCACCACAGTTTGCAAAACGCCTCGTTAAACGACTCTGCGTCCAATTACAACAATCAATAAATGAACCTGCAGAATTACACACTTTGTCAGCCCCGACACACTATATACCGTTTCAAAAGCTCTTTGGCGAAATATCAAAAATAATTCTTTCTGCGTAGCCAACATGCACAGATATAGCTCAGATTTATATCAGTAAAGGCTTAAATGATTTGTATTAGGAATGCTCTGGCAGCAGTGTCAGAAACAGTTTGTTCCTTCAGACGAGCTGCAACAGGACAAATGATTGAGTGATGTCAACTCCAGACATCAGTCCACATTGAGAATGGAGTTGTTTTCCAGTCTGGTAACTTGTCTAGTAAGGCCTAACACATGCTAGTTATGAAATGAATGCACGCCCAGTGCACAGTAACAATACATTATCCCAAGGTGACAGCAGGCCGCACAACTCCAGAAGAATAGCCTCAGAACACGAGCATCTATAGCAGAACAGATGGAAATCAATCTCCTTTTATATAAATGGATTTTTCTTGCCAGGAACTTCTTGAAAGCCCATGTTCATGAGGTTTTGGAGGCATTTATATAAGCTGAAAATAGTAGATGATAAGCACTTAAACATAGGGGCGTATAAAAAGGTCCTCCTCAGCCATGAATCTGAGATGCTGATTGAGTCGTTGTTGACATCGGTTGGATTCAGCTCCCAAAATTATCCTTCTGGCAGCCAGACTCTAGAAAATCTTGAGATTGTTAAAAGAACCCTCAGTTCTTAAAGATATATGGACGTTTCACCAATGCATCTGATAGAGGGAATCAGTAGTGTATAAAAACATTGTTACATGAAAAAATACAAAAATAAAAATGTCTTTGGATGAGAAGGAACGCCCATGAAAATCCAAGCTGAATTAGCATAAAATTCATAATTAAGCGTGGCCAATAAAAAGGTAGGTACAATAAAGTACCTGTTTCCCTCTTGCTGGTTGAGAGAAAGCTGCTCGGGATACTGACAGCTGATTCGTTAGGATACTACTCCGCACAGCTCATTGGCTAGGACGCTCTGCCTACATGGGTGCCTTGGGGGTGGAGCTCACACAAGAAATGTCAAATGTACTTGGAATTACAAATATACAGAATTCCTCAATAACATGATTTGATATCAGACGCCCGATCAGACTGATATACAGACTGCGATATACCTTTAAAAACTAAATCTAAAGCAGTAAGTGAGTGGCGCTTATAATTAATTATTTTATAATACATACATGTATGGACTAAAGTAAAAAGCTCAATTTTGGGATAATATAATATATTCAATTGTGAGCATAAATGACATCAAATATAAAATGCACATTAAAACAAATGAAATATCTAAAAGAACAAAAACTGATTATATAAATATAATGACACAAATAATATAAAATATATATATACATATATGTACAGTGGACCCTCGTTTTTCAGAACTCTATGGAGCCATATTCAATTCGAAGACCTCAACTCGATCGCAGACAGTCAAATGTCTGCGAGTGTGTTGCGGGCTCCCGTTCGTCTCCGATTGCGATGCGAATCAATTGCTCAAGCCCGCAAGTTACTGTCCCAAAGCCAAAACCTTAAACCATGCATTGGTTCGGAGCATTTCAGGGTGGGAACATGATCAATTAAGCAAGCCCGTAACCTCCTATTTCAAATCAGCCAATAGAAAATGAGACTTACATGAGGTTACATGGCAATCAATTCGGTTCGGGGGTCCAGTATGCGATCAGACTTGCAAAACCAAAAAATAAAGACTTATGAAAATGAATGCCAATACTGTTCTAGTCCATGTGGGTGGCCTGACATGTATTAACTTATTTATACCCAACATCGATTTAACTCCAAAATTAAATGTAAAATTAAAATCTAAGATCTTGCCGATTTGCGGGCTTGAGACTGTTGTGCAATTAATTCTAATGTCTGAATCACTTTCCCCATTATTCACATTGCAGTCGTGATTTTTATTTGCATTTAGAGTGCTAAGATCAGGTGTTTAACCCCCTTGTGGGTCCTCTCCAGCACTTGTTGGATTCTCTCCTTCATTTGCCATTTACGGGTGTGAAAACATTTACTGGCTTGGGGAAATTGGCGCAATGAATAGCGGTTTGCGATTTTAGCGATCGTAACTCTTGCGAAAGTGAAAGATCAAAGGCTTCGGGAGGCTGTACGTTACGATTTTAACCATCGCCAATCAATTTAACACAAATTGAATAGCAAATTAGCTTGCAATCTCACTTACTGGCTCCCAGATCACCTGAAAGCTCAATTGAATATGGCCCTATGTTTACGGAACTTGACGTGTCTCACTGTCAAAAAATGGCCTCAGAACTCGACGCTTGCTCTTCCAGGAAGTGGAATACTGTGGCGTAGTGTAGGTAGTGCATGCAAGAGCCCAGGACCAGCCAGTGCCTGCAAGAGTCCAATAGCTGCCTGTGCCTGCAAGAATCAAAGTGCAGGCTGTGCTTATAAGAACCAAAGTGCAGCCTGTGCCTATAAGGACTAATGTATAGCCTGTGCATATAAGAACTAAAGTGCAGCCTGTGCCTAAAGGTACCAAAGTGTAGCGTCCAAGCAATAACTTCTCTCCTCCTTTTCCTCCTCTACATCGCCACCATCCCATTGGGCCCTCAAGTCCTCTCGGTACAGTTCAAGTGATTTTAAACTATATGTTATTTGATCTAATTGTTGTATTTTATTTATGTCTATTAGTTTTAGAGTTTTGTATTACGAAACAAGCCCTTCAGTTTGAAGTAAAATATGAAATTTCTGGGGCTCAGAACAGATAATTTCAGTTTACATTGATTCCTATTGGAAATGTTATCTTGGAACTCAACCTTTCTGGAACTCAATCTGCTGCCCGAAATTAATTAAGATTAAGAATGAAGGTAGCATTGTGTATATATATCACATATATAGTTGTCAGCAGGCGGGCTTGGCATTTGCGGTCCGAAAGTGGTACAGGGTCGTAGGGATGAGCGCCTATGGTGCTCCTTGTGCTGGTGGAGATGAACCCCGTAGTCGCTCATCCCTACGACCCTGTACCACTTTCGGACCGCAAATGCGGACCCTCGCAAAGCGAGGGGCTGCATTTGCGGATGTGGAGGTTACCACCTCGGCTGCAATGAGCCCAAGACTCATTGCACACCGCAAATGCCAACAAAACACCCAATGACTAAATACGGACTTACACAGAAAATACGAGCCGCAGGACTTACAAAAAAATAATTGCGGACTTACAGAAAAAAAATACGGAATCGCAAAAATACGACCTTAACGGACATCCCGCGCACAGCCAAAAACATTAAAAAAACACAAAATTCACACACAAAATAAAAACACAGCAAGGTGGGGGACACCCAGGACATCTGCCAGACAGGTTACACCTCAATTTCAGTAGAATTACAAGAGTTTAGACACTCCAAAATCTAAAGTTTAGACAACAAAAACGAGGCTACACGACCCTAAAGCCGCAAAACACCGCCAACCACATACAACAACACCTGTGTACCACATACACTTTCGCCACCATTTTACAACACTAACTTACACAATGCGGAAGTACCCAGCTACACTAACGGCTTCCCCTCGCGCACGCAGCCTATTTACACTACACACTGCACACATTGCTGACACTTACACCTCAGCTCCACAACACTGCAAACCTACATTGTATGCTGCAGGAACATCAAAACAGATTGTTAGCTCTTCAGACCATTGCTTGCTGCATATATTAATTACAAATAGATAAGGTATATTCATTTATCATTTCATTTATTTATGAATTAATTATCATTAAAACATACAGATATACAACACTTTACAAAACACCACAATACACTATCGCAATAAATGGCAAAGGGGCTCATTGCCAGCCACACGATGAGCACCAAAGGCGCTCAACACGAGGCTCGCAATCAGCGCAAAAAGTACTCACACAACCAAAACCCTTACTTTGTGAGCCAAACACCATTCCTTGATTTACAATTCTATTGCTGTCATTTTTTGATGGGCTATTCACTAGTATAATATAATATACAATATTATATATATATATATATATATATATATATATATATATATATATATATATATATATATATATTTATATTTATAATATATACATATGTAGGAAGGGGGGCAACACAAAAACATTTTTGGCAACAAACCACTACCACAGGGCCCTCTATTCTCTAGCTCTACCACTACATAGGGTCATGTAGAATTGGATGCGACTGAACAACAACCACCACCCTAACATTGTTATTTGATCTGTATTCACTTAAGCCTCTTACGAATTAGTCTGAAAACAGTTCCACACAGGTGAATCAAATATAAGATGAAACAGAAATGTAAGGATACTTGAATACATCAAGATTATGTTCTCACAAACAGAATAGATGGAAACCCATATTTATCTATTGTTCTAGCCAGAAGCAGGACGGTGCTTTGAGACATTTATATAAGTTATAACTATATACAGTACATTTACCTTGATGTTTTTTTCTCTAACCTTTTGATAATAGAAAACAAGAGTAATATGAGTTAGATTTATTGCCTAGAATTAATAGTGTCCTAGTATTTCCTTATTCAATAAGAAGTGAACTTGGTGCTCAAGCTGGGAAGTCATGCCCGGGATCCAACTGGACATATTCTCATAGCGATAATAAGAACGTAGATTGGGGTTTGCCTATATAATTCCTTGACACATATTTGTCTAGATATTGGCATCATTTGGTAGTGATACTATTCCATCACATCAAGAGGAGAGATATGGATTGTACCTGGGTACCATTCAGACCCAATAAGTACTTTATGAAGTTATGATAACAATTTTATCAACCAGTTTCTTCAGCAAACATGGAATACTTAGAGAAAAAAAAATTATGTCTGTTCTTGTTTTCACAGAATCTGATAATTCTTTATCAACACTCCTTAAAGGATGTGTTTTATTTCACATCTCCGGTGCTGTAGTATGTCTGGAAGTTATTGTATCCAATATTCTGAGCAAATATAATTTAAGAGGCAGGAGACGCAGTGAATACTTATGTTTCATTTCTAACACTTGAATTGTGCCAACAATATATGATCTTAGCAAAGAGTTACAGCTGTATAAACAGATCCAATCTATGTTTAAGGTAAAGATGCGGAAATCTTCAAGACTGGCTCTGGTTTCATAAGAACTCAGAAAGTGCCTTCAGATTTTATTTATCTGCCCTCCTAGAAGTTCTCGCCATGTCTGACTCTTCATGACCCTATGAACCGTAACACACCTGGCATTGCTCCTCTGAGCTCCTTCAAGCTAATGTTCATTGCTTCATTGACCTAATTAATCAATCTCTGCCTCTGCTGTCCCCTTCTTTATGTACCAATCTTTCCCAGCATCAGAGTCTTCTCTAGGGAATCCTGTTTTCACCTGATATGGCCAAAATATTTAAGCATCAGCCTCTTGATCAAATGTTTCAGTGGGTGGTCTGGTTTCCAATGGTATTGATCTATTGGATCCTCTTGTAGTCTAAAAGTGGAAGAAGTATGTACAACTTTAAATATTGTCCAAGTGTACACCCCCTTCTGGATAACTACCTTGTCATGGTGAAGGGGCTTGTGAACCTCAACAAAGCTGTGAGCTATACCATGTAGGGTCACCCAAGATGGGCAGGTCATGACAGAGAGGTCAGACAAAACACATTCCACTGGAGAAGGAACTGCCAAACCACTTCAGTATATTTGCCAAGAAAACAATATAGATAAGCACAACCAACGGGAGTGCTGCGTTTATATGGTCACTGAGAGTCGGATACAACTGAAGGACTAAACAACAATAAAAACAGAAACAACCCAAACAGATGTCTCCATGCAACACTTCAAGGACATGGCAAGTGTGGCATTTTGAAAATATTGCTCATGGTTTAACCCATTTAATGACATCCGCATTGTGATTTTAGCACTAAATACAAGTAGAGATTACCTTGTGTAATTATTGTTGTTTGCTTGGGATTAGTTGAAGACAGTAAAAATGTTCCTTTAACCAGAAGAAGCTTTAAATGTTTTAGTTATTTCAGCCAACTAGACTCTTTCCTGCCACTGTGATGTAGAAACTTCTAATATCCGCAGAGATGAACAATTGTTTCACATTACTGTAGCAATTGTATATATACAACAAATTGAAGCTATAACAGAATGTTATTATAAAGTTTCATTTTAGATTTATTTGTTATTTGATACATTAATTACTGCCAGTTTTCCTTTAATAGACTTCCAAGTTTGCCAACCCAAAGTCCATTTATTATGTCGAGCAGACATCTACTAGAACAGTAATTTTGTATTCCCATTAGTCTTTTTCAAGCCATTGGCCTACATATTCATTACATCAAAAGAATAATTTTCAGGATCCTCTGTACTCACAGAATTCTTTGAATCTTATTATACTGTATCAGTAAGATTAATTTGCTCCTATTGATCTCTTAAAAACTGTTGTAATGATGCGAGGCTGACAAGTTAAATACTACTGGAAAGTAAAAAAGGATCATTATCTTCCTTGAAGGAGGATGATAAAGACGCGGATGTGGGCCAATGCTACTTGAATTGAGACTAACCATCAGTGAGACAGAGTTTCTTTTTTTTTTTTTACGGAGCTTTCATGATAAAGCATTTTAATTATGGATATGTAGTTGAAAGAGGAAACTTATGAAGGTAATTAAAGGATTTCGATCAAATGAAAGATGAAAAATAGTCCTTTTTCTCTGACGGTGTCCTGGTTTCTTTGGTCTACTGAAGCTTGAACAGACGTAATAATATAGATCTAGAAAGTAAGTAAACTAAAGTACAACTGTAAGTTCAGTTATTGTAACACACAGTGTGTTGGGCACAGCTTGGGATGCAACCAACTTCTGAAAGGCAATGGAAGTCTTAAACATAAAAGTGAAGTAGCAAAGTCGGTGGGGCAGATTCCTCAAAGGACAAATATATTCTTAGAAAAAATAAAATTCCTCCTTTGTAATGTTGATTGATTAAGAAGCTTGAAACATCTTAAACACTTTGATGAACTAAACTTCACCAGCAGATCTTAGTCCTGTAAATCTACACAGGTTCTTTATTCCATCACCTGTCTCTTCTTTCCTCTACATCGACACCATGCCATTGGGCCCTCAAGTTCTCTTAGTACAGTTAAAGTGAAGTTAAATTCTATTTTATTAGATGTAATTATTATTATTATTTTTTTTATGTCTGTTTAGCTTTAAGGTTTTGTATAAAAAAAGAAGTAAAATGTGAAAATTGTGGGGTCTGGAACAGATTATTTCAATTTATATTGATTCCTATAGGAGATGCTTGTTTGGGACCCAACCTCTTTGGAACTTATCCTGCCATCCGGAACGGATTAGGGACGAGAACTGAGGTACCACTATATACATATATATATATACTAGCGAATTGCCCGTCAAAAAATGACGGCAATGAAATTATAAGGTAGCTAATGCTGTTTGGTGTGTAATAATTAAATATATAATACATTAATAAATGAATATACTTTACCTATTTTGAAGCATTGTGTTGAAGAGCTGGCAATCTGTTTTGGTGTTGCTGGAGCATTAGTGGTGGGGTGCTGCTGTGTCTCCTTTCCCCCTCCTTTCCCTCCCTTGTATCTCCTTTTCCCTCTCCTCTCCCTTATGTCTCCTTTTCCCCCTTCCCTCCCTCCCTTGTGTTTCCTTCCCCCCCTCCTCTCCCTCCTTTGTGTCTCATTTCTGCCATCGCCTCCCTCCCTTGTGTCTCATTTCCCCCTCCTCTCCCTCCCTTGTGTGTCATTTCCCCCTCCTTTCCCTCCCAGGTGTCTCTTTCCTCACCCTCTTCCTCCCCTGTGTCTCTTTCCTCCCTCCCCTGTGTCTCTTTTTTCCCTCTCCCTCCGCTATGTATTTTCCCCTCCCTCCCCTGTTTCTCTTTCCTCCCCCTCTTTCTCCCCTGTGTCTCTTCCACCCCCTCTCCCTCCCCTGTCTTTCCCCCCTCTCCTATGTCTCTTCCCCCTCTACTCCCTCTCCTGTGTCTCTTTTCCCCCTCTGTAACCCCCTGTGTGTCTTCCCCCCTCTCTAACCCCCTGTGTCTCTTCCCCCCTCTCCAATCCCCTGTGTCTCTTCCCCCCACTCCCTCCCTCTCTTTCCCCCCTTTCCCCCCTCTCCCTCTGCTGTGTTCCTCATGACCCTCACCGTGTCCTGGGGGCCCTGGATGTCGGGCTCGGCCCTGTCCCTGGGGGCGGGGTTCCCAGCCTCCTCCGTGGGTTTCGGAGGCCTGTCCGGGTGGCTGGTGGACTCCTGTGTGGTGGGTTGTGGGCCTGGCGGGGGTCCCCGGGTCTAGATGACATCTCCCAGCAACTGAGGCCCTTGCCCGCAGGCCCTCGCTACACGAGCCCGCAAGCGTGAGCAACGGCCCGTACGCTCACAGGCTCGCCTCGCTTCGCGAGGCTCGCCGGGCGATGAGCGCTAAGCCCGATATTCGTACGGACCACGCAAACAGTGTGACGACGACTCGTAGCAGGACAATTATAATATGTGATATGAATTGTGAGTTGATGCTGGAGGGGGGGCTAGCAATGAGGGCAGTCTTTTTTTTTTGCACCAGGGCCCTCCATGCTTGCTTGAGCCTATTGCCTTACACACCGCCCTCCTGCATCTATCACCCTCCTGTATCACTCCTAAACCCTTTAGATTTCAAGTTTGCTAATTTTTAGTCGTGTAAGGGGTTTTGTAAAAAATCTCTATTTACCTTAACCCCTATATAGCACTACAAAATACGCTGGTGTATTACAAACAAGCAATGATCATAATAATATTAATAATAAAATAATTCAAGCTTGCATTCTTTAGTGGGAGACAGCCTTCAATTCCGGTTCAAGTTCAGGAAATGTGAGCTCCAGTCATGCTCATGAACGTGAATCTTTCTCTAATTATGAATGGATCATTTATTTAAATATTTATTAGATTTTGATTTATTTTGTAAATGAATGCAATTATTGTAATATTTGATAAATCAAATAAAAACAATTAATAGCATATATTAAAGCAATCATAAATTGACAATAATAATTGACAATAATAATTGTAAACTGTAAGCATTGGGAATATTAAATACATTTAGCATTTTTTTGTGAGCTAGGGGGCGTTATGTGAGTTTTTATTACTGATTAAGGATAAGCAACTTGTAGTTATCCGCCATGTTGTATTGTTGTTGGCACAATCATCATATGTGAGGATGTTATCAGTGTCTTGTGTATATATGTAAAGATGGTTGCATGAACTTTTCTCTCTTTTTTATTTTTCCATAAAATAGTGATAACCAAAAACAAAGACAAACAAACAAAACAAACACAAACAACAACATACAATTGTGTGAACTGATAATTGATTTTCTCATTGTATAGGAGCTCTAGGCATGCATTTGTATATTATCTAACGTTCCACAGTCTGTTAATTAGTAGCCGTAGGCCCAGTGTAGAGGGTCATCACTGCTCACCTCACCTGTCAATTTTAATCTTAGATAATATTAGCAGCAACTAATGTATACCATGATGAATTAAATGAATGGATAGAACACAGTGGCCTGGTTATTTATACCATGTTGTAAAGCAAATGTTCCAAAAGATGTCAATTTAACATAGGGGGAAATGTTAGATATCAATCTACATGCCCTGAGCTGTTATGGTAATAGGACCTGCACAAAATTGTCATTTCACACAAATTTCCTGAAGGGCTATATATCAATTTCTTTTTTCTTTTATATTATTTTTTTTTTCTCTATCCTAGGACCTCCTACACTACATAAAATTAAAAAAAAAAAAAAAAAAATATATATATATATATATATATATATATATATATAGTTGTGAGCAATATGGGTTGTTGCTAACACTTGCGGGTCTCGCATTTGCAGACCACAACTGCGGACCCCATTTGCAGACCATAACTGCGGACCCCCTCCCGTAGGCCCGTAGGACTTAGGCAGGGAGCGCCAAAGGTGCTCTCTGCACTGGTGGAGATGAGCGCCAAAGGAGCTCATCCCTACAACCCCACACGCCTTGTGCGGAACTACACGCCAACCCGAGGAACTACACTTCAAGACAAAACTCAAATACACAATTCAAAGTGCGAGACCCGTAAAAATAGCCTATAAAAAGTACGGCCCATAGCACTTATAAAATAAAACCGCCACTGACAAAAAAATAATACGAGCCGCAAAAAATACGAACTTAATGGTCGCAACACGCACATTGAAAAACACGAAAAACACACAAAATATAAAAAATAAAATAAAAAATACACACATAGCAAGGGGGGACAGCCAGGACGTCTGGAAATATGGTTACACGTCAATTTAAATACAATTTAAAGATTTTTGCCACTCGAAAATCCCCTAAGCGAGAGAAAAAATGGCCACCGAAAAAAAACGAAAACGAGGTTACACGACCCATAAGCACGCAAAACACAGCCAAGCACATACGCCTTTTTCACAGACACGTACGACATAATAAATACCCTATTAGGGAGGACACTAAATGCTCAACACCCGCCTAACACATACACAATCGCCGCCATTTTACCACAATCACTCAAACCTAATAATATTACCATTACAAAATGCGGAAGTACACAGCTAAACAAACGATTTTCCCTCGCGCATGCAGCCTATTTACACTACACGCTGCACACATTGCTGACACTTACACCTCGGCTCCACAACACTGCAAATCTACATTGTATGCTGCAGGAACATCAAAACAGATTGTTAGCTCTTCAGCATATTGCTTAATGCATAGATTAATTATAAATAGGTAAAGTATATTACTTGATAACTTTACTAATTAATTATTTAACATTACAAAATACATAAACAGACAGAGGTGCTCATCAGAGAACGAACCAACCTTAATAGAGTAGTTCTATGGACATGATAAGCCTCTGAGAGCAACCTCTTTTAGCCACTTGTGCCCTTCACAGGGAGAAATATCCTGTAGTATATCAGTCTGGTCTCACTCAAAAGAGTGATCCAGCCCCGAAATACCAAGCAATTCTACCCTGAACAGGAGAAACAGGAAACCCCAGACGCGTTTGATGCTGCCACCACCATGCTTCACTGTGGGTATGGTGTTCTTTTGGTGATGTGCAGAGTTGTTTTTGCGCCAAACATATCTTTTGGAATTATGGCCAAAAAGTTCAACCTTGGTTTCATCAGACCATAACACCTTTTCCCACATGCTTTTGGGAGACTTCAGATGTGTTTTTGCAAAATGTAGCCTGGCTTGGATGTTTTTCTTCGTAAGAAACGGCTTTCGTCTTGCCACTCTACCCCATAGCCCAGACATATGAAGAATACGGGAGATTGTTGTCACATGTACCACACAGCCAGTACTTGCCAGATATTCCTGCAGCTCCTTTAATGTTGCTGTATGCCTCTTGGTAGCCTCCCAGACCAGTTTTCTTCTCGTCTTTTCATCAATTTTGGAGGGAGCTTCAGTTCTTGGTAATGTCACTGTTGTGCCATATTTTCTCCACTTGATGATGACTGTTCCATGGTATATCTAATGCCTTAAAAATTCTTTTGTACCCTTCTCTTTAACAATGAGATCCCTCTGATGCTTTGTAAGCTCTCTGTGGACCATGGCTTTTGCTGTGGGATGCGACTAAGAAAATTTCAGGAAAGACCAAGTAGAGCAGCTGAACTTTATTTGGTGTTAATCAGAGGCACTTTAAATGATGGCAGGTGTATGCTGGCTCCTATTTAAAACGATTTGGAATGTGATTGCTTAATTCTGAACATTGCTACATCCCCAGTTATAAGAGGGTGTGCAGACTTATGCAACCACATATTTTTTCTTTTTTCTTTTTCTTCCCCCCACCTAAAATATTTCATTTTTTTTTTCAATTGAGTTGTACAGTTTATAGGTCACATTAAAGGTGCAAAAAGTTCTGAAATGATTTATCTTTGTCTCATTTTTTTACAGCACAGAAACCTGAAATTTTAACAGGGGTGTGTAGACTTTTTATATCCGCTGTATATACTTATATGGGTGGTCCAGTGGTTGGGATTCTTTGATTTCACTGCTGTGACCTGAAGCCATGCAGGGTTGGGCCTGTTCAGTACTTGGATGGGAGACCACCTAGGAATACCAGGAGCTCTATGCTGTGGCCCACTGGAGAAGGAACTGGCAACTCACTCCAGTATCTCGGCCATGAAAAACAAGTGGATTAGCATCAGCATGTTGTGTAATGGTCCATTAGGTCACGGAGAGTCAAACCCAACTGAATGATGTAAACACACACACAAAACATATATATATTTATAACTGAGTTGGCACAGGGAGGAGGATAAATATTTTTTGTACGAGGGCCCTCCAATCACTAACTACGTTACTGAGGATTAACCTGCCCCTCATGCTACAGACATATTAAGAATACAAGATGCAATTCCTCAAGAACCATGCACAGTCAACTAAATTTAAGCTTTAAAAAACATTTTTTTTTACTCTATAAGACATATTTTTGAGCTTCGTGTCCCTTTTACATTCCCATCCATGCAAAATTATATTAACAATTTAGAAGCGGCCACTTCAGAAGGCTTTGTGCGCACCAACATAACATGGAGACGCTCTGCTCTGTTGTGTTCGCCCGATACCCATTGTATATCAGACTTGTATTTCTAGAAAGCCCTTGACAGAAAATGAAAGCCGTGTTTGACAGGCTTTTAGAAAACAAACATCTCTGAAGTCTGGAACAGAACACGGTTTAACAAAAAGCATAACTAAAAAAGCATGCAAATTACCCAGAAAATGGATTAAAGAAACCAATATTTAGACTGTCAATTTTTTTTATGGAAAAATATAAATTTCTTTTTTTGCAAAACGCTACAAGATATAATGTGTTGTGTGATCATTTGCAAATAGCAGCTGCTATAGAGCAACGGAGCGAATGGAGGACCCTGGTGGAAAAAATGTGTTGGGGCCCCCCTCCTGTGCCAACTTATATATATATGAAGAGTGAGGTAGCCGTGAGTGTCCAGTAATTCATATGAATAATCAGAGTATTGCAGTATATAGTGATAACTTTTTTACTGGACATATTCGGAAATATGAATATGTGAGCTTCCTCTCTTTGTCAAGTCAGGAGCAATACTAATAGCAGATTCCCATTGAAATAAAGAAAATACAGTCTTTAAAAAAAAAATTCTGTTCAGTCAGCTGTGCACCAGAGTAAATAAACAGGGACGTAAACGTTTCCACATCTTAAGGGGGTAGAGGTGCCATAAAACTGTAGAGAGACAGGGGAGCAGACCAGAAAGAAGAAACCAGAGAAAAAAATATCATATCAGGAATGTTGAAGTTTAGATAATGCAACAAAAATTCCATATTTACATTAAGACCTGTGTTTTTCGTATGAAAGAGTTTTTATTTCAAAGATTTTTTTTTCCTGTGTGTTTTTAAAGTGACGTCTGAGCATTTTATTTCTCAGTTTGTGGATGGAGTTGTTATTTTGTGAAAAGTGGTGTCCTACTGGGGTACAGTTCCTGTCTTCATTGTGATTTGATAATCTGTAAAGATTTATTCCTAAATGTAGTTTCTGACTGGTTTCTCCAATGTAACAGCCCCATTCACATACAGTACAGTACATTGTATCATGTAGACTACATTAGATGATGTACATGAATATGACCCTCTGATGTTATAGGTCTTGTTGCTATGCGTGGCTGTGTCCTCTCTATAGATGTGCTGACAAAGGGCTATATTAAATTCCAGCCATGTAAGTCCAACGTGTAGTACGTAAAGGCTGCGTG
The DNA here is from genome assembly GCA_027410445.1 of Discoglossus pictus. Classification (NCBI taxonomy): domain Eukaryota; kingdom Metazoa; phylum Chordata; class Amphibia; order Anura; family Alytidae; genus Discoglossus; species Discoglossus pictus. Next base: position 10,685,607 of record CM050171.1, on the reverse strand, counting down.
CTCTGAGTATGGCCTAGTTACATTGCTATTAAATTAGAATGGGCTGCGAGCTACAAGCGAGAGAGGCTATTTCGTAAACCAGTTCTCAGCCGTCTGAGATGCGTGCTCGAACGCAAACAATTAAGCAATCTCATAGTTACGGGTGCAGATGGAGCCAATGTAAAGAGAGATCGTAAGTGTTACGTCACTGAAAAAGGGAGGGTAGATTTTGAGGTGCTACGGGCTTCAATTAGAGTTTGCAATCGGACCCACAGGCCAGATATAACGCAATATTAATAAAGCAGTAAATATGATGTTCTATTACATGCAAGTTACAGTATATGTCGTAACACATTGATTGCCGGGATCCATATAACACAAAATATAATCATGAAATAAAGTATTTTTCGGGGCCGACTTGCGGGCTTGAGAATGTTGTGCTATTAATTCTAAGACCTAACATCACTTTCCCTGTTAATAAAAGTACAGAAGTGTGTTTGTATTTGATTATGAAGTGCTACGTATTGGACTTTTCCCCCCTTGATGGTGATCTTGAGCACATGTTGGCGTCTGGGCTCCATTTGCGTGTTACGTGCTTGCGAGTGACCATGTTGCAATTTAATAGCTGAATTAAACAAATAGCGGTTACGGGCAGGACAGATCAAAGTATTTACGTGTGCAAAATTTAACGTTGCTCAACACGTAGCCTATTCTCAGCCATCCTGCTTGTTATCATCAAGCAACGTTACAGGGCACCATAGCACGCAAATAGCCCTAAGATGACAGGTTACAGGCAACGTTTTAAAACATAGACCCAATGTAATAGGGCTGATAGTTTGCAGCAATTTTTATTGCAAGGTTGGTGCCATTTTCTCTGTTACGCTGTTCATTCGCCAATCTTCTGTTCACCAATGTTTGTCTCAGATTTGGTGGCTGTCTGAATGTGATGAATTTGGGGAATATATGTTTCAATTCTGCATCCTTTGATAGTTGTGGTTGTAAATCCTTAAATATTTTGTGTATTCCTTCTAGCGCCGGATGGTACGTGGTGACCAGAGGTGGACGTGAAGTTGTTACTTTAGTTTTGTGGTGCAGCAGGTGTTCCCGGGGCGTTCTTGTGGCAGATGTTACGTTACGTGTGGTGACACTGGGTTTGTAACCCTTTTGAGTCAGACAGTGTTTTTAAGTGTTTATCACGGTCCTCAGTGTTTGAAAATATGCGGTGGTATCTGATGTCTTCACTATAAATGATCACGTGGAAGCTAAAGCTCTGAAGGTAACCGCATCTGTCTGTAGGTTTCCTAAACATTTGTGATGGAAATGGTAGTGCCCAGAAAGTTCACCTGTTCAGCAGAGTGAGCAGAGTGATCCATTTTAAATTTAAGACATGGGTGGAAGGTATTGGACGAATTATGGAAGTCTCTGAGGTTTTTTCTCCCTCTCTACTTATGATGAACAGATTGTCTATGTAACGGTAGTATCTGTAGGGTTTGTGGGCAAGAATCTCTGTTCAAGGTCAGCCAAAAATAGGTTAGCATATTGTGATGCCATTTTGGTGACCATTGTGGTCCCCGTTATTTGCAGGTAAACATGTTGGTTGAAGATGAAGTAGTTGTGGGTCAGGATATTTTTTATATTTATATTTAGTTTGGCGATGGTATCAGAGTTATATTTATGGCTCTGGGCGTGTCTCGAGAGGAACTTGAGCCATGCCTCAGTACCATCTTTGTGGGATGTTGATATAAATTGATTCCACGTTCATGGTTACGAGTAGTATGTTAGCAGGTAGGTCCTCAAGTTTGTTAAGAAAGTCAGTGGTGTCCTGTATGTAGCTGCTGGAGTTTGTAACTAGTGGCTTAAGAATATTTTCAATAAGCCCAGATATCTGTTCAGTCCATACCTGTAACGATTGGTCTCCCTGGGTTGCCCGGTTTGTGGATCTTGGGCAGCATGTAGAAGGTCCCAGTTGTAGGATCGGTGGGTATGAGCTGCTCCACTTCTTGCTGCTCATTCTTGGGGAAGGTTTGGATGAGTATCCTTAGTTGGATAGTATATTCTTTTATAGGGTCCCGGTCCAATTTCTTGTAGTAGGTACTGTCAGTTGTCTGTTTCCATCTTGTATGTAGTCCTTGGTGTTAATAATAACAAGGGTGCCACCTTTATCTGTTGGTTTGATGATGATGATGATGTTAGGGTTTCCTTTTAAGCCCTTTATGGCAGCTCTTTCTAATAGAGAGAGATTGTATACACATCTTTTCTGTTGATTTGTTACCAGGGATGTAGTTCTCAGATGAAAGAAAACACTACCAGAGGAGGTGGTGACAGCGGATTCGATAGATAACTTTAAAAGGGGACTGGATTTATTTCTAATTAAAAAGGGAATTCAGGGTTATCATGGATAATTAGAGAGGCAGTATTGATCCAGGGAGAAGTCCGGTCACCGGTGTCTGGGATCAGGAGGGAATTACTTTTTTTTTTTTTACAACTAATTAATTAATAGTTAATCCGCATATTGCAGATCAGAGGAGATCTTAAAAGGATGAACTTGATGGACTGAAAGTCTTTTTTTAACCTTAAATACTAAGTAACTATGTAACTATGTAACTACAGAAATTAAATAAGAATAGACTGCAACAGCAGCAGTTCCAACCATGCTCCTATATATACGGAAGTTTAAAGTGAGTTCAAAATCAAGTCATTTTAGGCTATTCTTAAACAGCATAGAAAACTCAGTATACATTGTATTAGCCATTTTTTTTCTAAAGTGTATCACTTCTGAGAAAATCAGCATTGTTTTTGCTGCTTTATGCCAATTGCTGCCTCCTGAATACTAGTTAGCTATGGGCTAATTAGTATTAATTGTCTTTATGATGGCCAAAATGTTATCACAAAGTTAGATCCCCTCATCCACCTTTACCAAGCGCAAGTGCAAGTGCTATCTCCAAAAGCAAATTAGCATATTGAGCATACAAGAGCCCCATAAACAATGCTTGATATCGCAAGTATAATATACTGTATAGAAAAATAGCTAGCACAATGTATAGACAGTTTTTAATGCTCTGGGATGGGGATGATGGGGATGTGTGTTTGTAGTTATCAGTGGAGAGAGGAGTTGGGGAGGAGAGAACAGTCAGACATCCAGAGTCTTTGATAATACAATACGATCAAAATGAATATCACACCTCTCCCATTTTTTAGGCAGTAAATACAGAGCTGATAAGCACTTCTTCATAAAATAAAGACCATAATATGAAATAGATACTCAGGATATTATATATCTAATAACATCCAGGAACCTTCCATATCCCTTTAATGCATATCTGCTGTGCCACACAACATATTGGAAATCTATTAACAACATACACGAGAAGCTTAAAGTGCAACATAACTTTATAAGGATGTTTTGGATGCTTTACATACATGTTGATAAATTATGTTACAAAATCCTATTATTATTATTATTGTTATTATTCTTATTATTATTATTATTATTATTATTATTATTATTATTATTGTTGTTGTTATTATTATTAAATAATAACAATAACTTTTATTTACGAACTGGCAACTCTGTATATAAATTAAAAGTTAAGTTCATCAAAACAGCATATTTTAAATCTTTCTATAGTGGTTCCTCAATATGATTTACCGTAATTCCTCTAAGTGATGGAATATATGGTTCTTTCTAGGAAAAAAAAAAATATTATTTAAAGATTGGGGGTCACAAAGCTAAACTACAGAAGCAGCCATTGATGATTAAATGGCTCAGAAAAGAATACATTAGCATTGTGGATACAACATGAAAAAAGGGGCTAAACACTTCACTGAGCACCGCGTGGTACGACAATACTCTTCAAAATGTTTTATTTCAGTTGTTGTCAGGTTACTGTCTTATTAACAGAGATATATTTGCACTGAACTGTTTTGTAAGGGTGAGGAATTGATTGGAAATGTGAAAAATATGAGCATAATTACAGCAGAAAATAAAGCTAGCTTTAATTATATAAAAAATAATTTTGATGCCTTTGGTCCCTGGAGGCGTCCATGATACTTTGTACAAATTAAATTCCCTGCTGTTCAATAAAGGATCCAGTAAGGACAAGCCATAAATATCTTAAAAGTTAGCAAGACATTTGGGAGGTGAACAAAGAATGTGATTAAGCAAGGAATGAAACACCTGTTAAAGCTTATTTGTACTAATGTGAAGCCAGTAGGCATTGTGTCAGTTTATTTATTATTAGCAAATCTAACAACAAATTCAGTTTAAATGGCCTGTAGTACCACAATTACGATTTTTTTCGGTGCCATTGAGACTTTTTAATTTTCAACAAATAATATGATTTAAATAAACACTTTTGCCATTTTTCATGAGCCATCAAAAATTCACCTCTGTGGTTCTCCAATTAATAATAATTGCTCGCCTGGTGTTTTCCTGCAGTGAATATCCAAAAAAGGAGAGTTTTTATGTGGCTGGGATGTCTCAGCAGCTCCTGGTGCGCTCTCTCCCAAGACTCATTAACATCTAAATCACACCCACAGGTTCGGGAGCTCACTGCGCCGCTAACTCTTCTCGCTGTTTTATTACTTTATAGGAGGGAAGAAATTCCCAAGGGCAAAAAGCCACAAAGTTCATTTAAAAGTTTGATTGTATAGCTTGTTTCAGCCCATTCAACAAAAGCATTGAGGGATACACAAGTGGTTCAGATATATGTATGTGTGTATGTATGTATAATGTGTATATATATATATATATTGAAGAGTGAAGCAGCCGTGGATGTCCAGTAATCAGGTAATTTAGTAATTATTAATCTACAGTGTATATATATATATATATATATATATATATATATATATATATAGATTAATAATCAGTATATTATGGTACCTTTTGTATTGGACAAACGCCTTAATTCTATTGATAAGCTTTCGAGAGGTTTAACCTCTCTTTATCAAGTCTAAAGCAATACTAACATGAGATGAAACCCTCAGTTTGAATAAAAACAGCAATGCAGAGAGAGTGGAGACAGCACCTGACATCATCAGGTAAATACATATACAGGGAATAAACACAACATAGTATAAGAAACATATATACACATACTATGTACGTCAATATATACATTAAAGAAAACAGCACTGTAGTCCACAGGGATATCCTTCCTGTTGGACAAACATCTCAATAAGATTGCTAAGCCTGTTATTGTAAAATAAGATAAAATGACAAGAAATTTTGATAATGTGTTAGAAAACCCAAGTCCATATTAAGCCCTGTATTTTTAGTGTTGAAGAATGTGATCACCTTTATTTCAAATGCTTTTCTCTCCTGGATGTTTCCTCTTGGTATTTTGATTTTTAGATTTTGGATTGAGTGATCATTCTGGCTAAAATGGTGTCCCACTGGGATACAATCCCTGTCTCCATTATGCTTTCTTATTGAATGTCTGTGTAAATTCATCCTTAAGTGCAATTTTTGGCTGGTTTCTCCAATGTAACAGCCTGTGTCACATAAAGTACATTTTATTATATAAACCACATTGGACAATGTACATGAATATGATCCTTTGATGTTATAGGTCTTGTTGTTATGTGCGGCTGTGTCATCTTACAAATTTGTTGACAACTTACATGTTTGTTACAAGGTTTAGTTCCATTTTTTATATTCAGTTGTTCATTGGCCAATTTTCTGCTGACAAGTTTTTGTTTCAGGTTTGGTGGTTGTTTAAATGCAAGGATGGGAGGTTGGGGGAATATATCTTTTAATTGGGCATCTTCGGTTCATACATCAATAGATTAAAAATTCATCATTCCTATTTGAAGAAGAAGTTTGATGAGATACCCCCTCACATGAGATGATATCATCCTTTGATGAATATACAGCCAATGAGTCATTCCTCTTCCTGATCATCATTCATATCTAGTGATATAGGTTGTTTGTAGTGACTCTTTGTTTTGTAGTGCTATTTTTATATATTTTTTTACTTATGACTAATTTAAAAAGCTCTATTTTATTCAGTAAAAAAGTATAGTTTAAAGAGCCACTGTGGTGATCATACAAAAGGGTTTAATTTGTTTATTTAGCAATAAAATACATTTTTATAGGTAATACATTTATAATAATAATATATCAAAGTAGAATCTAGCTTTTAAAGCTTACATTTGAACTTTAATATTGTAGCTTTCAGCAGATGTACTTGTCTCCACATTATAAGGATATAAAAAATAGGAGGGCAAATAAATGAAAACAAAACTGCCCATTACAAAGTCTTTTAATATGGAACTGCACTGCACCTTTAAAGATAAACAAGTAATTGATTTAGGAAACACTGTAGGTTCTTACTCACTGCAGGAGTTAATAAGATATTACGTTTAAAAGCGAGAAACTCTCCTTCAATATTTTACCTACATTCTTACTGAATTTTAATGTGGTTTTGAATTTGTCCTCAAACCTTTCTTTTAATCTAGTTTTCAAGGAATATTCTCCACGCAATTTACATATCTTTGGAGACACAACTTTCTGAAACCATTGGCTGGGACATTAGAGACTATAAATGCAAAATCAGTTTTGCCCAAATATAGTCAGGAATTACATTGTATCTTGGGATTTAAAACAAGTCAGCATGTTTTATATACTGTAAATACTAGGATATTGCTCACCAAAAATGACGGGAATACAATTTTAAGGCTGACAATGATGTTTGCCACCCTGTGTTTACTTTTCCCCCTCCTCTCCCTCCCTTGTATCTCCTTTTCCCCCTCCTCTCCCTCCCTTGTGTCTCCTTTCCCCCCTCCTCTCCCTCCCTTGTGTGTCCTTTCCCCCTCCTCTCCCTCACTTGGCTCCTTTTCCGCCTCCTCTCCCTCTCTTGTGTTTTTTTCCACCCCTCTCCCATACCTCCTTTCCCCCTCTCACTTTGCCTCCCCTGTGTCACCTTTCTCCCATCTCTTTCCCATGTGTCTCCTTTCCCCTGTCTCTCCCTCTCCTGTTCCTCCTTCCCCCCTCTCCCTCCCTTGTGTCTCCTTTCCCCCTCTCCCTTTCCCCCCTTGTGTCTCCTTTACCCCTCTCCCTCCCATGTATCTCCTTCCTTCCCTCCCTCCTTTATGTCTCCATTTCCCTTCCTCTCCCTCCCTTGTTTCCGTTCCCCCTCTCCCTCCCTTGTCTCCATTCTCCCTTCTCTCCCTCCCTTGTCTCCGTTCCTTATCGTCTCCTTCCCTTGTGTCTCCTTTCCCCCTCCTCTCCCTCCCCTGTGTCTCTTATCTGGATGCAACCCTGCCAGCAGCGCCGCACTCACCATCTTCTCCTCCTCTTCTGCCGGAACTACTTTTTGCATCAAGCCGTGCATTGTGCATGCACATCCCGCCTGTGCAATGCGTGGCTTGATCCAGAAAGTAGTTCTGGCCAAAGGACGGGAGCCGCAGAGGAGGAGAAGATGGTGAGTATGGGCAGCAAGCTACTGGCAGGGTTTGGAACCAGGTGCGGGCCGCAAGCTACTGGCAGACTTTCCAGTTAACCAGGTAAGTTCCGGGCGCTGGGGGAGGCAGAGGGGGAGAGGCGAGAGAGGCAGAGGGGGAGATGCGAGAGAGGTAGAGGGGGATGAGAGAGGTCGGCACCACTGGTGATGAGCACATTTGGTGGTCATTGCAGCCTAAGTCCTGCGGGCTCGCAGTCGACGACTCACAAATCGTTACCAACATCTTAAGCGTGACAAACAGTCCCGCAGATCCACAACTATTATAGTGATATATATATATAAAACAATGACATGGTGGGCAAAAGAGTGATAGAATCCCCTCCACTTTACATTAAAGAAATATAATAAATGTGAACTCAAATGTGAGATATATATATATATATATATATATATATATATATATAGATTTATCACATATATAGTTTGGGGGCAATATGGGTTGTTGCTAACATTGCGCTCATCCCTACGACCCCGTACGACTTAGGCAGGGAGAGCCGAAGGCGCTCACTGTGCTGGTGGAGATGAGCGCCGTAGGTGCTCATCCCTACGACCCCGCACGACTTAGGCAGGAGGCGCCGAAGGAGCTCACTGCGCTGGTGGAGATGAGAGCCATAGGTGCTCATCCCTATGACCCGCACATGAATTGAAGGGAGAAAAAAAATGGGGGCTGAAAAAAATGAAAACGAGGTTACACGACCCCTAAACACGCAAAACACTGCCAGGCACATAAGACTGCAAAGCGGGACTTAGAAAAAAAAATAAGAGGTCGAAAAACCAGAAACAAGCTTACACGACCTTTAACCACGGAAAACACCGACAGGCACATAAGACTTTTACCCAGGACCCTACGAGGTACAAAATACACTATTAGGAAGTACGGAAAATGCTCCAGACCCGCGTAACACAAAGACAATCGCAGCCATATTACAACACTTACTTGCAACCAATACCATTACCATTCTAAAATTGAGATTTACTAGACAAACGTTTTCCCCTCGCGCCAGCAGCCTATTTGCACTACACACTGCACACATTGCTGACACTTACACCTCAGGTCACCAACACTGCAAATGTACATTTTATGCTGCAGCACAATACAAGCAGATTGTTAGCTCTTCAGCATATTGATTGCTGCATATATTAATTACAAGAAGGTAAAGTATATTAATTTATGATTTAATTAATTAATTAATTATTATTAAAACATATATATATTTATATATATATATATATATATATATATATATATATATATATATATATATATATATATACCGTATTTTTCGCCCTATAAGACGCACCGGCAGATAAGACGCACCTAGTTTTTAGAGGAGGAAAACAAGAAGAAAAAAAAATCTGAATCAAACACAAATACACTTTACACACAGATACACACCTACATTACACACAAATATATATATATATATATATATATATATATATATATATATATATATATAGATACACATACATACATATACATACACACATAAATATACATACACATACATACATATATACACACACATACACACACATACATACACACACACACACATACATACACACACACACATACATACACACACACACATACACATACATATCCATATACTGCAGCATTTGGGAGCCATTGACCCTCCCTGACCCTCCTGATCCTCCCTGACCCTCCTGATCCTCCCTGACCGTCCTGATCCTCCCTGACCCCCCTGATCCTCACCTTTATAGATACACATACATACATATACATACACACATAAATATACATACACATACATACATATATACACACACATACATGCACACATACACACATACATATCCATATACTGCAGCATTTGGGAGCCCTTGACCCTCCCTGACCCTCCTGATCCTCCCTGACCCCCCTGATCCCCCTGATCCCCCTGATCCCCCTGATCCTCACCTTTCTTCTGATCTCTGCCATCTTGATCTCACCCCAGCGCTTCCTACCAGCACTCCACGTGTACTGCAGCGTTGCGTGTGTGACGTCACTAGGACGCACCGGCCGACGCGATGCTGGTAGGAAGCACTGGGGTGAAATCAAGAGGACAGAGGCAGTTTGAAAAGGTATATTCGCCGTATAAGACGCACCAACTTTCCTCCCCCAGTTTGGGGGAAGAGAAAGTGCGTCTTATACGGCGAAAAATACGGTATATATATATATATATATATATATATATTTAAAAAAACAGCGGGGGAGAGGCTCACAATGAGCGCTGAAGGAGCTCATTGCGAGCCACGTGATGATCGGCGATTGCAATGAGCGCCAAAGGTACTCAGAGGACCAAAACACTTACAATGTGTGACAAACAGCATTACCTGCCTTACAATTTTATGACCGTCATTTTTTGATGGGCAATTCACTAGTATATATGATAATATTGAGAGGTCTTTTCCTATAATTTCCTTCATATATAAATAGAATGGTAACTGATCTGGATTTGCCAATGTGCTGGAGTCTGGAACCATTTGCTTGGAGAGTTCTTGGCCATATGCTCCATATTTATTATTACAGTAGACTCTCAGTTAACCAGAACTCAAGTAAGCAGGACTCTCCAGCAACCAGAAATAAACTGAATACTATACTATAAATATGAATGTTACTTTACTGGGTTCAACAAGTGCCAAGAGCCAGGTTGTCATGCCACTAAATGCTTACAGGCACCTTAAGATCATCCACTAAGCCAGTGCTGTGTTTGGGTTACATTCCCTGGGCATGAGTTACTGAGCCAGGGCAGTGTTTGGGTTACATTCCCTGGGCATGAGTGACTGAGCCAGGGAAGTGTTGGGGTGACATTCCCTGGGCATGAGTGACTGAGCCAGTGCTGTGTTTGGGTTACATTCCCTGGGCATGAGTTACTGAGCCAGGGCAGTGTTGGGGTTACATTCCCAAGGCATGAGTGACTGAGCCAGTGCTGTGTTTGGGTTACATTCCCTGGGCATGAGTTACTGAGCCAGGGAAGTGTTGGAGTTACATTCCCTGGGCATGTATATATATGTGTGTGCCAGTGCAGTGTTGGGGTTACATTCCCCGGGCATGAGTGACTGAGCCAGGGCAGTGTTGGGGTTACATTCCCCAGGCATGAGTGACTGAGCCAGGGCTGTGTTTGGGTTACATTCCCCGGGCATGAGTGACTGAGCCAGGGCAGAGTTGGGGTTACATTCTCCGGACATGAGTGACTGAGCCAGGGCAGTGTTGGTGTTACATTCCCCAGGCATGAGTGACTGAGCCACGGCAGTGTTGGGGTTACATTCCCCGGGCATGAGTGACTGAGCCAGGGCAGTGTTGGGGTTACATTCCCCGGGCATGAGTGACTGAGCCAGGGCTGTGTTGGGGTTACATTCCCCGGGCATGAGTGACTGAGCCAGGGCAGTGTTGGGGTTACATTCCCCGGGCATGAGTGACTGAGCCAGGGCAGTGTTGGGGTTACATTCCCCGGGCTTGAGTGACTGAGCCAGGGCAGTGTTGGGGTTACATTCCCCGGGCATGAGTGACTGAGCCAGGGCAGTATTGGCGTTACATTCCCTGGGCATGAGTGACTGACCCAGGGCAGTGTTGGAGTTATATTCCCCGGGTATGAGTGACTGAGCCAGGGCAGTGTTGGAGTTACATTCCCCAGGCATGAGTGACTGAGCCAGGGCAGTGTTGGAGTTACATTCCCCAGGCATGAATGACTGAGCCAGTGCAGTGTTGGCGTTACATTCCCCGAGCATGAGTGACTGAGCCAGGACAGTGTTGGTGTTACATTCCCCGGGCATGAGTGACTGAGCCAGGGCAGTGTTGGCGTTACATTGCCCGGGCATGAGTGTCTGAGCCAGTGCAGTGTTGGCATTACATTCCTTGGGCATGAGTGACTGAGCCAGTGCAGTGTTGGGGTTACATTCCCCGGGCATTAGTGACTGAGCCATGCCAGTGTTGGGGTAACATTCCCCGGGCATGAATGACTGAGCCAGGGCAGTGTTGGGGTTACATTACCTGGGCATGAGTGACCGAGCAAGGGCAGTGTTGGGGTTACATTCCCCGGGCATTAGTGACTGAGCCAGGGCAGTGTTGAGTTTACATTCCACGGGCATGAGTGACTGAGCCAGGGCAGTGTTGAGGTTACATTCCACGGGCATGAGTGACTTAGCCAGGGCAATGTTGGTGTTACATTCCCCCCGGGTTCAGCACAACACCCTCCAGCGGAACATACCTTCGTGTAAGTGAGGAGTGAAAGTTGCTCCTGCTAGAACAGTCCTCAATGACAAATATACTTAGCAGAGCATCCTATGTGCAGCTATTCTTGGCCTTTTTAATAGTGACACTCAAGCAACCAGAAAGAACATGTATCCGGCATCTACCAATCCCCATGGGTGCCGGATAACTGAGAGTCTACTGTATTACTAATGATGATAGTAATGATATCTTTAGTTTGTAAACCATGGGCTTATCCATACCTCTAAGGGTACAATAAAAACATGAAATAAGACTAACTGCACATTTATACAGAGATTATAAAGAGATTGAGATCTGCAGAAAGTGTACCTACCCATATCAGGTGTGCACTACCTGTGTCATCCGTGATTGCATCTTTCCAGAATGACATAAGTAACACACCTGATACGAGCAAGGACCTGCAATATATGCATTGGGTGTGTGACCTTCTGCAACCGACCTTGGCTTGTGACCCTGACTATCCCTTTAAACTCCTCTTGTCCTGCTTGTCTCCTCATTACTCCTGTCTTCCACCTCTTATACCTGTCGTTGACCTTAACAGTCCTTCAGTTAACCGTTCGTGAACCTCATTTCAATACAGATCTGTAATCTCATATCTAGCAACCACCAACACTACAGTGACGTTCTCTCATGGGAGCGCATGAGTCAGGAGGTTCTTCATAGTGTTGGAGACATAAGGTGAAGACATTGCATGGTGGGTGGATGTTAGTGTTGAAGAAACATCCATCTCAGATCAATGTTGTTCTTGGAGAGGTTATTCAACGAGAGTTGGCCTTCTTTGCATATGTAGGTGGTAGAGTTTATTGAGTATTTTGAAGACTTATTAAAGTAGATGAGGTTTCAGCGAGCTTTTAAAGACATTAAACCTAGGAGAGGATCTTATGTAGCAAGACAAAACTTGGGATTATTCTGGAGATGAACATGGCAGGAGGTGAAGATATAAATACTCTGGGCATAAATATGATTTCTATTTTACCTGGGTACAACAGTTGAGATATAGGCCGTGAATGTTAAACTTTCTTAAAATGTTAAATTTTATCCTTGAAGATATAGGCACAAAATTGTGAGACTTACAGAGGGGACAGCAAATGATGAGAGGTGGGTGAGATGGGTTATCCTGGCATTTAGTATAGATTGGAGTTTGGGTTAGAAGAAAATGAGTGAGTGGATGACTTGTAGGCCAATCCACCGTTATAATAAGGATGATTTCTCATCTGTCTCTGTTACAACCTTAGGAACCTCCTAGAGGGGGGTCGGAAATCTTAACAGTGCTTCAATTTGTCAAACCATTAGTCTCATTTATAAGCAGAGAAACACCTTTCAATGGAATAAATAATGAGGCATGAAATATTGATCACACATATTTATATATGGCTGTACATTGTCCTCTGTTAGTCCCTTCAGTTAATCCATTACTAACCAGACCACTGACCAATATCATTATTGTCCTTCATGGCCATAAATAATGAGGGATGTCACATTATGTGGGAGCTAGGTTCAGTTGCTCCTCAGTTAAACTGATAAAATGGCGCAACCACACTAATAAAGTACAGAAAATCCAGATTTTAAAAAGGATTTATTAAAATACAAGTGTATAGGATGAAAAACTTCTTCCCTATTCCCTCTGGCTGGTCCGTGCCCACCTTGTAAAACAATATGGGCCCTATTCTAATGCACAATTCGTAAATTTATACACACTTAAAATCACATATTGCTACATATTTGGCAAATATTACTTATTTGAACGAATGAATCTTAAGTCAATAGAATGCATATAAACATTTATAAAAAAACACTGAGCCAAATTTATGAGGTCAAGGCATTTGCAAGTATCTAATAGAATAGGCCCTATGTTATTAGTTATTTCTGTGTGTGTTTATGCCATTTAAACAACTTCTATAAAGATCAAACATTTGAATAACTAAACTTGTGGGCATCACCAAAATTAATTTTGGAAAGTAGAAATGAACAAAAATGTTCCATTATTAACTTGCATGAACATTTATTCAGTACTTTGTGGCTCCATTTTTGTAATCTTTTTATAACTACCACATTAAAATAATGAAGACTATATTATATTACACATGCAATAATGCTGCTGTGTGAGGTACCATTTTGGCTTCTGGTAAACAACTGAAGCTGTGAGCTAGACCATGTAGGGCCACCCAAGATAGGCAGGTCATAGCAGAGAGGTCAGACAAATGGTGGTCCACTGGAGAAGGAACTGGCAACCCACTCCAGTATCTTTGCCAAGAGAACCTTATGGATAAGCACAAGCAGACAAAATCTGTACCTGGGCCATCATTCAATTGCAGTCTGGCCAATTGAATAGGGCTCTAAATAAGCACATAACATGTTTTTTTTTTAAAGTTTTTAGTTAGTGAAAGACTTGCTTTTGGATAGATGTTTACTAACTAAAAACTTCTTTCAAAAAATAAGTTATGTGCTTATTTAGAGGCCTATTCAATTGGCAAAATTGCAATTGAATAAGGGCCCTGGTGTGCAGCGGTCCACAAAGTCACCAAGAGTCAGGAACAACTAAACAACAAAGGATTCATTACTGAGTGGATCCATTGTTTGTCAGCTATAAATATATGCAAAATATTATCTTTTACAGTATATGCAATTATGCTGCTGTGTAAGCTACCATTTTGGTTTCTGGTAAACAAAATAAACTCTATGTATACTTATATATGCATATACATACAAATAAAGAAGTATATATATATATATATATATATATATATATATCACATATATAGTTGTCAGCAATGCGGGTTGTTAACGTTTGCGAAGCGAGGGCTGCAGTTGCTGGCAAGGAGCGCCAAAGGCGCTCCTTGCTCTGGTGGAGATGAGCGCCATAGGCGCTCATCCCTACGACCCCCTACGACTTTTGTACCGCAAATACGGCCCCTCGCGAAGCGCGGGCCCCTATTTACGGAGGTGGAGGCTCAACAGCGCCTCACAAACCGTTACAAACGACCACACAAGCGGGACTTTGAAAAAAAACAACAACACGCCATGACTAACTACGGACTTACACAAAAAAATACGACCGGCGGGACTTAGAAAAAAAAAATTGCAGACTTACACAAAAAAATATGAAATCCGTTACGGACTCCCCGCGTACAGCGGCAGACATTAAAAAACACAAAAATAGATGCAAAAATAAAATAAAAACCTTACCCAAAGCAAGGGTGGACCTCTGCAACACAAGTTAAACCTCAATTTCAGTCAAATTTACAAAGTTTACACACTCGAAAATCCCCTAAGCGAGAGAAAAAATGGCAGACGAAAAAAAACGAAAATGAGGCTACACGACCCCTAAAGCCGCAAAATACCCCAAAGCAAATACGGCTTTTACAAAAACCTGTACGACCTACAACATACACCATTAGCAAGGACACTAAATTATCCACATCCGCGTACCACATACACATTCGCCGCCATTTTACAACACTAACTTACAGAATGTGGAAGTACACAGCTACACAAACGGTTTCCCCTCGCGCATGCAGCCTATTTACACTACACACATTGCTGACACTTATACCTCAGCTCAACAACAGTGCAAATCTACATTGTATGCTGCAGGAACATCAAAACAGATTGTTAGCTCTTCAGCACATTCCTTGCTGCATATATTAATTACAAAGAGGAAAAGTATATTAATTCATCATTTCATTAATGAATTAATTAATTAGCATAAAAAAACAATAGACACAAAACAAAAAACAAAAAACACCACACTAGCGCAAACAACCACAAACACCTTCACCGCGCCACCCACAAGAAGCGCCAACACTGCTCATAGGTCACAAACTACACCAGGGGAGAGCAGTGAAATAAGCGACAAAACGAGATCACTGCGGACCTTACAATAAGCGCGAAAGTGCCAAAGGCGCTCATTGCGAGCCATGCGATGAGCGCCAATGGTGTTCAGCGCCAGCCTCGCAATAAGCGCACAAGGATCTCAGACCACCAAAACACTTACTCTCTGTGGCAAATAGCATTACCTGCCTTACAATTTTATTTCCATCATTTTTTGACGGGCAAGTTGCTAGTATATATAGAAGAGTGAACACATCACTAAGAGTGCCATCCTGTTATGGTATAAGAAGAAAAAATCACATGAAATTCTGATAATGTGTTAGAAAACCCAAGTCCATATAAAGTCCTATATTATTAGTGTTGAAGAATGTGATCATCTTTATTTCAAATGCTTTTCTCTCTTGGATGTTTTTAAATTTTCCTCTGAGTATTTTGACTTTTAAGTTTTGGATGGAGTGATCATTCTGGCTAAAATGGTGTCCCACTGGGCTACAATAACTGTCTTCATTATGTTTTCTTATTGAATGCCTGTGTGAATTCATCCTTAAATGCATTTTTTTGACCGGTTTCTTCAATGTAACAGCCTGTGTCACATAAAGTACATTGTATCATATAAACCACATTGGACTGAGTACATGAATATGATCCTTTGATGTTATAGGTTTTGTTGTTATGTGTGGCTGTATCATCATTACAAATGTGTTGGCATAATTTACAGGCACATTTGTTACAAGGGTTAGTTCCATTTTTTTTATTCAGTTGTTCATTGACCAATTTTCTGCTGACAAGTTTTTGTTTCAGGTTTGATGGTTGTTTAAATGCAAGGATGGGAGGTTTGGGGAATATATATTTTAATTCAGCATCTTCAATTAGTAATGGTTGTAAATCTTTGATTATTTTCCAAATTTTCTCTAAAATTGGATGGTATGTGGTCACTAGAGGTATACGTGAAGTAGTTTCTTTTGTTTTGTAGATTAACAGGTGTTCGCGGGGTATATTGATGGCAGTGGTTATTTTTGGGGTAATAATACAGGGTTTGTGATCCTTTTGTTTGAAAGATTCAGACAGTGTTTCTAAACTTTTATCACGGTCTCCAGTGTTTGAGCAAATCCGATGGTATCTAATAGCTTGACTATGGATGGTAGCTTGTTTGGTGTGGGAGGGATGGAAACTGGAGCTGTGTAGGTAATTACATCTGTCTGTAGGTTTCCTATATATAGATGAGTGGAGAGTACCATTGGTGATGGATATAGTAGTGTCTAGAAAGTGTACCTGTTCTGTAGAGAAATCTATTTTAAGTTTTATAGATGAATGGAAGGTGTTGAATGAATTATGAAAGTCTCTGAGTTTGCTTTCTCCTTCTGTCCAGATGATGAACAGATCATCTATGTAACGGTAGTATTTGTATGGTTTTTAAATGCATACAGACAAGAATGTTTCTTCAAGATTGGCCATAAATAGATTTGCGTATTGTGGAGCCATTTTGGTACCCATGGCAGTCCCCATCATCTGTAGGTAGGTATCTTGGTTAAAAGTGAAATAGTTGTGGGTAAGGATATATTCTATTAATTTAACAATAATATCAGGGCCATATTTATTGTTTTTCATGTTTGTTGAAAGAAACTTAAAGCATGCCTCAGTGCCATCTTTGTGTGGGATATTACTGTAAAGAGACTCTACATCCATGGTAACAAGTAGTGTGTTAGCAGGTAGGTCTTTAACCTGACTGAGTTTGTTGAGAAGGTATGTGGTGTCTTGTATATAGCTACTGGTGCTACTAACTAATAGTTTAAGGATGTCTTCAACAAATGAGATATCTGTTCAATTGGTCTCCCTGGATTGCCTGGTTTGTGGATTTTTGGCAATAAGTAGAAAGCCCCAGTTGTTGGATTGGCGGGGATGAGTTGTTCTAATTCTTGATGTATATTTTTAGGGAATGTTTTGAGGAGTTTCTTAAGTTGAAGAGTATATTTTTCTGTAGGGTCCTGGATCAATTTCTTGTAGTAGCTGTTGTCTGACAGTTGTCTGTATATATTGTTTAGAGTACAGCAAATAATTAGTACATTTATGTTCACATTTGGACATCTCTAAAAATAAAACATATTCCCCACTCAGAATTACAAGTTATTGCACTGCATTCTGGGAAACTAGACAGAAACATGCAAAAGAGTCTACAACACATGTATGAAGAGTAGGTAACAGTGAATGACCTACAATGCAGGTGAATAATCTGAGTAATTATTCAAAAGGTAATATAAAAAACAATTTACCCCATGCAGATCCGCACTTTTTAAACTATTGGATCAATATTATATTAATGTGATGACATCACAATATCAATATAAATTAAAATTATACCAATTCATTTTTTGATGTATTTATCATAGTATTTTACGCACAATAAAAACTAAAAACTGTAAAACGTTTATATTTATTTCTCGAACTGCAATAGGCTTAAAGTGAAGAATTTGTCGTTTCTTATTCCGTTCCATTAGATGACGGCCAAGGTAATGCAGTAATTTGATGCCGCACTTAGGTTTTGATTTCTGTCTCTCTGAATGCTGCGATGGCCGTACATCTTCCTTAAGGTCTAATAAAGATGGGATGAACACTGACATATTCTGACTGAGTGACCTGAAGAAAAGGTCACAGAACTCATAGAGGAGAAACATTAATAGACTTAAGAAGAAAATTAAGTACCAAATCTTGCGAAGAGTTTAGACTCAGAAGATTGGAATAGGAAGCAGGGTAAATAAAACATTGGGGGCCAACATTATCTATTTTATGATATTTAATACACTGTTAAATACATTGTTTGGATGTTATTTTTCTAAAAAGAAATTTATTTTTGAAAGTAAATTTTAACTTAAAAAAAAGAGAGGTTTAAATAATATTGGTAAAATTATCAGAACTTCCTGTTTCTATATATTCAGTGGAGCAAGTTGGTGGACCAAGCTTGCAGCCAATTGCTTGTCAGGCTGTTTTCTTTTGCTAAGTGCATTTTACACTCATTTATTTGCATAGAAAAATAATATCCACACATTTCTTTAATTAATTTGTAGCTTCCGATTGCAGGTTACATCTAACTTCCATGTTTTACTGACGTCATGATGATGGCTTCATTTACTATTGGCTCTGTCTAAGAAGAAGTTTACAGGCTTGGTTAAATATTGTCAAATCATATGACCACGGGCCCTGAAATCAGACTTAAAAATACAGGGCATGGACAAAGAAAACATCTTATCAATTTGTCTAACTTGAGCACTTTTTGACAGCTTAGAGCCTGAGGACATGTTCTGTTATAAAGAATAATGGAGGGATGAATGGTTGAGGAGGGAAAGGAATGAATAATTTCTTAAATTGGTGGAGCTTTGGGTCGTTGATACCTACACCATTACCCCTCACATGTTCAGAAAAAATCAGCTTGCAACTACTGTACAACTGCAAGTTTTGCTCTTACAATCATTACTATACCTTCTCTCATACATGAAACCGTCACAAAAGTGTTATGGATGCCTCCAGGACCATCAGATAATTTTTTTAATTAAAAATGTAGTCAGGCTTTTCAATAATTTGTATATTTTTTTTATTAAATTATACGATCAGTATCTGTTCAATAGGCACAAAACAGCCAATAACCTCACTAAAAGTGACCTGGGATTTAGAATATCTTATGTAGTTGTCAATGGTGGAGCTAGTAAATGGGGAGCCCTGGTGCAAAAAAAAAATTGTTGCCCCCCTGCCCCCCTCTCTGAGGCCTCCTTCTCCTCATTATATATATATATATATATATATATATATATATATATATATATATATATATATATATATATATATATATATATATATATATATATATATAATAAATTATGCGGCAGAAGAAGAACTGTACATGTAGCAAATTCAGTCATTGGCCCAGACAACCATTTATAATGTCTTGTTGGTTCTGCGTTATGAGCAAGAGATCAATTACTATAGAAAAACATTTCTTTAAGGAGATGGCAAATTGATTTTAGAAGCAGGGAAAAGGTAACAAGTCAAAGGTTATATTTTCTGACTGTTCAGTAAAGTCCAATATACTGAAAGAATAGGAAATCATATTTAGTGGTACTCCCTGTAGCTTAGTAATGGAGTGATAAATTGGTGCAGGTTATGTGAGTGTAATTCAATGTATTAGCGAGCTATAAAGGAGACAATGTTTAAAATATTCTCTGAAAAGAGTATCTTGTATCTTCTATGTTAATATGTCTCTTTAAGATAAATGTTTTATTTTATGCAAATGTCACAACTAGGCCATTTTATCCATTCCTATGTGATAGTCATATAATATACACATGACTTTCCTCCAGTTTTACACCTTCTGGAACCTTTTTCTTCCAGTTCTTCCTGTTCTCTCTTATATACGATGCCATGGTTGACACACTGTCAGTAAATAGTGACATTCTGTGTATCTAATCATCATGAAACACTGATAATATGAAGCCCCACCATGATCACAAACTGGAATTAATGCCCATATGACTTTGAAATCTACCCTCCCCTTTTTCAGTAACGTAACGATAACGATCTCTTTTTCCATTGGCTCCATCTGAACCCGTAACTACGTGCTTGCTTAATTGTTGCGTTCTAGCCCGCAACTCAGATTGCAGAGAACTGGTTTACGTTTTAGCGTCTCTTTATCGTAACTTGCAGCACATCTAATTTAATAGCGACGTAAAAAGGCCAAATTTAAAGCCTGCAGCCGTTACGTGCTACGCGTTGGACTTACAAGGCTGGAATTTAATATGCGTACCAAAATATTGTCCTGTGGATCCTATTTAGGAATCCTTGAACAACCAACCAAGGCTGTACAGAAACACCTTTTATGCAGCCTTTATTTTAATTATTATTGCCACATACTAATTTTAAAAAATTCAATCTTTATTTGTACATTTAAAATGTTGTTAAAAATGCAACGATTAAAAAAATCATGTTAAACACAAGGGCCCTCATTCAATTGCAATTTGGCCAATTGAATAGGGGTCTAAATAAGCACATAGCATATTTTTTTTAAATAAGTTTTTAGTTAGTGAAAACCTTGCTTTTGGATAGATGCTTGCTAGCTAAAAACTTCTTAAAAAAAAAATATGTTATGTGCTTATTTAGACCCCTATTCAATTGGCCAAATTGCAATTGAATGAGGGCCAAGGTGTTTAATCCTTTGGGTTTTTTGACGTCCAGCAAATTATTAGAGGTTTATTTAAGTTTTATTTTTGTTGTTATTATATTCTTTGCTTTGATCACAGCTTTTTTATTTAATTACTTTATTATGCTCAAGTCAATAAAAGATTTGGTTTTTCAATTCAATTGTATTTGTGTATTTTTGGGTATGTTTCCTTAGTCAAATCCTTATCAGGTACCCTGGATTTTAATTTACATAAGATTAAATTTTTTACATAAGATTAAGATAAGGTTTTATAATCCTTTTGTCTGTTGTATAGTTTTGTTTATTCATACAGCACTTCACTGGAGTATATGTTTTAAGTGCCTTTGCATTTATTTTGTGTTAATCTTTTGTTCTGTTTATTTATGTTAATTCGGAATTCTATTTCTTAAAGTGCATTATAATTCAAGTTGTGTTATTCAAAAATTCTTATCTTAAAGTGCTTGTGCTATTTGACTTAGTGCTTATTTCTTCTTATATTACCCTTTTACCTCGTGACTGTTAGTCTGTCACAGTCACTACTTTACCTTATTCATTTATAGTGCTAATACTGTGCTATTTTTAAACAATGTATACACTCCTGATTATGCTGTTTCTTAAACTATATATTTCCTAAATGCTTCTGTCTATTGTTTTTTAGAAGGAGGTTGTGTCCTCCTTTTTCTTCAGTTTTTTTGCTTTAATTATGCTTTTACTCCTTTTTCCTTTTTCTTGCTTTTCTATTTCCTTATTCTTGTATATTACTCTATTGTTACTATATCAGGGGCACTGATGAGTGAGAGACTGATAGAGCCTCACGAAACGCGCGTCGGGAGATTGTGACGTCATCAGTAAGCGCTATCACAGCGCAGACCACGCCAATATAGCGTGGAGCATGATAGATACAGCTCAAAAGCTCCAGGTCCACTACTAACTAAAAAGAAAGATAGAAAGCCAATTCCTTCACCATAAAGTCTCAATATAGTAACAATAGAGTAATATACAAGAATAAGGAAATAGAAAAGCAAGAAAAAGGAAAAAGGAGTAAAAGCATAATTAAAGCAAAAAAACTGAAGAAAAAGGAGGACACAACCTCCTTCTAAAAAACAATAGACAGAAGCATTTAGGAAATATATAGTTTAAGAAACAGCATAATCAGGAGTGTATACATTGTTTAAAAATAGCACAGTATTAGCACTATAAATGAATAAGGTAAAGTAGTGACTGTGACAGACTAACAGTCACGAGGTAAAAGGGTAATATAAGAAGAAATAAGCACTAAGTCAAATAGCACAAGCACTTTAAGATAAGAATTTTTGAATAACACAACTTGAATTATAATGCACTTTAAGAAATAGAATTCCGAATTAACATAAATAAACAGAACAAAAGATTAACACAAAAGAAATGCAAAGGCACTTAAAACATATACTCCAGTGAAGTGCTGTATGAATAAACAAAACTATACAACAGACAAAAAGATTATAAAACCTTATCTTAATCTTATGTAAAAAATTTAATCTTATGTAAATTAAAATCCAGGGTACCTGATAAGGATTTGACTAAGGAAACATACCCAAAAATACACAAATACAATTGAATTGAAAAACCAAATCTTTTATTGACTTGAGCATAATAAAGTAATTAAATAAAAAAGCTGTGATCAAAGCAAAGAATATAATAACAACAAAAATAAAACTTAAATAAACCTCTAATAATTTGCTGGACGTCAAAAAACCCAAAGGATTAAACACCTTGGGTTTAACATGATTTTTTTAATCGTTGCATTTTTAACAACATTTTAAATGTACAAATAAAGATTGAATTTTTTAAAATTAGTATGTGGCAGTAATAATTAAAATAAAGGCTGCATAAAAGGTGTTTCTGTACAACCTTGGTTGGTTGTTCAAGGATTCCTAAATAGGATCCACAGGACAATATTTTGGTACGCATTTAAGTAATAACACCTAGGCCCCAAAAAATAAACTAATATCATTTTTTTGAGTATTATTGGAATTTAATATGGCCCCAAGACAGTACTATGATTGCCATCACCTGACTGGGACTCCTGAGTATCTGTGTGCTGATCATCCCTCATTTGCTAGAGGGTTCTAAATGTGAGTGAACTTTCATTTATTCATTGTGTTTCTCCAATAAACACTACTTTATTACACTATCTGTTTTTTTTAAATATGGCAGCTGTATGGAATTATTTGGATTTAACTGAGAGAGGCTTTTTTTCTGATCTATTTTGATCTCAATTAATGCAGATCCCACCCTAAAGGAAAAATCAATGGAGGCTTATATATTAAGAATATTACGTGGTTTCTGTTCTAGGAATTCTTTCTTTTTTTAGTCCATTGCTACCCTGTATTAAATAAATGTGATCATTTTAATGTGCTTATTACTATTTTTTTTAAATTATATTCCCACCTTACATTAAAAATAAATTAATTTTATTAAATAAGTGAAATAATTAAAAAAAAATATATATATTTATGCACTCTTATTTGATACTCCTGGTGTGAAACTCACATCGGAATAGGTCTGACAGCCTATATCCGTTGGTTAACTGCCATCCCTAATATTAGATTTTATCTAAATATCTGAAATCTTTAGTTGTGGTATATGCATGGGTGTAGGAACTGAGGGGGATGGACACACACACACAAATCCCCCCAGATTATCTGAACAGGGGTCACAAAAATTGGCAAAATTAAACTTAATCTTGCATTACCAGATTTGGCCACTAAAGAGCAGTATGTCTTTCCCATGACAGTTTTGACCCATAATTTATATATATATATATATATTTAGATCGGGGGGTGGGTGGGTTGGTGGAGCCCAGGGGTATTGAGAATTTAAACAAAGAAATGAAAAAAAAAACTGTTTATTTCTCTCTTTAATCTTCACACAACACCCCCCCCCCCTCCCGAATTTTTTTGGGACACCTACGCCCATGGATATATTTACAATAATAGAGCAAATCAGAAATGGGGCAAATATTGAGTATCAGTTGAGTATATTTCTCTCTTTGCATGTTCTTAAGCAGATAATGTAAATGTGGTATATAATGGAAAGTCTTTATTTTATTTATCACCTTGACTCCAAGACTGCGACATGGAGATTCACACAGTGAGCATAACCCATTCCCACTGAGCTCATCAACGTTCTAGGCTTATACTCAGAGAAGATGAATCCATTTGATCTCATCTGTAATATGGGCCACTACTGATATCTCCTACTATGACTAATTTGCTTTTTTCCGTGACCAACCCATAAAACGTCCCATTTATACAGACTTTACTACAGTAAATAGGTATGTTTAGGCCATCAAATATTTTATACCCATGAAAGGCCGAGCTCTACAGTCAATGGCAATGACTGCTAATTATTTAAATAATATGGTATCAAACTCTTCAAAAGGACAGATGGCACGGTGCTGGGATAAATAGAAGTGCCAATCCAAGCAAGTACCGCCAAGCTGATTACTAATCCACTTCCCGCAGTGTGCTGGTTTTCTTAAAGATACAATGATTCTTAAATGTAGCAAAGAAATTACATCATATATTTCAACAGCTTTTTCTATGCAGCTTACGGTTTTGGATTGGAAAATTCTTTAATGGGCAATAGAAAATCAAAATATATTTGTCAAAGCAAGTTACTTTTTGCAACATGCCGCTGAGACGTGGTCCTTGACAGGCTAAGACACTGCACTGCACATCCAGCCTTACAGAGTCTGTGTCTGCATATGCTGCTGTGAGTTGACCATACCGTCATTATTTGTTTTATTGTAGCCATTAAAAGCAAAGGAAAATAATAAAATATAGAAAGATAAGAATCACATTTATAATGCATTTATAAATTACTGGAATATTTATATAAGTAGAGTGAATTTTTTAAGATTTTCATATATTAGGTGCATTTTAATTTAAACTGATATGGGAGGTTTCTAGATTTTATTAGATATATAATATCCGTGTGTATCTATTTACTTGCTGAGAGATGGTCACTGATTGGTTAGTATGAAACTAGTATATATATATATATATATATATATATATATATATATACACATAGAAGCATTTAAACTTATATACAGTGCCTTGCAAAAGTATTCACCCCCCTTGACTTTTTACCTATTTTGTTACATTAGAGCCTTAAGTTCAATGCTTTGTTAACCTGAATTTTATGTGATGGATCAGAACACAATAGTCTAAGTTGGTGAAGTGAAATGAGAAAAATATATACATAAAACTATTTTTTAGAAATAGAAAACAGAAAATTGGCATGTGTGTATGTATTCACCCCCTTTGTTATGAAGCCCATAAAAAGCTCTGGTGCAACCAATTACCTTTAGAAGTCACATAATTAGTGAAATGATGGTCACCTGTGTGCAATCTAAGACTCACATGATCTGTTATTACATAGACACACCTTTTTTGAAAGGCCCCAGAGGCTGCAACACCTAAGCAAGAGGCACCACTAACCAAACACTGCCATGAAGACCAAGGAACTCTCCAAACAAGTAAGGGACAATGTTGTTAAGAAGTACAAGTCAGGGTTAGGTTATAAAAAAATCCAAATCTTTGATGATCCCCAGGAGCACCATCAAATCTATCATAACCAAATGGAAAGAACATGGCATAACAGCAAACCTGCCAAGAGACGGCCACCCACCAAAACTCACGGACCGGGCAAGGAGGGCATTAATCAGAGAGGCAGCCCAGTGAGCTGAAGAGTTCCACCACAGTGACCGGAGTATCTGTACATAGGATGACAATAAGCCGTACGCTCCATAGAGTTGGGCTTTATGGCAGAGTGGCCAGAAGAAAGCCGTTACTTTCAGTAAAAAAACAAAATGGCAGATTTTGATTTTGCAAAAAGGCATGTGGGAGGAAGGTGCTCTGGTCTGATGAGACTAAAATTTAACATTTTTGGCCATCAAAGAAAACGCTATGTCTGGCACAAACCCAACACATCACATCACCCAAAGAGCACCATCCCCACAGTGAAACATGGTGGTGGCGGCATCATGCTGTGGGGATGTTTTTCACCAGTCGGGACTGGGAAACTGGTCAGAGTTGAGGGAAAGATGGATGGTGCTAAATACAGGGATATTCTTGAGCAAAACCTGCACCACCCTGTGCGTGATTTGAGGCTAGGACAGAGGTTCACCTTCCAGCAGGACAATGACCCCAAACACACTGCTAAAGCAACACTTGGGGGGTTTAAGGGGAAACATGTAAATGTGTTGGAATGGCCTAGTCACAGCCCAGACCTCAATCCAATAGAAAATCTGTGGTCAGACTTAAAGATTTCTGTTCACAA
Organism: Discoglossus pictus; assembly: GCA_027410445.1. NCBI lineage: Eukaryota > Metazoa > Chordata > Amphibia > Anura > Alytidae > Discoglossus > Discoglossus pictus. Next base: position 10,659,581 of record CM050171.1, on the reverse strand, counting down.
GCACAAACCATCCAACTTGAAGGAGCTGGAGCAGTTTTGCAAGGAGGAATAGGCAAAAATCCCAGTGGTAAGATGTGGCAAGCTCATAGAGACTTATCCAAAGCGACTTGGAGCTGTGATTGCCGCAACAGGTGGCTCTACATAGTATTGGCTTTAGGGGGGTGAATAGTTATGCACATTGACTTTTTCTGTTATTTTGTCCTATTTGTTGTTTGCTTCACAATAAAAAAAAAAAAAAAAAAAAAACATCTTCAAAGTTGTGGCCTGTTCTGTAAATTAAATGATGCAAATCCTCAAACAATCCATGTTACTGCCAGGTTGTGAGGCAACAAAACACGAAAAATGCCAAGGGGGTGAATACTTTTGCAAGGCACTGTACATCCATTTTACTCTGGATCAGGAATTTTCTCCACATTTGTCTGATGAAGATCTCGGTCCGATAAATAATGCACTAGAGGAGATAAGAGGTGTTGTAGATATTATTTAATAAAAAAATAAACAATAAACAATAACTTTACAAATTGTAGCATTACTGCAGATCCCCACTTTATTTTCAAGTGTTTATTAATAATAATAAGAATAGTACTTAAGTGTTCTTAATTGTTTAATAACTTTATGTAGGTAAATAAAGGGTTGTATGTAAGTATAATAATAAATAAAAAATAGAGCTTTTTGTAATTATAATGACAACAACAATAATAATAATAATTATCATAATAATAATATTAACAACACCAATAATAATAACATAAATAATAATAATTATGTGCTCTTAATGTTTTAATATTATGTAGATAAATAAAGGGTTGCATGTAACTATAAATAAATATTAAGAATAATAAATTAAAAAATAGTTTTTTGTATAATAACAACAACAATAATAATAACAATAAAAATAATAATAATAATGAAGTGTTCTCAATTGTTTAATAACATGTAGCTAAATAAAGGGTTGTATGTAAGTATAAATAAATATTAAGAACTATCGACTTGCCCGTCAAAAATTATGGCATTAAATGTGAAGCCTGGCAATGCTGTTTGCCACACAATGAGAGCCTCTCCCCCCTCTACTTTACTGGCCTCGCGATGAGCGCCTTTGGTGCTTATTACAGGCCTTGCAATGAGCACCTTTGGCGCTCATTGTGATCCTCTCCCCCTCCCTACCTCTCCCACCCTCTACTTGACAGAAGGCGCTCATTGCGAGTCTCTTTCCCCTCCCCCTCTACTTTATTGTCCTCATGATGAGCGCCTTCAGCGCTCATCACGGCCCTTAAAATGAGCGTCTTTGGCCCCTGTCTACTTCCTCCCTTGTGTCTCATTTCCCCACTCCTCTCCCTCCATTGTGTCTCCTTTCCCCCCCTTTGTTTTACCCCCTCTCCCTCCCGTGTCTATTCCACCCTCCCCTGTGTCTCTTTCCCCTCCTGTCTCCCCATTCTCTTCCCCCCTCCCTCATGTCTCTTCCCCCCCCCCACTCCCCCATGTCTTTCGCCCCTCCCCGGTGTCTCTTTTCCCCCCTTTCCCTCCCCTGTGTCTTTTCCCCCTCCCCTGTCTCTTCCCCCTCCCCTGTCTCTCTTTCCCCCCTCTGCTTCCCATGTGTCTTTTTCCCCCTCCCCATGTCTCTCCACCCCCTCTCCGTCCCCTGTGTTTCTATCCCCCTCCCCTGTGTCTCTTCCCCCTCTCCCTCCCATATGTCTCTTTTCCCCTCTCCCCCCATGTCTCTTTCCCCCTCTCTCCCTCCCATGCAGCTCTTTCACTCTCCCCTGTTTCTCTTTCCCCCTCCCCTGTGTCTCTTCCCCCTCTCCCTCCCATATGTCTCTTTTCCCCCTCTCCCCCCATGTCTCTTTCCCCCTCTCTCCCTCCCATGCAGCTCTTTCACTCTCCCCTGTTTCTCTTTCCCCCTCCCCTGTGTCTCTTTCCCTCTCTCCCTTACCCGTGTCTCTTCCCCCTCCCCTGTGTTTCTTTCCCCCTGCCCCACTGTGTCTCTTCCCCCCTCCCTCATGTCTCTTCCCCCCATTTCCCTCCCCTGTGTCTTTCCCCCTCCCCTGTGTATCTTCCCCCCACTCTTCCCCCCACCTTTCCCTCCCCTGTGTCTCTTTCCCTCCTGTGCCTCTCCCCCTCCTGTCCCCCCGTGTCCCTTCGCCCATCCCCTCCCTCATATCTCTTCCCCCCTCTCCCTTCCCTGTGTGTTCCCCCTGTGTCTCTTTCCTCCACCTCTCCCTTGCATGTGTCCCTTTCCCCTTCCCCTTTGTCTCTTTTCCCCTCCCCTGTGTCTCTTCCCCATGTCTCTCCCCCCTCCCATGCATTTCTTTCCCCCTCCACTGTGTCTCTTACCCTCTCCCCTGTGTCTCTTTCCCCCTGTCCCACCTCTGTGTCTCTTCCCCCCTCCCTTGTGTCTCTTTTCCCCCATTTCCCTCGCCTGTGCCTTTTCCCCCTCCCCTGTGTCTCTTTCCCCCTCCTCTCCCACCCCTGTGTCTCTTCCCTCACCTATTACTCCCCGGTGACTCTTCCGCCTTCTCTGCCTCCTGTGTCATCAGGGTGTGCCCTCCGACGCAGTGCACATGCGCAGCTGACGCCATGTAATGCACCTGAACAGGGGGGTGCAATCGATCGTAATTGTCAAACTGCAATTTGTTGCAAGCGTGACGACGAATCGCAGTTTGACAACTATTATATGTCATAATATATAAAAAATAGTTTTTTGTAATAATAATAACAAAAACAATTAGGATAACATTAATAATAATTAAGTGTTCTTAATTATTGAATAACATGTAGATAAATAACGGATTGTATGTAAGTATAAAAAAATATTAGGAATAATACCTTTAAAACATAGTTTTTATTTTGTATTTCATTGCCAAGTTTGGTAATGGGGTGTATTAGAACCTTTTATATTTATCTATTGCTTGTAAATATATTTTGTTCTTTATTGGTGGTGTAGGGAATAAGAAGTGACTCAACTTATTCACATAAAGGTGACCTCTTGGGGGTGGAGAAGATTATTTTTATGTTTCTGTCTTGAACAAGACATATTGTCCCATTTTATGATGAAGTTTCCAAACATTCAGTAAGATTAACCCCCTCATTAAAACAAATAACCTCTCTCATCAGAGCCTATATATCACCAGCTCTGACATCCCTCAATAACCTCTCACAGCTGACCCTCTGCATTTACCCAACATCCCTCACATCTAATAGGTACACATTTAAACATTAATTGCCACTCCATAGGACCACAATGAATAATGCATCGTGCCCGGAGGCGCAGCTTGGATAATGTAGTAATAATGGCTTCAGTTAACTCTTCGCTCATTGGAAACAGACTAATCCCATAAAGCTGGCAACTGCTGGAAGCTCCAAGAATAATGATGAGATGATGTAAAAAAAACTGCTTGTCCAGAGCTGGAAAATAGGTGCTTGGTGCAGCGGACAAGATGCAACTTTGTACCCAACATTAAGACATATGAGAAGGCTAAATGATGTGTTTGTCTTTAGCTTGTATTTAAAGGGACACCCCACCAGGAAGTTGATTTTATTTTAAAGAGCATTCAAAACTGTATATACATTGTATTAGCAGGTTTTCTTTACAGTAAATCATTTCTGAAATATTTAGAATTGATTTTGTAACTCCTGCCTGCTGATGTAAGGCTCAGTATACTAATGTGTGGCTCAGTATGCTAATGTGTGGCTCAGTATGCTAATGTGTGGTTCAATATGCTAATGTGTGGCCCAGTGTGCTAATGTGTGGCCCAATATGCCAATGTGTGGCTCAGTATGCCAATATGTGGGTCAGTATGCTCATGTGTGGCTCAGTATGCCAATGTGTGGCTCAGTATGCTAATGTGTGGGGTCAGTATGGCAATGTGTGGGGTCAGTATGCTAAAGTGTGCTTCAGTTTGCTAATGTGTGGCTCAGTATGGTAATGTGTGGCTCAGTATGGTAATGTGTGGGGTCAGTATGGCAATGTGTGGGGTCAGTATGGTAATGTGTGGTTCAGTATGGTAATGTGTGGCTCAGTATGGTAATGTGTGGCTCAGTATGATAATGTGTGGGGTCAGTATGGTAATGTTTGGTTCAATATGCTAATGTGTGGTTCAATATGCTAATGTGTGGCTCCGAATGCTAATGTGTGGCTCAGTATGATGTGTGGGTCAGTATGGTAATGTGTGGCTCAGTATGATGTGTGGGTCAGTATGATAATGTGTGGGTCAGTATGGTAATCTGTGGTTCAATATGATAATGTGCGGTTCAATATGCTAATGTGTGGCTCAGAATGCTAATGTGGGGCTCAGTATGATAATGTGTGGGTCAATATGCCAATGTGTAGCTCAATATGCTAATGGAAGGTTCAATATGCCAATGTGTGCGTTAGTATGCTAATGTGTGGTTCAATATGCTAATGTGCAGCTCAGTAGGCTCATGTGTGGCTCAATATGCCAATGTGTGCCTTAGTATGCTAAAGTGTGGCTCAGTATGCTAATTTGTGGCTCTGTATGCTCATGTACGCTTCAGTATGCTAATGTGTGGCTCAGTATGCTAATATGTGGCTCAGTATGCTAATGTGTGGTCCAATATGCTAATGTATGGCTCAGTATGCTAATGTGTGGCTCAGTATGCTCATGTGTGGCTCAGTATGCTCATGTGTGGCTGAATATGCTAATGTGTGCCTCAGTATGCTAATGTGCAGCTCAGTATGCTAATGTGTGCTTCATTGTGCTAATGTGCAGCTCAGTATGCTCATGTGTGGCTGAATAGGCTAATGTGTGGCTCAATATGCTAATGTGTGGGTCAGTATGCTCATGTGTGGCTCAGTATGCTCATGTGTGGCTCAATATGCCAATGTGTGCCTTAGTATGCTAACGTGTGGCTCAGTATGCTAATTTGCATCTCTGTATGCACATGTACGCTCCAGTATGCTAATATGTTGCTCAGTATGCAAATGTGTGGTTCAATATGCTAATGTGTGGCCCAGTGTGCTAATGTGTACCTTAGTAATGTGTGCCTCAGTATGCTAATGTGCAGCTCACTATCCTAATGTGTGGCTCAGTATGCTAATGTATGGGTCAGTATGCTCATGTGTGGCTCGATATGCAAATGTATGACTCAGTATGCTAATATGTGGCTCAGTATGCTAATGTGAGGCTCAGTATGCTCATGTGTGGCTCAATATGCTAATGTGTGGCTCAGTATGCTCATGTGTGGCTGAAAATGCTAATGTATGGCTCAGTATGCTAATATGTTGCTCAGTATGCTAATGTGAAGCTCAGTATGCTCATATGTGGCTCAGTATGCTAATGTGAGGCTCAGTATGCTAATGTGTGGCTCAGTATGCTCATGTGTGGCTGAATATGCTAATGTATGGGTCTGTATGCTCATATGTGGCTCAATATGCTAATGTGTGGCTCAGTATGCTCATGTGTGGCTGAATATGCTAATGTATGGGTCTGTATGCTCATATGTGGCGCAATATGCTAATGTGTGGCTCATTATGCTAATGCGTGGCTCAATATGCAAATGTATGGCTCAGTATGCTAATATGCGGCTCAGTATGCCAATGTGTGGCTCAGTATGCTCATGTGTGGCTCAATATGCTAATGTGCAGCTCAATATGCCAATGTGTGCCTTAGTATGCTAATATGTGCCTCTGTATGCTAATGTGCTGCTCAGTATGATAATCTGTTTATCAGTATGCACATGTGGGGCTCAATATGCTAATGTGTGGATCAGTATGCTAATGTGTGGCTCAGTATCCTAATGTATGAGTCAGTATGCTCATGTGTGGCTCAGTATGCTCATGCGTGACTCAATATGCTAATGTGCAGCTCAATATGCCAATGTGTGCCTTAGTATGCTAATGTGTGCCTCAGCATGCTAATGTGTGGCTCAGTATGATAATTTGTTGGTCAGTATGCTCATGTGTGGCTCAATATGCTAATGTGTGGGTCAGTATGCTAATGTGTGGCTCAAAATGCCAGTGTGGCTCAATATGCTCATGTGTGGGTCAGTATGCTAATGTGTTCCTTAGTATGCTAATGTATGGGTCAGTATGCTCATGTGTGGCTCAGTATGCTCATGTGTGGCTCAATATGCTAATGTGCAGCTCAATATGCCAATGTGTTCCTTAGTATGCTAATGTGTGCCTCAGTATGCTAATGTGTGGCTCAGTATGATAATTTGTTGGTCAGTATGCTCATGTGTGGCTCAATATGCTAATGTGTGACTCAGTATGCTAATGTGTGCCTTGGAATGCTAACAAGCGACTCAGTATGCTAATGTGCGGCTCTTTATGCTCATGTGCACTTCTGTATGCTAATGTGTGGCTCAGTATGCTAATGTGTGGCCCAGTGTGCTAATGTGGGCTCAGTATGCTAATGTGCAGCTCGTATGCTCATGTGTGGCTCAATATGCAAATGTGCGGCTCAGTATGCTAATGTGCGGCTCAGTATGCTCATGTGTGCATCAATATGCTAATGTGTGCCTCAGTATGCTAATCTCTGGTTTAGTATGCTAATGTGTGGCTTAGTATGCTAATGTGTGGCTCTGTATGCTAATGTGCATCTAAGTATGCTAATGTATGAATATGTAGGCTAATGTGCAGCTCTGTATGCTAATGTGCTCCTCAGTATGCTAATGTTTGACTCAGTATGCTAATGAGCTTCTCAGAGTCTTTCATAAAGTTTGGAGAGGGATCTAACTGCCAGATAACACTTGGGGCTTTATTTAATTAATATGTATGATCCACTCATTTGCATACAAATTATTATTATTCACTTTATTAATTATTATTATTCACTTTATTAATTATTATTATTCACTTTAGAAAAAAATGGAATAAAATAATTTCATGTAAGTTATCAAAATTTAAAAAGTTTCCTTATAATTTATACCGGTTCGCTTATTTCATTTTTCCAATAAAAGTTATCAAAATAGACAGTGGTGGAAATGAATCTATATAAATATATACATATAGTAAATAAATAGTGCATTTGTGTTAACAAATGTATTTCCTGCTCAGAATTAAAAGGAATACAGTTATTTCACTGCACTTGGGCGGGGACATGCAAATGAGTCCACAATGCATTTTCCACTCTTTAATCCAACAAAAGGAGCCAAGCATGACGTTGTATTGGAGGGATTCTACGCTGATCGAGAGGCACGCAGTTTTTCTTTTTTAACGGCCAAAATTGTTTCAAGCAAGTAACTCGAAATACCCCCAAAAAAGCAGAATAATTAAAAAAATATAATAACAGACAGCACAGGGGGAGAGCCAGGAATCCTGTAAGTGAGGTGGCAAGCGAATTTGAGCCATATTGGGCGTTTTTCATCGATCGAACATCGGCTAGGCGAGGAAAAATATGGCGGCCAAAAAACGTACAAATTCGCAAACAGGATCAAAATGAGGCCAAACAACGCCAGGCATGCGGGACTTAAATAAAACAAACGCCCTTCAGCGTGCGCCACGCAACAATTCAGCAGACACACAGAGGAGAGAAACACAGGGAAGGGACGGGGGAGATGCTGGAAAGAGACACATGGCATTCCCAAGCACAAACTTGAAGGTTAATGACGCCTGCAATAAGTGGCAAAGCCGAAGGCGCTCATCGCAAGGCCCATAAAGTAGACCGGAGGAGATGCTCGCAATGAGCGCCAAAGGTGCTCAGAGGGGGCAGAACCTCGCATTTTGTTGCAAACAGCATTGCCAGGCTTAAAATTGTATTGCTGTCATTTTTGATGTGCAATTCCATTGCGAAGCACAAAAGTTGTGGGTTGACAATCTCTGCAATGAGCGAAGAGAAGCCTTGGGCGCTCATCGCAAGGCCCATATAGTAGACGGGTAGAGAGGCACGCAATGAAAGCCGGCCGGTAAAAATTGTGGTTAAGTGAAATTACAAAGTGCATCTCCACATAATTTTTAACCTAAGCAAGTTTAAGAAGCAGAAAACTATAAATGTAAGCTTCAGTACGGCGCCCTTTCCAGTCTGTTGCCCTAGGCAAAGGCCTAGTTCATCTACATTGTTTGGCCATGCTGTCCTTATATAGCAGTTGAAAGTACACTATAATCTAATTTATATTTCAATAATTTGTGCTATTAATTTACTCATAAACATACAAAATCTATTTATTACTTACCAATACCCTGCAATCTTCATTATTTACGGCTTCAAACCAATAATTTTATTTTCCGGCAGTATAAAAGTTGATATAGAAAGCAGATTATACCGTCCATTAGTAGCCACACTAGCAACTATGTTCAGTTAATTTTAATTCATGCCTTGCACATTAATAACACTTCTTTTGAGATTTCATGCCGGTATCTGGAAGGTCACAATTTAAAACATCTATTTCTTAAAAAATAGCATTAACTGTTTTAATTTGCCTGATAGCTGGATGCTTTTATTTAAATCTGAAAGGGTTGTGAATGCGGAGACTTAATGCTTTCCCTGCTAGTAATTAGCTGTTCATTACTGAAAGGCCTTGCGTTCTTTTTACCCATTATGTAGGAATACATCACTTGTTCTTTTAGTCAGCTCTTCATTTGTTTCCATTAACAATTATAAAAATTGGGCTGGAAATAAAGTGGCTTAATCCATTTTTAAGAATTGGCCGCCATTGTTGCATTGGGATGGATGTTGTTTTAACTGGAAAAATTCACTTTTTTTTCAATGAATGAGCAAAGCAAAGAAAGTTTAAAGTACCAAAGATTATTTAATAAAGCAAATACATTATTAAAACGTATTTTTAATTCCAGTATGTAACAGGCAAAGGTCTGCATAGTTAGATCTCTGGTATTCCCAGTAGTGACATATGGATGTGAGAGCTGGACCATAAAGATGTCTGAGCGCCGGAGAATTTACACCTTTGAATTGTGATGGTGTAGAAGACTGCTTAGACTGCAAGAAGATCCAATCAATCAATACTACAGGAAATCAAACCAAACTGTTCACTGGAAGATTTGATCAAGAGGCTAAAGCTCAAATATTTTGTCCATATCATGAGTAGACAGGATTCTCTAGAGAAGACTCTAATGCTGGGAAAGATTGAAGACACACAAAGAGGGGGACGGCAGAAGCGTAGATGGATAGATACAGTCATTAAAGCAATGAACATGAGCTTGATAGAGCTCAGAGGGGCAATGGCTGGCATAAGTGCCTGGTGTGCTGTGGTCTATATGGTCAGGGAGGGCTGGACATGAGTCAACAACAGACAAGATTGTATGTCCTCTTCTTACATTCAACACTTGGAAGCATTGCGTTGAGTGGATGTGTCCACCTTCTTATTTCCACATCTTTGGGTTGGCTTTCTGTCAGTTACTAGTTGGAGTTCCCAGTTGGCTGGAACTATAAATCCTGCCACGGGCAGACGAGTCGGTGGCAAAAGCGTAGTCGGATAAACAGCCCAAAGATCAGGGTGGGCTGAAGACAAATAGCAGATTATAAAGCTTGGGGTAAGGAAGCCAGATGCTAAGGAAGTCATGGAGAAAGCTGAGGTTGGTACCCAGCAAATCACAACATAAATCAATGGGATGCCAAGCGGAAACAACAGGGCTAAACAACTGAACAGTGTTGGGTAATTGCTGGTAGCTAGCTATCATATCTGGATCTCTAACTTGTTGTTATGAGGGGCTAGTATACTTATAAGAAGCTGTGATCTATACCATGTAGGGCCACCCAAGATGGCAGATCATAGTACAGAGATCCGACAAATGACGGTACATTGGAGAAGGAACTGTCACTGTACTCTAGTATTTTTGCCAAGAAAACCTTATGGATAAGCACAACCAGAGACGTAAAGATAGATGCTGTGGATTTACAGTTACTCCTCAACAGACTGGTGCCGACTATCGCAGAAGAACCTCCCCAAGAGTCAGTGTGGCTTTAGAGCCAACAGGAGCACCACTGACATGGTTTTTGCTCTCAGGCAGCTCCAAGAGGAATGCAGAGAACAGAACACGGGACTTTATATGTCACTGTGAGCCGGAAGGGTTTGTGGCAAATCCTGGAACGTTTAGGATGTCCTCCCATGTTCCTCAACATGATCATCCAGCTACACGAAGACCAGCGTGGCCAAGTTAGACACAACAATGACCTATCTGAGCCCTTCCCAGTAGGCAACAGCATGAAGCACGGCTGTGTTCTTGCACCCACTCTATTCACACTATTCTTCAGTATGATGATGCAAAGGGCCACAGTAGACCTTGATGTTGAGGATGGACTCCACATCCGATTCCGCACAGATGGCAGTCTGTTCAACCTGAGGCGACTAAGGGCCCACACCAAGACTCGTTCAAGAGCTACTCTTCACCGATGATGCCACCCTCATTTCCCATACGGCGCCAGCATTCCAGCAAATGACATCTTGCTTCGCCGAGGCTGCCGAGCTCTTCAGTCTAGAAGACAGTTTGAAGAAGACTGAAGTTCTCCACCAGCACGCACCTCAGGAAGGTTATTGTCCTCCTTACATCACTATTGGCAAGTCTAAGCTGAACACAGTCCAACAATTTACCCACCTGGATTGCATCATCTCCTCAAACGCAAAGGTTGATAAGGAAATTGACAACAGACTGGCAAAGGCAAACGGTTTATTCGGCAAGTTATATAAAAGAGTTTGGAAAAACAAGCATCTGAACAAGTGCGCAAAGGTCAACGTGTATGGAGCTGTTGTGCTGACCACCCTTCTGTACGGTTCTGAGTCTTGGGTTACCTATCGCCACCACCTACGACTTCTTGAGCGTTTTCATTAACGCTGCCTCCACACCACCCTCAACCTTCACTGGAATGACCACATCCCCAACACTGAAGTCCTAGAGCAGGCAGGAATCACAGACATTGAGACCATACTGTTGAAGAAGCAGTTACACTGGGCAGGACACATCTCTAGGATGGAGGATGGTCGACTTACAAATATTGTGCTATAAAGCAATCATGATAAAGGAGGGCCAAAGAAGAGGTACAAGGACTGAAACAGTCCCTTGATGCCTGTCATGGTGACCATCGTCGATGGTCCGCCTTAGCTCCAGACCGTACAGAGTCAGTGTCTGCATACAGTACAGTGGGCAGACCCATACAGGGACTATTTGAGTGATTTTACAAAGACCTTATAAGCACTTCTTAATAAAATAAAAAACATAAAAGTAAATAGAAACACAGGTATATCATTTACCTAGTAAAATCCCCCAAAATTCCATATTCCTTTAAGTCTGCTTTCAAGAAACACATTTTATTAGGTTTATTTTTGCAGTAATAAAGAAAGAAGAGAGCATAAGAGTAATAATATATTGTATTTGTCTGATCTTATCTGTATGTATAATACATCATAAATGTCCACTTGTATCATTTTTCTCCATTGTTAAAAATTAATATATCTAGATATTTATTCAGAAAAAAAAATCCATCTTTTATAACTTTTCCAGCTGGACACTTATTTCTGCGCCTCAAGTTGTGTTTTCAGGCGCAGCTTCACTTTCCATCCAGGCCCTTTGTCCGGCTTTGATTAAACTCTCCTCTTTGTTATTAATGACACCCAGGTGAAAATGTGGTAGTTTCCTGGCTTGCCTTCTTAATAATGAATTAAGGTGATGCATTGCATGAAACTGCCTTAATAATTTACAAGGTAATATCAAGCGAAGACTAACTGAAGTGGTCTGAGGAAAATGTATTGCTCTGACAGGTGATTTACAGAGGCAGCTGAGCTGGGTTTAAGACGCACAAATAACAACAAACCAAACATGTCTTGAGGAATTTTCTGTTGCTCTTTGTGAGATCACAATCTTAAGGCATCTAGAGGATCTTATAATAGCAATTATTTATTTGTGTTGTTTTTTTTTTTAACTTGCAGTTATGGGTATCTACACAAACTGATTCAACTTTAGGTCCTTTCCCTTTTTAAATTCTCCATAAATTCGCCAGCAGTGGCAGCAGCAATGGTGGACACCAACCGCTAGATGGTGCTACCGATTTTCAGTGCCGATACCATAGAGTTAGGGTTAGGTAGACTGTTAAGGATCGGGTGAGTGTTAGGGTTAGTTTAAGGGTTAGGGTAACCTTCTAAGGTTACAACTTGTCTCAAATATTGACATCGCCATCTAGCGGCCACTTGACGCAACTGCTACTGTCACTGGTGGAGAATTTGAAATGGTATAGATCTCAACTTTGTATATGCCCAGATACTGGGGACTCCATATATACCAGACTCTATCATCCATGACTCACTTGCTTCCTGATTGATTGGAAAAGTCATAATATTCACTATACAAAGAAATGGGTTCCCTGGTGGTCCGGTGGTTAGGTTGCTTTCAACACTGTGCCCTGGGTTTGATTCCAAGTCAAGAAATCAAGAGATCACACCACCCTGAAGCCATACAGAGTTGAGCCTGGTCAGTACTTGGATGGGAGTACCAGGAGCTGTATGCTATGGCCCACTAGAGAAGGAACTGGCAAACCCCTCCAGTATCTCTACCATGAATACCAAGTGGATCAGCATAACCATGGACATAAGCATGTCCTAATGTGTTACAGTCCATGAGATCATGGAAAGTCGGAAACGACTAAACAACGGCAAACAAAATAAAAAATGCATAGATAAAAACGAATAAGAGAATAATTAGACAAGGAAAATATTGCAGAGACAGTTCTTAATTAAACCAAAAAAAGTAATGAAAGTTCTGCTGCCATTAGAGGCATCCATGATACTTTGGTGAAAGCTGTGTCTGTGATGGAACAAGATCTACTGAACTGGCAAAGAAAATGGATTTCCTCCCTCCAAAACATAGAATTAATTTTGATTAACACTTCGCTGCAGAAATAAATGGGACTCAGGATAGTCACTGCCCAGGGCCGGATTCACATCTCCGGCGCCCCTAGGCACAGCAGCTTTCTCTTGTAACTCTCTAGTTCCAGATGTTTGAGTCTGTGAACTGCAGCCTTTTATTGTTTTATGCCAAGGAACATTTTGAAGTGTGAAATGAGGCACCATTCACATGGGAAGCGACCCTAAGCAGCTGCCTAGTTGGCCTAACAAAAAATCTGGCCTGGTCAGCAGTAGTAATACTTGCTGTGGGATGATAGGAAAGGAAAAGTAAGGGAGACTTCAGGGTGTGCAAACTGAAGGTGCTAAATGAAAACAGAATGAGAGGGGTTAATGGAATGAAGAGTAAAATAAATTATTGGAAGTGGAGTGGTCTGGTTGGCTAATAATGAAGGAAATGAAAAGGAATATATTGGATTTGTTTTGGAACAGAAAACAGGAATGATAGGGATAATGTAAAGAAGATGCAACTTGATGTAATAAAAGAAGATATTAAATCATTGTGGGTTGCGTTAAGGATAGAATTGTTCTCCTCAAATAACCAAATTTTTATTGCAGAAATTTAGCTAGAAATGTTCTTCCTTTCTCGAAATACCATAAATGTCTTTGTTTTCCTTATAATAGTAAATTCCCCTAAAAGTTCTTCAACAGTTAGATACAATTTGTCATATTAGTACCTTTACATTGATATGGTTCAGATGATCGTCTTGGAGCCTGTTGGTCACCACTAAAAAGCTTTCCCTGAGAGAACTACGTCTCTACGTCTACCTCTCTATTCTCCGCCTGCTCCCCATTCCAGTTCGTGCTAATTCTATCATCATCAGAGACAGAATCTCCAGAATCCTCATTTGGACCGTGGGGTGGATGGGCTTCTTGGTGACCCGCCTCTAATCTAGACCAATCAACATGCAGAGCAGGGATCAAGGCATTACAAAATAACAAACAGAGGCTTAACATGTAAATAAAAGAGAGAACACATTGCTCGTGTTGTCTAGAAAGATCTTTATTGGGAAAAGTTGGAACATTTATAGACAAAAAGAACAGTACAACTTTGGTTCAACCCACAAACTTAACAAAATTACCTGCCCTTAACCCATTATCTCAATCAGCCCCTATAATACCTCACTGGCCAATCAGGGTGTGTGGGAATTAATCCCATCACAGGGTAAGCTGCTAATTACATCACAAGCCTTCCTTTACAAATCTGCATTACAGCAGTGGGGAAATGCGCGTCGGATCACTAGAATGTGTTGATGGTTTCCTGATACTAATTACTATAGACTTTATGGATGGAAAAGGTTTTGGCATACAGATTCACCATCTTCAAACTCAAGTACCCGCCTTAAGGTCAGACTGTATTTTTCCACTTTATACTCCAATGAGGCAAGTTCCCAGCTTGTGCTGGTGTATATACCTAAATGGAGTAATATACTGTGCAACAACTTGGCTTTAAATAAACAGAGGTGTGTGTATCTGTTCGTTTATAAGCTTTATTAACCTTGGTATTCCCAGTAGTATGGTGCGTGTGTACTTTCTATGTCTATCTAACTATTGTCTATCTAACTATTGTGTTTTTTTTCATATACTATGATTGAGATGGTGTACTCTTTATTCTATTCCATATTAGAGTGTGTACTTCATTGAGGAAAGCCAATCTACATTTGGTTTATAAAAATCAATTCCCCTTATATTTTTTAATTTTTGGTAAATTGTTTTTTCATAATAAAGTTTTTTTATTTTTGAGTTGCTACAAAAATATATGTAATAATTAATATGATTAATTTAATATATAAAGTTAATATAGTTCTGTGATACCCATCTTTTACTCTTTTGTTTTTTGATGGGTATGTGTTAAAATGTATTATTATTCACTCTATATTATATTTAGGGTTATATTCCTAATTAGTAATAATTACATCACACACTTAAACAAATTCAAAGTTCCCTTCTAAATGAGTTAACTCACTTATCCTAATTGAATTTCCTGTTCACAGTGAGATTATCCCATCAGGATGTACAGTTCATTGTTCAAATTTCCTGTCGAAAGTAATTGAATTAGCTTGGATTGGTGATTGGGGGGAGGATAGAGAGGAAATTTTTTTCAGTAGAGGTTATCTTGTCCTCAAAAAGCAGATCTTCACAGGGTTTTCTTGCAGGACAAAATTAAACTAACTTCAAATAAGATCCCACAACATGTTCTAAATTGACGCAGAGTTGCTAGGACAGAAATGTTCTCTTTTTTAAAAAATATATTTGCTCAAATGTTTGTATTTGGGGCTCGGTGGCAATGAATAAAAGGCAAATGTCTAAAGAACTTAACTTGCTGAACACATTTCTTGTCCAACAGTTCTTCTGTCACTATGATTTGAATGGATAAATATATGGTGGTTGATGGAAAACGATTTTGTCTTAGCCTTGAGAGTATGGTTGAGTTACCATATATATAATATTTTTTCAATGGCAGGAACCCATCATCTCTAAAGTTTCATAGTTGACATTCGTGCCCTTCATTTTTGTTAAGCCTTTCACTGTACTCTTAATCTCTATTGCCGCCATGGGAAAAAGAGTTTCCCAAGAGCCGTTCCTTCTTAGAACTTCTCATACACACATAAAAACTTAAGGCTGCACTTATCATCTTGACTGTTTGCTAAGACAGTTCTTGGAACAGAATGTTCAGAAGAAATAAGTAGTAAGACATTAACTACTTTCATACCAGGCAGTCCTTAAGCACTGAAGAGAACATCTTTATCACTTCTCTATGAGGAGCGGCTGGTCAAATTATAATTCTACCCTACGGTGAAAATGTTATCAAATGTAAAACTGAAAAACATTTACGGAAAGTACCTGCACGAGTGTGAATTTCTTCTTTTTTGTATTTTTTTATTAAGAATATAGAATAAGTGTGCAATTTTAAAATATATCAAGCACCAGTTAGGACAGAATAAATAGGTTTTAGCAGGGCCCAAGAAAGGACAGGGCCGTCACCACAAAATCAATTTGTTTTCTTTTTCAGGTTATTATTAATTAGCGTGAAAAACTAATTATACATTGTATTAGACAGTTGTAACTGGATTATTTGTGAGAAATTCAATATTGTTTGTGCTAACTAATTGTTTTGTTGTACTAGTTAGAATTGCAGTCTGTTTGTCTGCCCTGTGGTGTGCAAAACATTGACCTCAATGATGTATTTCAGTTAGACCCCCACTCCCACCCTTACCATGCACTACTACAATGTATAACCAGTATTAATGCTCTAGAAGAAGAAGCCGACTTCATGTTTGGGTGGCAGGGTCCCTTTCATGGCTCCAATTTATGAGATTTGTATGGCGTAGTTCTAATGCCCCAATCAAAAAACATTTTTATCAACTGTCTATCCAGAGACTGTTCTATGGAAAGAAATGCATAGCCAATTTAAATTGTTTGACATATATTTTTGAATTTACTGCATCTAATAAGGGGGCGACACAGCTGGAGAAGGATAGATGATGTTATTGAAGCAATGAACATGAACTTGAGGGAGCTCATAGGGGCAGTTGCATGCTGAAGTCCATAGGGTCAGGGAGACTCGGAGATGACTGAACAACTTATCAATAACAACAATGTAGCATTGCGTATCGGGGGCTTCTCAATCTCACTCTTTTCAAGTACGGTCTCTTACTGAATTTCTTAAAGGGGCTTTTTAGGTTGTTCTTGATTACGTAAAGGTATATGCAAGTGAGCTGGGTTATTAGTGCATGTGATACAGGAGAATTAGTAGTGTATGAAAAGAAATTAGCATGAAAAAATACCAAAATAAACATTTAAACAGTTACCCTAAAGTTTGCTGAATTTCTTGCATTTGCAAACTGTTTTCTATCAATGTTGGCACCCCCGGAAAATCCCAACGAGAATTAGCATACATAATACATTTTATCTTTTTGGTCTGGGGATTGTACTGCACCTTTCCTTTAGATTTCTGTAATAACCAGAACAAGGTCTGTGTCCCGTCATTCACTGATTGTTTTATCTACATCCCAGGTGAAACTTCCACCAGCCCCAGCGAATTGCACTTATGATCTCTCCCAGCCCAAGTGGATTACCCCATCACCTCCAACAGCCCCAGTGAATTGCCCCTATGATCTCTCCCAGCCCAGGTGAATTACCCCATCACCTCTTCCAGCCCCAGTGAATTGCCCCATCACCTTATCCAGCCCCAGTGAATTGCCCCATTACCTCCCCCAGCCCCTGTGAATTGCTCCTGAGATCTCTCCCTGTCCCAGTGAATTACATGGATTTACTCACACAGAGACACGTGCACAGAAAACTTTGCAGGTCATTGCAGGACCATAAATCAAGCATAAATAAATAGAATAGTAAGAAGAAGCTGATGAATGTTTGGTTTCAGTACAATTATAATTTGTCAGAATTTATCAATGAGAGGGTGTATGTCTAAAGAACAACTGTGTAACCGCTCAAGCATTTTTACTTGAATGTTCATTTATGGTCCTTTAAGGACCCAGTGTAACAGCCTCATCTAGCTGTCTGCATACAGCATTGCTGATTGGCGGCAAAGCTGAGCATGCTCAACTTTTTTTACAAAAATGAACCCTTAGGAGCCTAGCTCAATCCTAGGAGTGTAAACATCACCTGCAATGGTTAGTGCATGCAAATAAATGTAATCATATACTACTAATCCCCCTCTATCAGATGCATTCATAATCCAGCTCACTTGCATGTACATTTAACTAATTGCAACGTAATTTAGATATAAAATTGTAATTCTATTGACTTACAAGAAGCTTGCAGAGTGACAGATTCCCATCTTCTTGTTCCTCCCTTTTTCTTCCTGTTTTCTCTCATGACAGCCAACTTAATGCATAAAATGAGACATATGCCCACAATAACAAAGGAGAGGATTTACACTACCAGTGTCATATTGTTAGCAAACAGTGACATGCTGTGTGTCTTTATGTTATAATAATACATTTAGTGTGAGGCCCCTACCCTGTTGGTGTGACTTTAGGGCGGTGCTATGCAAGATGGCAGCTCTCATGAGAAAGAATAGGAAGCAAAGGAGAAGTTCAAGAAGGCAAGAATCTAATACTGTAAATAAATTCTTTAAAATGACTGAATCATAGACGTTATATCCCGATTACATTGAGGTGGATACAATGAATCAATTGACCTATAACAAAACTGTATACAATTAAAAAATGTTAAAGATGTTAAAAGCTAAATATACTTTTATTTATCTCAAATCCTAAATAAAATCCCTGCAAGTTTAGTTAAATATTATTCCTACAGTTTACTCTTGTTAATTCTCCATCCACTTGGTTCATTATCTGCATTAAAGAGGCAAAGCCAAAATGTAACCAAAAACATATTTTAATAAAAATTATACAATTATACAGTTAGGTCAAAAGAGTTACAATTTTATATCTAAATTATATTACAATTAGTTACGTGATCTAGGTAAAACATTTTTATAAACCAATAAGAAATTCAGTATAAATACTGAATTTAAATAAATCACTAGAGATGTCGCGGACAGTTCGCCAGCGGACTATTCGCAGTGATTTTGGCATGTTCGCGCTCGCAGCGGACGGCGGACACATGCGCTTTTCGGTTCGCCCCCTATTCTTTATCATTGAGGAAACTTTGACCCTGCACCTCACAGTCAGCAGACCCATTCCAGCCAATCAGCAGCATACACTCCCTTCCAGAGCCTTCCATCTGAAGGACAGCATACATTTTAGAATCATTCTGAAGCTGCATTCGTTGTGAGAGGACAGATAGTGTAGCTGCTGGAGATTTAATAGGGAAATAGATAGCCAGGCTGTGTATTTAGCTTCCACTACAGACCTGAAGGACTCATCTGATATCTGCTGCAAGGACAGCAACCCCAAAAGCCCTTTTTAGGGCTGGAACATCATTTATTTTATTATATAATTTTTTTCTGTGTAATCTAATTGCACATGCCTGCCTGCCAGCGTGTGTGTGTGACAGGCTAACACCTAACAGCTTATATTGTGCTCAGTGAAATAAAACAACACTTTTTTGACTGTAATCGAATGAATATCAGTTGCCTGCCTACAGGCGTGTGTGCGAAGCCTATTGCATCAACTCTGCCAACTTTTACCAGTGCACAGTGATACGTCATATCTGGTGCAACCGTAGTGTACAGTGACATAAAACAACACTTTTTTTACTGTAATCAATTGAATATCAGTTGCCTGCCTACAGGCGTGCGTGTGAGGCCTACAGCACCAACTCTGCCAACTTTTGCCAGTGCACAGTGACACTCATGTCTGGTGGCACCTTAGATTGCACGCACAGTGCCCCAAATTTGAAGTAGGAGGTTCGACCAAGCATCTTTTTCCATCTCCCTGTTCCAAAAATCAATGCCATATACACGTCCCCTAATAGTGGACGTAACAGTGATTAAACCGATAGGAATAGTACTACTTAACAGTACACACCTTATAATAATGCAGACAGAGGCAACGCAGAGAGAGGAGTCTGAAGAAGAGGAGTCAGAGGAGGAAGGTGGCTTTACGGAGGTGGAAGACCAAACACAGCAGGCGTCCCAGGGGGCTTGTTGTCACCTTTCGGGACCCTTGGTGGCTGGGTGGAGGAAGAGACCTTCAATGACACCAGTGAGGACAAGGAACGGGACATGGCTAGCTTGGTATCCAACCTTGTGCAAATGGGGAGTTTGCGGTTGTGCATAGGGACTGTTTGCGGTTGTTTGCGGTGCATTAAACGGGGAGATTGGTCTGTTACTGTGAAGCGGGTGTAACCCTTACACTAATCGATACAACATCATACCTGATGGTTAAAGCATGGTATTCCAAACAATTTAGGAATGTTAGGTGATTTATGCCCTTTATGGCTTAAAACCAGACTCTGCATCAACTATGTAATTTTCCGTGGGAGTTTTGCCATGGATCCCCCTCCGGCATGCTACAGTCCAGGTGTTAGTCCCCTTGAAACAACTTTCCCATCACTATTGTGGCCAGAAAGAGTCCCTGTGGGTTTTGAAATTCGCCTACCCATTGAAGTCTATGGCGGTTCGCCCAGTTCGCCCGTTCGCGAACCGAAAATTTGATGTTTGCGACATCACTATAAATCACATATACCGTATTGGTCCAAATATAAGCCGCACCTTTTTTACCGATTTTTGAGCTTGCGAGTTAAGGGTGCGGCTTATATTCGCGACCATCAAAAAATCATTGCCGATTTGCGAACTTTGCTTGTAACGCGAGCGACTTCTATTCGCTAATGCGGCTTATATTCGGACCAATACGGTAATAGTTGTCAAACTGCAAGACGTCGTCACACTTTGCATGGTGCATACTAGTTAGGCGATGAGTGCCACAGGCGCTCATCTCTTGTGAGCCTTGCGAAGCAAGGCAAGCCGTTAACGCGTAGCACTTAGGTGATGAGCGCCAAAGGCGCTCTTCGCCGGGAGCCTTGCAAAGCAAAGCGTGCCATTAACACGTAGCACTGAGGCGATGAGCGCCAAAGGGCTCATCGCTGTGAGCCTCGCAAAACGAGGCGAGCTGTTAACACATGGCACTTAGGCAATGAGCACCGAAGGCGCTCATTGCCTGCGAGCCACACGTAGCGAGGCAAGCTGTTAAGGCAATTAAACACGTTGGACTAAGCCACAAAACACTTAGTAAACGCATTAGCAATTGCATTAGCCTTCAAGCACTTGACAAACACGGGACTTAGAAAAATAAATACGGGATAGCAAAAATACAAGGTTAACCGGCGATCATCCAAAAAACACAAAAAACACAAAGAAAATACAAATAAATACAACAAAAATATCACCCACAGCACGGGGAAACAGGCAGGACGTGTAGGAGTGAGGTGCAACGTGAATTTAAGCCGATTTTGACTACTTTCACCACACGAAAATCGCCTAAGCGAAAACAAAAATGCAGGAATAAAAAATGCAGCAGAAAAAAAAACGAAAACAAGGCTACACGACCCCGAACCGCGCAAAACACTGCCAAATACGTATCACTTTACCATGGCACATTATGAGAAGCGGAGCTTAGAAAAAAAAGGTACGACAGAGCAAAAAGACGAGGTTAACGGCCGAACCACAAAAAAAAAAAAAACAACACAAAAAACACACAAAAAATACAAATAAATACAGCAAAAACATCACCCACAGCATGGGGGAACAGTCAGGATGTCTAGGAGTGAGGTGCTATTTAAATGCAATTTAGACGAATTTCACCACACGAAACTCGCCTAAGCGAGAAAAAAAAATGGCAGCCAAAAAAAACAAAAACGAGGCTACACGAACCAGGACCGCGAAAAACACTGCCAAACACGTATTGCAATACCATGGCGCTTTACGAGACGCGGGACTTTGAAAAAAAAGGTACGACAGAGCAAAAATACTAGGTTAACGGCCGAACCGCAAAAAATCTAAAAACACTAAAAACACACAAAACATACAAATAAATACAAAAACAACATCACCCACAGCATGGGGGAACAGTCAGGACATCTAGGGGTGAGGTGCCACGCAATATAAATGCGATTTAGATTACTTTCACCACACAAATCTCGCCTAAGCAAGAAAAAAAATGGCCGCCGAAAAAAATGTAAACGCTACAAGACCCCAGAACACTCAAAACACTGCCAAACGCGTAGAACTTTCACACAGCAACGAACAAAATACAAAATATAATATTACAAAATACGGAAAAGACTTGCGAGCCGGGGAAAACATTAATAACATTACCAATCTACAATGGCGCTTTATAAAACTACACCAACGGCTTTCCCTCGCGCATGCAGCCTATTTCTAATGCACAGTTGGTACATTCATTACACTTTATCATCAGAGCACCAACACTCACTGTACACTGTTGGAAAATATAAACAGATTGTTAGCTCTTCGGGCAATTGATTCCTGGATATATCAATTACAAATAGGTAACGTATATTAATTTATTGAAGAAACAATGAATTCATTATTGATTAAGTAAATATAGATGAATATATATCTCTCTTTATAATGAGTGACGAAGGTGCTCAGAGGAGCAAAAGTAGACGACACAAGAGGCTCGCAATGAGCGCCGAAGGCCCGCACAGTACAAAAACTTTTACATTATGTGTCAAACAGCATTCCCAAGGCTTCAATTTTTATTGCCCAGTCATTTTTGACGGGCAAGTCACTAATATATATATATAAACCTGGAAGCAGTTGTTTTAACTTGTTTTTGACATTGAAATGTGAACACAGATGCACTATTTATTTATTATATATATATACAGTGGATATAAAAAGTCTACACACCCCTGTTAAAATGTCAGGTTTCTATGCTGTAAAAAAATAAGACAAAGATAAATCATTTCAGAACTTTTTCCACCTTTAATGTGACCTATAAACTGTACAACTCAATTGAAAAACAAACTGAAATCTTTTAGGTGGAGGGAAGAAAAAAAAAAGAAGAAAAATAATGTAGTTGCATAAGTCTGCACACCCTCTTATAACTGGGGATATAGCTGTGTTCAGAATTAAGCAATCACATTCCAAATCATGTTAAATAGGAGTCAGCATACACTTGCCATCATTTAAAGTGCCTCTGATTAACCCCAAATAAAGTTCAGCTGCTCTAGTTGGTCTTTCCTGAAATTTTCTTAGTCGCATCCCACAGCAAAAGCCATGGTCCACAGAGAACTTCCAAAGCATCAGAGGGATCTCATTGTTAAAAGGTATCAGTCAGGAGAAGGGTACAAAAGAATTTCCAAGGCATTAGATATACCATGGAACACAGTGAAGACAGTCATCATCAAGTGGAGAAAATATGGCACAACAGTGACATTACCAAGAACTGGAGCTCCCTCCAAAATTGATGAAAAGACAAGAAGAAAACTGGTCAGGCAGGCTACCAAGTAGCCTACAGCGACATTAAAGGAGTTGCACGAATATCTGGCAAGTACTGGCTGTGTGGTACATGTGACAACAATCTCCTGTATTCTTTATATTTTAGGGCTATGGGGTAGGAGTGGCAAGACGAAAGCCTTTTCTTACGAAGAAAAACATCCAAGCCAGGCTACATTTTGCAAAAACACATCTGAAGTCTCCCAAAAGCATGTGGGAAAAGGTGCTATGGTCTGATGAAACCAAGGTTGAACTTTTTGGCCATAATTCCAAAAGTTATGTTTGGCACAAAAACAACACTGCACATCACCAAAAGAACACCATACCCACAGTGAAGCATGGTGGTGGCAGCATCATGCTTTGGGGCTGTTTTTTTTCTTCAGCTGGAACTGGGGCCTTAGTAAAGAAAGAGGGAATTATGAACAGCTCCAAATACCAGTCAATACTGGCACAAAACCTTCAGGCTTCTACTAGAAAGCTGAACACGAAGAGGAACTTCATCTTTCAGCATGACAACGACCCAAAGCATACATCCAAATCAACAAAGGAATGGCTTCACCAGAAGAAGATTAAAGTTTTGGAATGGCCCAGCCAGAGCCCAGACCTCTATCTGATTGAAAATCTGTGGGGTGATCTGAAGAGGGCTGTGCACAGGAGATGCCCCCGCAATCTGACAGATTTGGAGTGTTTTTGCAAAGAAGAGTGGGCAAATCTTGCCAAGTCAAAATGTGCCATGCTGATAGACTCATATCCAAAAAGACTGAGTGCTGTAATAAAATCAAAAGGTGCTTCAACAAAGTATTAGTTTAAGGGTGTGCATACTTATGCAACCATATTATTTTATTTTTATATTTTTTCTTCCTTCTACCTAAAAGATTTCAGTTTGTTTTTCAATTGAGTTGTACAGTTTATATGTTACATTAAAGGTGGAAAAAGTTCTGAAATTATTTATCTTTGTCTCATTTTTTTACAGCACAGAAACCTGACATTTTAACAGGGGTGTGTGGACTTTTTATATCCACTGTATATATATATATATATATATATATATATATTTATATATATTTTTTTATTTATATATATAAGCCGAGTTTTTCAGCCCTTTTTTTAAGGCTAAAAAGGGCCCCCTCGGCTTATACTCGAGTCACTTTCCCTCCCCCCCTGTGTCTCTCTAACCCCCCCGTGTCTCTCTAATCCCCCCCATGTCTCTCTAACCCCCCGTGTCTCTCTAACCCCCCCATGTCTCTCTACCCCCCGTGTCTCTCTAACCCCAGTGTCTCTTTCCCTCCCCCTCCTCATCCTCAACCCCCCCATCCTCATTCTAATCCCCCCTCCTCATTCTAAACCCCCTCTCCAAATACCTCCCCCTCTCCCTTTCCGCTCACTTACCTCCATGTGCAGCTTCTGCTCCGGCCTCCGCTCCTTCCGGCGACTTGACCTGGCCAATGCTAATGACGTGGAGCGCATGTGACGTCACGTCATTAGAGGGGAGGGAGAGGATGAGGGGAGGGAGAGGGGAGGGAGAGGATGAGGGGAGGGGGAGGAGAGGAGAGGGAGAGGGGAGGGGGAGAAGAGGGAGAGGTGAGGGAGAGGATGAAGGGAGGGAGAGGATGAGTGGACGTCGGCACCCAGTATATGCTAATGACGTGACGTCACATGCGCGCCACGTCATTAGCATTGGCCAGTATTCAATTCGGGCTCCCGTTCATCTATGATTGCGGTGCTAATCAATTTCTCAAGCCCGCAAGTTACTGTCCCAAAGCCAAAACCTTAAACCATGCATTGGTTTGGAGCATTTCAGGGTGGGAACATGATCAATTAAGCAAGCCCGTAACCTCCCATTTCAAATAAGCCAATAGAAAATGAGACTGTCATTTTTATGGCAGTAAAACATGGAGGTTACATGTCAATCAATTCGGTGTCCGGTATGTGATCAGACTTGCAAAACCAAAAAATAAAGAATTATGAAAATGAATGCCAATACTGTTCTAGTCCAGGTGGGTGGCCTGATATGTATTAACTCATTGATACCCGAGATAAATTTAACCCCGAAATTAAATGTAAAAATAAAATCTAAGATCTTGCCGATTTACGAGCTTGAGACTGTTGTGCAATTAATTGTTATCCCCGTTATTTACAGTGCAGTAGTGATTTATTATTTGCATTTACAGTGCTACAAACAGGTGTTTAACCCCTTGCAGGTCCTCTCTAGCGCTCGTAGGATTTTCTCCTTCATTTGCCATTTACGGGTGTGAAAACACTTGCGGGCTTGGGGAAATTGAGCAATTGAATAGCGATTTGCAATTTTAGCCATCATAACTCTTGCGAAAGTGAAAGATCAAAGGCTTCTGGAGGCTGTAAGTTACGGGTTTAACCATCGCAATTTTTTCAAGGCCATAACTCGTAACCCGTTTGGAGCGCCAATTGAATAGCAAATCAACATGCAAGGTCACTTACGGGCTACCGGATCGAGCGAAAGCTCAATTGAATCGGGCTCCTTGTTTCTCCAAGTCTTCTAGGTGTCTTGAGACAATAAACTATTTTATTCTGCAATGACACTGCAAATCCATGCTACACTATTGAAAGAAAGGAAAGAACATTTATAGTAAAAAAAATATAAATATCTAATAAAAATATTATTTAAAATAAAAATTATTTTTAATTTAAAAAAAAATTAAATAGCTCCTTATGTCTTAGTTATATTTTTACACTCTTGATTTTTATTTGATACAGGATCAGTTTCCATCTTTTATTGATCATGGCCAATGCGTACGACTTGTCAAGAACCATTCACAAATTCCACTTATTCCTTTGACACCCTTATAATTCACTGCTAGTGAAATAGTTTGCTCTGGTTTTCCTCAGCTTATTTGAGATAATTTCATGCTATTAAATCACTTCAGCTCTGCAGCTCGAGCACTTTATTATCAGTTTATAATGATAACTTTCCTATCCTTTTTATTTGCCCAGAATGGGATCCAGCAAAATGATTTGAACTTTTAAAAATGTCAGTTGCATTTTATAATTTCACAGCAGATTGGCAGGTAAAGTATAGAGCTATCTATCTGCCTTACAGTGTGGTTCAGAAAGGTTTCTGGTTAAAACATAGAATAGAAGAGAGTAAATGGGAACTTGATGAAAGGACACCAAGAAGTCAAGGTCTAAAGCAACGTAGGAGCTAGTGAATGTGTATACATAGTTTGGGGCCCCCTTTGTATCTTCCCTTTATAGTATAGGTGCCTGTAAGAGTCAATAAAAAAATATATATTTGTAGATGGTCCGATCACTCCTAGGGTGAAAAACTAATAAATTATTTAACTTTTGAACTTTTAAAATGTCAATTGCATTTTATAATACAAGAGGCCAATTACTTGTCATAATATCATAACCTGTTTTCTAATGATCATGTTAGTCTTTCCAAGAAGGTCTATCTTCTCTATGATAATGCACCAGGACAGGTCCAATTTTTTTTATCTAGTTGTAATATGTAATTTTATAACGCTAAATATTGTTTCTTCTAGATATCTACTTGCAAATGTTAGGTCTCTAGGGAACATTCCTATAAAAAAAAAAATATTTGTTGCATAAATGTAATTTGTCTATTTACATATCATTAATTACTTCTATTTTGTGTCATATTTTCCTAACAATAGTTTTCCTTGACTTTTAGGCTGGAGCTGCTCCCATCTTTCCATAGGGGGCTGTTTCTGCACTATATTTCCCCCAAATATCCCACTATGACTGCTGCAAACTTTAACATAGTTTGAAAAAGATGGATTTCCAACTAAAATATGGTAGGAAAACAAGCAATTTTTAGTGAGGGATTTTCTCAGAAAATATAGTTTTTAATTTAATCACAATTAATTGATGTTTATTAATTAAAATATGGTGAAAAAAACAGCAATTTTCAGTGAGGGATTTTCTCAGAAAATATACTTTTTTTATTTAATGACAATTAATTGATGTTTATTAATTAAAATATGGTGAGAAAACCTGCAATTTTCAGTGAGAGATTTTCTCAGAAAATATACTTTTTTTATTTAATGACAATTAATTGATGCTTATTAATTAAAATATGGTAGGAAAACCCATCTTTCCATAGGGGGCTGGTTGTGCACTATATTTCCCCCAAATATCTCGCTATGACTGCTGCAAACTTTAACATAGTTTGAAAAAGATGGGAGGAGTTCCAACTAAAATATGGTAGGAAAACCAGCAATTTTTAGTGTGGGATTTTCTCAGAAAAGATACTTTTTTTTATTTAATCACAATTAATTGATGTTTATTAATTAAAATATGGTGAGAAAAACAGCAATTTTCAGTGAGAGATTTTCTCAGAAAAGATCCTTTTTTTATTTAATGACAATTAATTGATGATTATTAATTAAAATATGGTAAAAAAACCAACAATTTTCAGTGTGAGATTTTCTCAGAAAAGATACTTTTTTATTTAATCACAATTAATTGATGTTTATTAATTAAAATATGATGAGAAAACCAGCAATTTTCAGGGAGAGATTTTCTCAAAAAATATACTTTTTTGTTTAAACACAATTATTGATGTTTATTAATTAAAATATGGTGAGAAAACCAGCAATTTTCAGTGTGAGATTTTCTCAGAAAAGATACTTTTTTATTTAATCACAATTAATTGATGATTATTAATTAAAATATGGTGAGAAAACCAGCAATTTTCAGGGAGAGATTTTCTCAGAAAATATACTTTTTTTTATTTAATGGCAATTAATTGATGTTTATTAATTAAAATGTGGTAGGAAAACCAGCAATTTTTAGTGAGGGATTTTCTCAGAAAAGATACTTTTTTATTTAATCACAATTAATTGATGTTTATTAATTAAAATATGGTTAGAAAACCAGCAATTTTCAGTGTGAGATTTTCTCAGAAAAGATACTTTTTTATTTAATCACAATTAATTGATGTTTATTAATTAAAATATGGTGGGAAAACCAGCAATTTTCAGTGAGGGATTTTCTCAGAAAATATACTTTTTTTTGTTTAATCACAATTAATTGATTTTTATTATTAAATATTATATAAGCTGGACCATTATATTGGCCCATTACATCCCAAGCTCAGAAAATAAAACATACATCTAAATTGTATTTTATTTGAACAACATTCCCTCAAAATATATGATTGTGTTTTGCAAACTCTAAATGTCTGTGATTCTGGGTTCCGTAGCAAAAAATATATTTTCTCAAAAATCGTTCTGTATGTGGAAAATTTAAAAAAAGTATTGTCATTTCATACAGTTTTGAAGCCATACGTTACTTCCGTAAACAACATAATTGATATGGATTATCAAATATAATAGTTGTCAAACTGCAATTTGTTGTCAGGCTTGTTGCAACTCCCGCGCATGCGTATTGTGCGGCGGGGCGCGCATGCGCATCATGTGGTCGAGTGCACATGCACATGCACGGTGGTGGTGTGCATGCACAATGCGCATCAGGGGAGCACAATGCGCATCAGGGGAGCGCATGCGCAGAGCGTGGCGAGGGGAGTGCATCCGCGATGCATGGCGGAGGTCAAGCAGTAGCGGGTGTCCATGCGCGGAAGAGATGGGTAAGAGAAGGGAGGAAGACACAGAGGAGGGGGGAGACACACAGAAGAGGGAGAGGGGGGAGACACAGAGGAGAGGGAAGACACACAGGGGGAGAAGAGGGGGAGACACAGAGGAGAGAGAGGAGGGGAAACACACAGAGGAGGGAGAGGAGGGGGAGACACAGGGAAGGGAGAGGGGGGAGAGGCACAGGGGAGTTAGAGGAGGGGGAAGAGACACAGAGGAGGGGGTAAGAGACAGAGGGGAGTGGGGAGAGGAGGGAGACACAGAGGAGGGAGAGGAGGGGGGAGACATAGAGGAGTGAGATGAGGGGGGAAGAGACACAGGGGAGGAGGTGGGAGAGCATAGCCAGGCTTTAAATTGTATTGCCGACATTTTTGACGGGCAAGTTGCTAGTTATAAATAAACTCAACAACCATGTCAGATAAAACAAATACTCTACAACTCAGTAATTGAGTTGGTTTGGTGGTTCGTAGTGCAGATATACGTGGAATTAGAGTGGGACGTACTATGGTCATGGCAATATACGGTACCTACGCATAAGCCATCCTGTATATTATCAACAATCAGTGCGTTTTTTTAACTTTCAAATGTTAAATTCAACTATATTGTGTTTGCTGATGTGAAATGTAATTAGGGTAGATGGCTACCAGATATTCATCAGATTCTATCTAGCAAGTGAGTCATTCACATATAGCACGTATATTTTTATAATGTTCCTTATTACTTGCATTTACACTTTTTGCTAATAAGTTACAATTTTTTAATCATTATATAGTGTTTGGAACACTGAGTAGTCAAATACTAAAACTCAAAATAAGTTTACTAAAGTTCAGTAGGGAAACACTTTTCAGAAAAGTAGTACTTAAAAAGAGGACATGGAGAATAGTCAATTAAGAGAAGTTCATGAAAATATGAACATGCACTTGAATAAAATCATCACTCCATCAGAATACCAAATACACAATCATTCTAGAGACATCCTCCATCTTCTTTACTTAGTGTAGATCAGCCCACAACATTGTCATGTCCTCAAGACGGAGTGGTGTGCAAACATCTTGTGTGTGGTATCGCCAAATTCCCAATACATCTCATAATATAGTCTAACAGGGGAATTATCAGAACTTTCAGATGAAATGACAACTGTAATGTTGATAACATGAAATCTTCATAATCCCACGTGAGTGCCCATTTTGTCTTGTCAAAACCAAAATGTAACCATTATTGGTCCATTCATAGAACACTCTCTAATATTTTCCTTAGTAGACAAATCATGAAAGGGTCATCATCGTACATCCTTATTCCATATTTTATTTTTGGACATATATAACAATACATCCTTAATGAAGCATGGCCCATTTGGTTTTACAGATTGGCCAAGCCTCTTCTGACGAAGCTTAGCATCTCTCATGTCTGAAATGCCCTAGTAAGGCAGAACCGTACAACTGGATGACACAAAGTTCCTGACATTTATATGATTCCACCCAGATATGGTAGTGGCACAAACCTATAAATGCTACTGTCTTCAACCTCTTTTTCATCATACTTATTATAATGAGTAAATGAGGGTACTTCTTTATTCCAGCAGAAAACAACTTTAGCAAAGATAATACCTTTTGATGATGGAGTAATTCAGCTGGCCAATTAATAGCTGGTCTGTGTATCTTTAATATTGATAATTATGCCAACATATCTATATTATATGTACTATAGATTTATTTGCTTGAATTTAAATACAAAATTAATTAAATTCACTGGAGATACTCTTGACTTCAACCCTATAACCCATTTAATACACCATAGATGGGTCAACAACTCTTAAATTAATTTGGAAATTTGGAGGTTTGTAATGAAGAGGAATGTAACTGAAATGATAAAGAATATACCTCTGTGTGACATTTCGTGATTATAACAAAGAGAAGAGGGGTGGGGAGAGATAGCGCTCCAATTCCTAGTGCAAAATAACTGATATATTGTAATCCCAAACCCTTGTTCACAGAGATCAGTAAGTAAAGCTCTCACCTTTTCTAACCTCAGTCTATGAGGTATATTATAGACTTCCCAACACGTGTTGGCTTGTAGGTTGGTACTTCTTTCCTCCGTGAACGTCTTATCTCATATTCTTCCAATAGAGTGTGGGTATTAGGCTAATGTATATGTGTACTTTACAGAGCATGGGGAATATTACAACACTATCAATACATTGTGGTACCCAAATATAAATATTTTGCTTGGGTTCAATATATCCCCTTTGGAGTAATAGGTGTCTTTAATCACAATACTATATAAAACATGGTCAATGTTATAAATATTGAATTTATTCAATGTTTGTAAAAAAATTAAATATAATAAAATATGTTCAATTTTCAATAAATTGCATATTATACAGTAACTCTAGTGTTATTAAAAAATAAATAAATAGATAGTAAAAATACTGATAAGACGCGTTTCGCCACTAATATCCTATGTTTTTTTCAATGATCAAAAGTACCTGTGTACAAAACATACATGCATATATTGTATATTCATTGTATATATACACAGTTCTAAAATGCGCAATAGTATTATATAGAGTGGTTTCTGTTTCTTGATTATATCTTGCTTCTTCCATGAGCTTCTTTTGTTCTTCAAGTTGGCTATGAACTTGCTATAAGCACCAATGTCCTTCCGTTAATCATCATCTTGCCAACATGACTACAGTTCTAGGCCATTATTCAATTGCTATTTGGCCAATTGAATAGGGCTCTAAATAAGCACATTACATATTTTTTTAGAGAAGTTTTTAGTTAGTGAACATCTATCCAAAAGCAAGGTTTTCACTAACTAAAAACGTAAAAAAAAAAAAAATGCTATGTGCTTATTTAGAGCCCTATTCAATTGGCCAAATTGTGATTGAATGAGGGCCCTAGAAAGGACAGCACATCTTCTTTCAGTATCTTGGATTTTCCTGTTGACTATCTATACTAAAGAAGAAATGGTCTGAGGTTCTCCTCCAGTGTTTCCCTCACTTGGATCAAGTTTAACTTGAGGACTAACTCTTTTTACAAGTCTACATCACCATTGACCTAATTCTCAATTACTTACACCAGCTATATGATTTTTGTTAAAAATGAAAGGCTGGATTTATTTATTTTATCTTTTTTGGAACATTGTGAAGTCCAGTTCTAGAAGACCACACGATAAATATAACATTATACTGGTGCCTTATAACAATGAGGATAAGACTTACAGAAATGAGCAATGCATTACTAAAGTTATTTGACATTTTGTTTATGCACTATTTAGGTAATGAAAGATTCTTTGGAGATATATCTCTTTTCCATACTTAAGAAGATAGCAGACGCAGGGACTTTAATTCAGTTAATTACAGTCTCTCCAAAATTGGAGATAAGTTTTCATGTGTTGGAAGAGAACAAAATGTCAGAGGTTTTCAGTTTTCATTATCTGTTCTTTTTATCTCTGTGAGAACCTGACAAATGCCAATGGAACTGAAAAGACACAAATCTGAAAGTGGAACTTTGTTTCTAATTATTTGGCAGTTGAAAAAAAAAAAAACTTTAAAAGCAAAAAAAAAATCTGGGAAAACAGTTTTAATAATTGTGTTTTGTGTATCTGTACCATACAAGAAACATATGAAGGCCACGTTGAGAAAATAAAAGGGTATCCAACAAAAGACACTATGATGTTTTAATAGGAGGTTTTCATAAACTTATTTTCATTATTTTTTTTTATTTTTTTGCATTTTTAGCAATACAGGACATTTCTATGAAGTTTGGATATAATAATATAGCAAAGTCCTTTGTCAGCAACTCATTTGATAGAATAAAGTATAATTTGGGGGTGGAGTAAGATAGTGATATATAATAGGGGCATAAAACATGCTAGGTGGTATGATGGCTGACTCAAGGCGATTCATCACCCTGGGTAAGGCCTTAAATATTAGTTACTTGACAAGAAATTGAACATCTGTTTGGTCTGCTTTGGAAATCTATCAGAATTTTGGTGTATTTAAGGTCAAGTTCAAGTCAAAGTACAGAGATAGTATAATCATTAGATAGTACTATTCTGCTCTCTCGTTCTCTCCTCCCTCTCTCCTATCTCTCTCTGTCTCTCTCTCCTTTTGTGTGTGATATCACCAAGTTTTCCAATACATCTTGTAATGTAGGCTAGAAGGTCAATTATGAGATCATTCAGTAGAATTGACAACTGTAATATGGATACCATGAAATATTCATAATCCCATTTAAATGGCCATGTTGTCTTGTGAAACTCAGAATGTAACCATTGTTGATCCATTAGTAGAACACGCTCGTGTGTTTGCTTTTGTAGACTAATCATGAAAGGGTCACCATACATTCTTTTTCCACCTTTTAGTTTTGGACATATATGCCCATACACCCTCAAAGCCACCCTACCTGTTTGTCTTAAATATGTTTTAAGTCTCTTCTAATCAAGCTTAGCATCTCTAATATCTTACGATGCCCCAGTAAGAAGGCAGAAAACACAACTGGTATAGTAAAGTTTGTTGCAGTATAGTACTTTTTGTTTGAGGTCTATGATACATGCTTAGGGCTGTATTTCTATATGTTTCATATTTGTAAGAAGGCAGAACCGTACAACTGAATGCCACACAGGTTCTGAGATTTCTTTCGGATATGGAAGTGGCACAAACCACCTACACACACTTCCATCTTTAACGTCTTTGTCATGATCATACTAAGAAGGCAGAACCACACAAATTGTATAGTAAAGTTTGTTGGAGGTCTAGGATACTTGCTTAAGGCTGTATTTCTCTGTCCAGAAAGGCTTATAGTTCTCCTTAGAACTGTTTTATTATTTTGGTTCACGTTCCAAGACTTATCTCTCATGTCTTTGAGACTGCAGTGAAATTTACAATTTAGTTGGCTTGGACACCCCCTACCTTACAGTGCCTTGCAAAAGTATTCACCCCCCATGGCATTTTTCATGTTTTGTTGCCTCGCAACCAGGAATTAACATGGATTGTTTGAGGATTTGCATAATTTATTTTACAGAACATGCCACAACTTTGAAGATGTTTTTTTTTTATTGTGAAGCAAACAACAAATAAGACAAAATAACAGAAAAAGTCAATGTGCATAACTATTCACCCCCCTAAAGTCAACACTTTGTAGAGCCACCTTTTGCGACAATCACAGCTCCAAGTCGCTTTGGATAAGTCTCTATGAGCTTGCCACATCTTACCACTGGGATTTTAGCCCATTCCTCCTTGTAAAACTGATCTAGCTCCTTCAAGTTGGATGGTTTGCGCTTGTTAACAGCAATCTTTAAGTCTGACCACAGATTTCCTATTGGATTGAGGTCTGGGCTGTGACAAGGCCATTCCAACACATTTACACGTTTCCCCTTAAACCCCCCAAGTGTTGCTTTAGCCGTGTGTTTGGGGTCATTGTCCTGCTGGAAGGTGAACCTCCGTCCTAGCCTCAAATCACGCACAGAGTGGTACAGGTTTTGCTCAAGAATATCCCTGTATTTAGCACCATCCATCGTTCCCTCAACTCTGACCAGTTTCCCAGTCTCAACTGCTGAAAAACACCCCCACAGCATGATGCTGCCACCACCATGTTTCACTGTGGGGATGGTGCTCTTTGGGTGATGTGATGTGTTGGGTTTGCGCCAGACATAGCGTTTTCTTTGATGGAGGAAAAGTTCAATTTTAGTCTGATGAGACCAGAGCACCTTCCTCCATACATTTTGGGAGTCTCCCACATGCCATTTTGCAAACTCAAAATGTGCCATTTTGTTTTTTGCTGAAAGTAATGGCTTTCCTCTGGCCACTC
The DNA here is from genome assembly GCA_027410445.1 of Discoglossus pictus. NCBI lineage: Eukaryota > Metazoa > Chordata > Amphibia > Anura > Alytidae > Discoglossus > Discoglossus pictus. The sequence goes on along the minus strand of CM050171.1, from coordinate 10,625,481 downwards.
TGCCATAAAGCCCAACTCTATGGAGCGTACGGCTTATTGTCGTCCTATGTACAGATAATCCAGTCTCTGCTGTGGATCTCTGCAGCTCCTCCAGGGTTACCTTAGGTCTCTGTGCTGCCTCTCTGATTAATGCCCTCCTTGTCCGGTCCGTGAGTTTTGGTGGGTGGCCGTCTCTTTGCAGGTTTGCTGTTGTGCCATGTTCTTTCCATTTGGTTATGTTAGATTTGATGGTGCTCCCGGGGATCATCAAAGATTTGGATATTTTTTTATAATCTAACCCTGACTTGTACTTCTCAACAACATTGTCCCTTACTTGTTTGGAGAGTGCCTTTGTCGTCATGGCAGTGTTTGGTTAGTGGTGTCTCTTGCTTAGGTGTTGCAGCCTCTGGGGCCTTTCAAAAAAGGTGTGTGTATGTAATGACAGATAATGTAACACTTAGATTGCACACAGGTGGACATCATTTCACTAATTATGTGACTTCTGAAGGTAATTGGTTGCACTAGAGCTTTTTTATGGGCTTCATAACAAAGGGGGTGAATACTTACGCACATGCCAACTTTCTGTTTACTATTTCTAAAAAATTGTTTTATGTATATATTTTTCTCATTTCACTTCACCAACTTAGACTATTGTGTTCTGATACAACACATAAAATTCAGATTAAGAAAACATTGAACTTAAGGCTGTAAGGTAACAAAATAGGTAAAAAGTCAAGGGGGGGGGGGTGAATACTTTTGAAAGGCACTGAATAGTATAAATATGTTTGTGGGAGCAGCTAAATAAACCAAACATGCTGGGTGTGTTTGAAAAGAGCAGAAATAATGTTCCTTGAGCATTTTAAAGAATTAAACACAGGAAAGTATCTAGAGATCAAGATACTACCTGAACATTAACATATGGGTATCCCGACTGTTTAATATCTCAGAATCTAATTAAGCCTTGCCCTTTAATTTATAACCAGTTGTTTGTATTCATTTGATTCATTACCTGTTTTCCAAGGTAGTAACATCTTAAATATCACAACAACCACCAAAACCTACAATGATTACATCTTAGGGTGCAATTTCTCATGACATTTTCATGAACGCATGTTTTACTTTTACTTTTTTTTTTTTTCACTGCTTCCTAATTAAAATGGTTTTCATCCTCTCAAATTATTTATCTTCCAATTTGCATAATCCTGATTTTTTAAGTATGTTGATTAGAATTTATCATAAAGTTACGTTGTTTACTGCCCTGGTATACACGGCAATGTAGTTAAGAATGAAATATAGAGTATGTGACAAGCTGGGACACTCAGCAGAAAGGAAATAAACAAATTAAAAAACATAATTAAATACCACGGCAGGGATTTTTAACGCTCCGTTCCCTGGAAGGTCTTTTATGGTCCATTCTGTATTACACATGGCTACTCTGGAGATGGATAGGGTTAATGTTTTGCTGCGTATTAAGCTGTAATTCGTACAGATGCATTCATTATACAATCTCCTACATTAGCCACCCTTGTCAGATTGGCAAGGCTTTCCCCTGCAACCAAATCATTTTCAATTGAAGCAGCAGGCAGCACGTTGAAACCAGTTCAAAGAGTGGAATATTTTGCCTGCCTAAAAATATGGCCAAGTGGTTCTGTCGTCCTCGGGTAACCCTCCAAAAATAAATGGTCATGCTGCCGCTTGAGTAATAATGTGTTAAAGGGGAAGTGTAACTGTACTATTGTGAGGGGGATTCTATCAAAACTCCCACCTACTGAGTTCCTTTTTGGCCTTTGGTCTTTGTGTTAAACCCTGACAAATCAAACAACACAAGTGTAATAATAATCATATAGTAATGTTTATTGTTCGTAGCTTTGGCTGGTCAATCACACCAGGCTGAGGGACCCCACTACATCTACTGGCTCAGCAGGACGGCAAGAGATAGAAAGCACAGAGCCGGGCACAACCTTGTCCATGGTAGAAGCCAACGTCCCCATATTTATAGCACAGCATAAACACAAGTGTAATAATAATCATATAGTAATGTTTATTATACGTCGCTTTGGCTGGTCAATCACACCAGGCTGAGGGACCCCACTACATCTACTGGCTCAGCAGGACGGCAAGAGATAGAAAGCACAGAGCCGGGCACAACCTTGTCCAAGGTAGACATCACCGCCCATACACCAACGTCCCCATATTTATAGCAAACCATAAACACAAAGTTATAGTGATAATTATTGCACAAGTTTTGCTAAATAAACAAGTCTCAGGTGCCATTATGGCGTATTACAGTGGAACAAGGCACTTTTCTTGATATAAACTCACAGTCAACTAAACACAAGCTGCTCTTATATGACAAAGTATTTTTCTAAATTTGGCCAATCGCATAGAATATCCATCCTCAGAATGAGCTATATACCTAAAATATAACCTTTAGTAATATTCATTAAAATAAAATAAACAAGTTAAAATAGGGTCCCAAAATATGAAACATATTTTAAAAGTATATACCCACATAGTGAACTTTATTTATTTTCCAATTTTGGCTATTATAATGGAGATAGTTTTAGCAGATATTTTATAAGTGTGTATTGTATAAATGCAGCTCTTCTCCTACCGATAATCCCTTGAAATCACTATCTAGAGGGTGAGTTGGTGCCGCTGCCCTAATATAAGCCACGCTGCGAGCTTCCTAAGTACTTATATATTAGGTATATAATGTGTTCTGAGGGTGGATATTTGTTTGTCAAGATTGTAGTATATCAGGGGTGGGCAAGTTCGTTCCTGGAGAGCCCCAAACAGGCCTGGATTTGAGGATATCTCTGCTGCGTACAGGTGAGTGAATCACTGCCTCAGTCATCCGGATTGACTAACCTGTGCACAGAGAGGATATCCTCAAATACAGGCCTGTGTGGGGCTCTCCAGGACCAGATTTTCCCACCCTTTTAGTATATAATAGATTACACTAGATGATCTTCAATATATTATAATACAGATATATATATATATATATATATATATATATAAATCAGTACTTTTCTTGCTATAACACCTCTCTATATATTTGCTGATATGGTTGCTGAAGAACATACAGTAGAAGCGTAACTGTAACTCAGCTGCAGCTGGCTCTTGAACTTATGTAACCCTATTAAATTTGAAGCATCGGCACACCCGCAACGGCTGCGGGCTTGAAATTCGTCTGCGTTACAGAGCTATTAAACTCCACCATGCCGCGAGTTACCGGCCAGAGGTGCAAGCCCATAAACCATTCTTGCGCATGTTGGATGTGCCGCCATGAACATGATCAATTAGTCAAACCCGTAGTTACGGGTTTAGACGGAGCCAATGGCAAGTGAGATCATCATCATTACATCACTGAAAAATGGAGGTTAGATTTCAAAGCCGGGATCGATATAACACGGAAATTAAACATTAAAAAAATTATATTTGCAGATTTGTGAGTTTTTATATTGCAGATTAGTACAGTAGTGTGTGTTTATTTGCATTTACAGTGCTACGGAAAGGACTTTAACCCCCTAGCGGGTCCTCTTTGGTACCCATAGTTTTTTGGTTCCATTTGTGGCTAACGGGGTTGAACGCCGGTTGATACGTAACAATTTAATAGCGATTTTCAAACATAACAGTTACGGGCTTGACAGATCAAAGGATTTGGGGCCGCGAAGTTCAATTTTTGTCATCCTGTAGGGGTTACAGTTTTACACGTTGAGGTAATTTAATAGGGCTGATGGTGTATTATAACTGTATGTTGTTTTTTACTACATTCACCAGGAGTAATATAATTGGCCAATTCACTGGGAAAATAATCACAAATGTGAGAGAAGTCAAAAAGCTCAAGAGTTTTGAGAAATTTGTAGATGAGTAAAATAGATGAAGAAAGTAAAATAGATTAAAAAGAGAATGAGACGCAAATGGAGTCAGGTTGGATACATCATGAACATCTGAAAAAGTATGTCAGGCATAGGATTATAAGCAATACTTTAATACAGCACATCTTAAGATAGATCAACATTAAGATTTCTAAAATTCAGTGTGTCACAGTTATCAACCTTATTATTTTATTATCAAACACTTAAGACATTTCTGCATGTCTGAGGACACTCAAGTCCCCATAAGTGTTCTGCACCATCAGACATCAGGGGTAGGCAAGTTCGATCCCATGCACAGGCCTGAATTTGAGGATTTCCTTTCCGTGCGAGTCAATCAGGATGACTGAATACGTGATAGTCTCGCCTGTACGCAGCAGTTATATCCTCAAATCCTGGCCTGTGTGCAGCTCTCCAGAACCAAACTTGACTATACCTGATCTATACAGACTGCTGTGGCAGGAGTTTAACAGCTATATGAATAATAATTAAAAGTCAGATCCTGATGAATTTTAAAAATGTAAACGACTTATTCAATTGCTTTGGCATACTCTGTCTGATGGTGCAGAAAAGTGTTTGGCCCTATCACATCCACCATGGTCCATTGATCTATTATCCTTTCTGCATTTAGTGTGCACATTAATCCTATCCCACAACTCCAAATCATGACCTATTGTTCTTGCATTCTTTTTTTCGTTCCACTGAGAACTTTATTAAATCTATACACATAAACCACATTTATACCACATAATAGCAATCATTCCAAATCCCCTGTCCAAATGCTTTTTTCAATTATCACTGGAAATTATTTTTGCATAAGTACAGTCGTTAGCTGCCCTATTGATATTTGGAGTTTGTTTGGTCTCTTTGCAATATCCTCAGTCTGAGCGGGTGATAAAGCTTATGAATATGTCTTTGGCTGTGGGGTGCTGAGCCTGCTCTGTAAAATCTAAATAATAACTCTGCGCTCATGGCGTGCTCATTTCTTTTACCAAAATGCGAATTGGCTTTTAATGTCTGAAGATTAAAATAAACTGCATTATTCTTGCGGGGAGTTAGAAGCATTTTAATTTAAAAACATAACCAAAGAATAACATTATGTTGCTGTATTAGTGACAATAGTAAACGGGAAGATGCTTTGTATCTGTTTTACATTCACTTGATACATTGTAACTTTAATGGAACTGGATGTTCAACAAATATAAAAATGGTTTTATCAGATATGGAAAGCGACACAGAAATGGTTACATTTACAGAACAAATGATAAAAATAAACATCATTATTTTTTTTTTGTAATTAAATGTAGCTGAGACTTATTTTATGTATACATTTACTGAAAGATCCGCCCTCTGAGTTAATAGACTTATCAACAACTATAATTAATATTAGCAGTGAAGGTGATAACGATTGTCCATATTGTAACAGAGATGTTTAATTGTTAATCATGTGTCATTATGTATCTTTATATGAACAGTGCATGCATACCTTCTTTAATACATTGGATATTTTCTGTCACTTTAAATAAATACTGGGATCTTTCCTGTTCACTGCCCGTGTGCAATGGCGGTCATCGGCCAGTAGGTGGAGCAGTCGAGGGGGTCGTGAATTTCTTCCCAGTAACCCGAAGGCCCTTAATCCTAACACCCCTCTCCCTAACACCCCTCACCCTAACACCTAACCATAAAACAGCTCACCCTGAAAACCTAATACCCCTCACCCTAACAACCCTAACCCTAACACCTATTCCTAACATGGCTCACCCTAACACCTAACACCCCTCACCCTAACACCTAACCATAACACAGCTCACCCTGAAAAGCTAACACCTCTCACCCTAACACCCTTAACCCTAACACCTATCCCTAACATGGCTCACCCTAACACCTAACACCCCTCACCCTAACACCTATCCCTAACATGGCTCACCCTAACACCTAACACCCCTCACCCTAACACCTAACCATAACATGGCTCACCCTAAAACCTAACACCCCTCACCCTAACACCCTTAACCCTAACACCTATCCCTAACATGGCTCACCCTAACACCTAACACCCCTCACCCTAACACCTAACCATAACATGGCTCACCATAAAACCTAACACCCCTCACCCTAACACCTAACCCTAACAACTCTCACCCTAACACTGCACACCCTAACACCCCTTACCCTAAACCATATGAAACTGGCACCGCACCCAACAGGAAAGGACAAAATACTGAAGTAACACATTTGCTAGTCACACAGATATCACATGTTATGTTTTTTTAATTGTGAAAAGTGCTGCAAAATTTAAGAAAAAATACTGAAAAATCTGCAAATGCAATATTGTAACAAAGTTAGGATCTCCCCTCCCCCTGTCTATCTGTGATTAGGGTGTGTCAGAGCATTGCACCGGCGGAGTTATGGAGCTCTATGGAGGGATCAGTTAATTCTTCTACCAGCTACTACTATTGTATTGCATGTAGATGAAAGGAAATAAGGAAATTCAGACATGGACCCTGCTCACTTATGGCTAGGAAGACCCCACTGGCAAGGCCCAGTAAAAAGAAACATCTGTTGCTCGCTAGGTATCCATGTCTGCACAGTATCTCAGGATTGGACCACTCTTTGTATAGAGATAAGGAAAATATTTCCCCTATTTATGGCACAGTGCAAGAATGCTGTCACAGTGGAGCAAATGCCTATACGCCAAACCACAGTATAGACCATGCTTGTTGACCCTTCTTATAAGCTCAAGCCCGAGAAATACATGCATACAGTATGGAGAGAGGAGAGAGGAGAGAGAAAGTGAGAAAGGAGAGAAAGAGAGGAGAAAGTGAAAGAGAGAGAAGAGAGAGAAAGTAGAGAGGGGAGAGATGAGAATAGAATATATTTATATATATATATACTAGCTACTTGCCAGTCAACAATGACAGGTTTTAAATTGTAAGGCTGGCAATGCTGTTTGCCACACAATGTGAGCCTTTTGCTCCTCTGAGCACCATCAGCGCTCATCGCGAGCCTCTCCCCTGTGTACTTCAACTTTCCTTCTTTGCACTGATCACCTTTGGCCCCGCACTGTGCCTTTGGTGCTGATATCATGGCTCACAATGAGTGCGTTAGGCCCTCATTGCGACCCTTTCCTTCCGCCTACTGTACGGGCCGCTCATTGAAGGTTTCGGTAACTTGAAAGTTGTGTGCTTGGGAATGCCATGTGTCTCTTTCCACCATCTCCCCCCGTCCCTTCCCTGTGTGTTTTTCCTCTGTGTATCTGCTGGATGTTAGCGTGTTACGCGCTGACTGCCGTTGGTTTTATTTTCTAAGTCCCGCGTGCCTGGCGTTGTTGGTGTAAGTGTTACTGTTTTTGCCGTTGGGTAAGTCCTGCGTGCCTTACGTTGATGAGCCTCGTTTTCATCCAGTTTTAAAAAAAATTACATTTTTTGTCCACCATTTTTTTCCTTGCTTAAGCGATTTGCTTGCAACCTCACTCCCAGGCTTCCTGGCTCTCCCCCTGTGCTGTCTGTCAGTGTGTTATTATATTTGTTACATTTATTGTTTTGTTTTGAGTGTTTTTAGAGTTACGCGCTTGGCTCGCAGTTGCAACCCTCACAATGCAGCCTAAGTCCTGCTCCATACATGGCTCGCCTCACTTTGCGAGGCTTCACATATGAACACCTTTGCCACTCATCCAGCCTAAGTCCTGTGCTGTACACGGCTCGCCTCGCTTTGCAAAGCTTCTCACACGAGCGCCTTTGGTGCTCATCCAGGCTAAGTCCTGCACCGCACATGCTCATCTTCGCAAGGCTTCGCAGATGAGCGGCTTCGGCGCTCATCCAGCCTAAGTGGTGCATCATATATGGCTCTCCTCGCTTTCCGAGGCTCGCAAAGTGTGACCAACATTGTAAGCATTCCCAACACTGACAACTATATGTGATATATATATATATATATATAATTAATCACAGAGGAAGTCTTAGGATGAAACCTGTAAAATAGAGTGGCTTTGGATGCCTGTTGTTGTGATTGACCTTTATTTTTTTAAATAAAACAATTATGTATACTACACTACACTATCAGTGCTATCCAACTTCTTTATTGTGGGGGCCCAGACTTTATTTGGTTACAGAGGTGGTGGGACAGATTTAAAATAATAATTGAAAAAATATTTCTTAATATATAAATTAATATATTTATACATTTTATATGAAATAAGTACTCTTTCGGTAATGTATTTAGGATATCTCAAGTGTTAAAGCTGCTACAAATGTTTTATGTTAATATTATTTAATATTTATTTTAATATTACATTTGTGAATGTTTTCTCCCTGGCAGTGAGTGGGCCACAGACATTTGCTGGTGGGCCGCTTCTAGCCGATGGGACACTAGTTGGACAGCATGGCCTTGGGGCATTGACTTCAGTGGATCTATTCAGAAGATGTGCACATTTATGGATTCTTAAAGAATTGGGACTTTACTCAACATTTTGGAATTTATGCCGTAACATTATTAACCATTGCACGGATGACGGATTTATATAGATGACATCATACACTAGTCACCTACATTTTAATATTAAGCTAGCGCCCATTATCACACTCTGTTTGTACTGTATATATTAATATATGTATGTATATTTATTAATCTATATATCAATATAATATGTGATTATTTTTTATTGGTTTACGAAGGAAAAATATGATTTTATATAAGGTTTTACTGTATAAATATATTATATAGATCTCAAGCTCAGACCTGTTTAATGTAAAGCTTATATGTAGCGCTTGAGAGCCAGGCTACCGCATGATAATAAATTACATTAGAGGGTGATTAGTATTGCACTCACATAGCCAGCTTCCTAATCCAATTATACTAATTTAAAGAGTGAACAATTTATAATTTGCTAATGCATGAGCAGAAAAATTGTGCTTATGCCATGTCTTTTCAAAACTGAAATAAAAGTGTTGGACAAGTCAGTACTCAGGTGTGATTTGACAATATAAATCAGGTTTACTCGAGCAAATAGTCTTCAGATACACTTTATTTGTATGGGCTGGTAGACACCATTATTTAGCCAGTCAAAAAAGTCTTAAAGGATCAGAAAACATAAACAAAAGCTCATCAGAATAGATTGTTATATGGCCGCCATGAGCCCAACCAGAAATGGATGGACGTATATAATGGGTAGAGTCGTTGTGCCAAGAATTGATACCATTTGGGCAAAAGAATGCTCCATGATGTCTCTTCCAAGAAGCTCTCATCATGACTCATCACTCTGGACACACTCATGGTTTGGGGTATAAATTGTGACATACAAAGGTAACCGTTCACCCAGAAATGACATGGTACAAATCCCAGGCATGACTTGGGTTGGTCTTAAAGTTGGGCACTAGAACCCTCCATGATGTCTCTTTCAAGAAGCCTCATCTTCGCTCATCATTCTGGACACGCGTCACACTCCTGGTTTGGGGTACAAAAGGATCAATTGCAATTTTGTAACTTGGCAGATATTTGGCAGTCTTATTATAACATTCTGAAAAAGATACATAAAGCCTAAAATTGTACGGCAGGTAACGCTGTTTGCCACAGACAGTAATGGTTTTGTTCGTCTGAGATCCTTTGGCGCTCTGGGTTGTTGTATTTTTTGTTATCAGAGGCGCTTTCGCGCTCATTGTAAGGTCAACTGTGATCTCCTTTTTGTGCTTATTGCAAGCCTCTCCCCTGGGGTACTTTGTGTCCTCTGAGCACCGTTGGCGCTCCTTGTAAGGCGTGCGGTGAAGGCATTTGACGTTTATTGAGATACTGTGGTGTTTATTTTTTTTCTTTTGTATATTTATTTTTTCATGATAATTAATTAATTCATTCATTAAATAATAAATTAATATACTTTACCTATTTGTAATTAATATAGCATTGTGCTGAAGAGCTGACAATCTAACTTGATGTTCCTGCAGCATACAATGTCGGTTTGCACTGTTGTTGAGCTGAGGTGTAAGTGTCAGCAATGTGTGCAGTGTGTAGCGTAAATAGGCTGCGTGAGCAAGGGAAAGACGTTAGTGTCGCTGTGTACTTCCGCATTGTGTAAGTTAGTGTTGTAAAATGGCGGCGAATGTGTATGTGGTACGCGGGTGTGGATGATTTAGCGTCCTTGCTAATAGTGTATTTTGTATCTCATACAGGTTTTTGTAAAAGTCATATGTGCTTGGTGGTGTTTTGCAGATTTAGCCTCGTTTTCGTTTTTTTTTCGGCAGACATTTTCTCTCTTGCTTAGGAGATTTCCGAGTGGCTAAACTTAAATTGAGATGTAACCTCACTTCCATACGCCCTGGCTGTCCCCCCTTGATCTGTGTGATGTTTTTATTTTATTTTTGTGTGTATTTGTTTTTTTTTTAATGTTTTCCGCTGTGCGTTGTTCGGCCATTAAGTTTGCAATTTTGCGAGTAAGAATTTTTTTTTTTCTAAGTCCCGCGGCTCGTATTTTATTGTGTAAGTCCGTATTTAGTCATTGCGTGTTATAGTTTATTTTTCAAAGTCCCGCTTCTGTGGGTGTTTGTAACCGCTTGCGAGGCGCTGTAGAGCCTCCACCTCCGCAAATGTGGGCTCTCGCTTCACGAGGGTATTCATTTGCAGCCTGCGATCAGCCTTTGGCTCATTGCAGCCGAAGTTGGAGCCTCCGCAAATGCGGCCCCTCGCTTTGCTCGACGGTGTTTCGTAGTTTGACAACTATTATATGCTCTCTGTGACCCTATGGTCAACAGCATGCCAGGCACATCTGGTTGGGCTAACCCATAAGGTTTTTATGCCAAAGATACTGGAGTGGGTGCCAGTTCTTTCTCCAGTGGATTGTAATTTGTCAGAATTTTTCAGCTATCCTGCCCATCTTGGGAGACCCTGTATGGTATAGCTCACATCTTTATTAAGGTACACAAGCCCCTTCAGCAGGACAAGGTAGCCATCCATAAGGGAATTGGTCCAATAAATTGCACCTAATCATGGAATGGTGTTGGCTCTAATAACCCCAATGCCAAGTAAAAAATGTTTCCTGGATTACAAAGACAGGCTCACCTAGTGGCACACGTAAGGGTCCAAGGATGACCTAGGTAGGTATATGTCTAATAGAAGTAAACAGGCCATCGGACAAGCCATGCACCATAGAAGAGTTTCGTCCTATGTTCCTTAGAGCTTTGTCCTTTTATAATGACGTTCTGGTACCTGAAAATATACACCAAGGTTAGAAACCTTCAGACCAAAGCGTTAACATCCACTGATAATTCTCCCGAGTCGCTATTCTGAAAGCTGAAGCCATATAACACTTTGTGACTGAAGTCTCTTTATCAGATAAAGAGTCAGAAAATTCATAAAGTGTGCAGATCTCTGTTTGACACTTTTCGAATGTACCACATTATACAGCTTGAGCCATCATTGATCTACTGAGCCTTGAATGCTGTAAAATGCTTTACCCAGGCATTAACTCAAAACTACTATACTAAGTCTGAAACATGGCGCAGACTACAGTATTTTTTATCAAGCTTGTCACAGCCTGAATCTTAGCTGTACATTTGTAAAGGTTTGGCTGTGAGCGTGTTATGTATCAGGTAAGTAAGAAATGCTACTCGCTTTGTCTCCGGTGGTTTTGTTTTCAGTTGATATTATTAATGTTATATGTTTCAGAAAAGTAATTAATAATTTCAGTTTATTAATATTTTTTTATTTATTATTTATTAATTTCATATTGCCTGTTATTCTATTATTCAGCTGTAAACCACATATATATATATATATATATATGTGTATATATATATATATATATATATATATATATATATATATATATATATATATAAATATATGTGCTCCTTGGATACTATTTGCTAGGCAAAATACAAATATTTTTAGATAGTGACATGAACCCCCAGGCTCTATTGAACTGGTGGACTCTGATGGACTCTTGCCATGTGGCAAACTAAAACAAAGGCAATAAGGACCTTTGGAAAAGCTAGTTGAACCTACATGTAATTGTCAACTTAATATGTTTCTTGATGTTTTTACCCTAGTTATATGCACTGTGTCACAACCTACTATGATGATGGGATCTAGAGAATCCTAGTCCTCTTATCTCCTGTAGGTTTTAGACCTAAGATTTGGGTGACTCAGACCAATGGACAGTCCTTGCGGATGCAAGAGCATAAGTCCCAGCTTTTGGTAGTGTGCCTGGGAAGCCTGGAAGGGAGTCAGAAACGATCTCCTCTACCAGCATATGCCCCTGGGTCAATAATACACCTGCACACAAAGTCTTGATGAAAATTATGAACCATGTTTTATTTCAGAACAGCATATTTAACCACATCACACAAGGATGGGGGAAGTGGCTACCCTTAGCCAGCCCCAAATTACCTCTGGCCAATCATGAAGGGGAACTGTGTGTGAACCAATAGTCCCCTCCCACTAGGCGAGGCCAACTAATTCATTTGGGCTCTGAATCTCCAGGGCAAAGCATGCCTTGGCTCTCCTGTGCCCATTTTATGAAGGCTGAGAAGCCTCAGGCCATCCCATTGTTTTTTGGTGCCTGCCTGTCTGCTCTCCAGCTGTGAGCTCCCCATTGTTAGTACTCTTCTGGACACTTAGCTAATGGGATTAACAGGCCTTTGGGAACAAAGGAGGTTTGGCTGTATTCAACGGGCTTCCCCTCTACAATATAATAACATACTTATATAATAACATACATTCATATTTACAAATATAACACACAATGTTTTACTCACATAGAACCAATATATCCCATTAGATCCCTCACAGGATACTCATTACAATGAGCCTAAACATGGGAAGTATGGGAATATGCTAATGGTTAAACTTATAATACTTTATCCCCTAGACCACAAAATAACAATATAACCTTATAACAGTATAACAGGTGGTCTGTGAGCCCAAACCCCACTAAGTACAGATGTAGGTATCCTGTACTCCAGTTGTCTTCTACATGGCCATGTGGAGAGTAAAGTCCGATCATAAAATGGCTCCTAGAGGTGACCACTGCTGCCAGTCCCAGTATGGATGCTGACTGAGCCATGAACTGTCATGCCCATACACAATATGGCCCCTGGGTGTGGCTAATACTGCCAGTCACAAAATGGCCACCGGCTATTCAGGCCAAACCCAATATGGCCACTGGCTGATTCATGACACACTGGACCCCTAAAAAAACATCCTACCATTTGAGGGCTTTGGGTCAAACGTTCTATTTTTAGGACTCTTATTTCATGCGTAGGATATGTTTTTTTTTGGGGTGGGGATAATTTTATTGAGCCAATAAAAATATTTTGAGGGCAGTACCAAGTTAATGGCAAGCAGTATGCACTTCCAGTAGCCAATTGTCATACCCAGCTCACTCCCATGGTTAGGTTCCTGACCTGATTTGAAAGTGTTATGCCTTTGATCCTTTATCTAGCTACCCAAGAGGAGGTCAACTAGGAAGTGGAATACCCAACAATCACTTCCTCTTGGCATGCCAGATTCTAGAGATACCCATTTCCCCATTTACACAGCATACTGGGTCCGTTAACCAGCCCCATCACCCTCCGCTAGGTTTCCTCGTTTAGCTTGGATGATTGCACCGATAACCTAGGTATATACACACCAGATTGATGGTTCCCCACTCGGGTTACACCCTGACTCCTCGTCCAGACACTCTGGCTCCAGTGCTCACATTACCCTAATCAACCCCCTGCTGTGCCCCTATCCTGACCAGAGGTAGCTCATAACTGGGGCCATGGACTCCTCAGAACCCGACTGGAAAGTAGACAGATTGACACTAGGCCCTAGGTGGAAGTCCTTACCCATGTGGGGCAATTAAATACCGGGGGGGGATACGTTTCTACAGTAATTATGTATGGGCAATTGATCTTTGATGGTTGACATGTAAAAATTGTATAAATAATGTGAACTGACCAATAAAGATTATGCTCTGTTTGGGACACATATGAATGGTGTGTTTTTAATTTATTGGGAAGGCGTTCATTATGTTTTTAATCCATTAATTATTCCTATAACTTGTCCTGGTACCACAGTAACTTACCATGAGAATCTGAAGCCTGTCATAGCCTCCAGCTAAGCAGTCCTGAGTGACGGGGTACAGAAACTATACAACCTTCGGTAGGATTGATCCTCTTGACCTTTTCAAGCCCAAAGAAGAGCGAGTTGTGACAGATAGATATCTCAGGTGCACTAGATTGACCAACTGTTCTTTATCTGTCATTAGACCTAAGTGTCTACGTCATCACTGAGTTTAGCCATGGTTCTCCAGCTCGTTTTCACTTCCAATTACCCTGAATAGTCCGGTACATTGAATTGGTCAAAAGTTGTGACATACATTTTGGTCCAAAACATGTTCATTTAAACAAATCATGTTTTGTAAAAGCTACATAACAGCTGTTATATATTGAGAGTGTGACAGAGCATGGCAAGCTGTTGTGGTTTCCTTGCCAGGGATTTGAACTTTTAGACATATTTGCACTTTCCCTGAGGATTTACTGCATTAAAAATACCTCTCACATATTAATATTACTGTAGACCTTTGCCTCCAAGAATCAGTCAAAAACTCAAGAATATATTTAGGTTTTAATACTAAAAAATAAACTATGAAATTATAATCTTTGAGGTTCAATATATAAAACACATAAAAAATACTTTAATTATATCAGGAAATACGTACTGTATAACATTGGCATATACATTTAAGGTTAAATTGCTGAAAAATTATCATTTTTATTTAAAAAATGTATTTGAATAATTTTTATAAGGTCCATGGGGGGTTATCTAGTTTGACTGGCACAGGTCAGAGGTCATTATAACATTGTATCATGTTAATTATCAGTTTAGCTTCTAAGGGGACAATTAAAATGTCAAAGCTCCAAGAAAAGAAATCAGGAACATCTCGTCCCCTCCCTGTGTCACAGCAGGTGGGGGTCTCACGAGTCAGGTAGTAGAGTGTTAGAATAAAAATGCATATATAAGTAATGGTCCTGCCCCTATGAAATTCTGAGAATTATCCTAAGATTTTCAGAGGTTGAGAACTTGATATAATACACCCTTTAGAATGTAAGTTTGTGAGTTTTCAATGTTGTGAGGTGCTTTAGGGAAAGCCCAGTGTATATCTGATTGAAAGCTCAATAACAGGCTCTTCCATTATTTTCATTGTGGGGAAATTGTTTATGCTTGTACCTAACCCCTGGATAGCGCTACGGAATATGTTGGCGCGTTACAAATAAAGGATAATAATAATAATAATAATAATAATAATAATAATAATAATAATTACCGATATACATATTTATAAGAATGTAACAAACTAGAAAAAGTAACCATGAGCATAGCGGAATATTTTGGAGAATCTCATCTCCCTGTAGCACTTTCTGATATCTTGGAGTGAAGATGTTTGCTTGTTTCATCTACCTACAGAGAAGTATGGAATATTGGTGGAGCTACTGCAGGTGCCAAGCGCCATGGCCACGACCTGTTTGGGGCCCTCTGCTACCAGCATTAAAAAAAACATTTAACTTATTGGGGAGATGGACATATAATTACTTTGAAATAAAGTTATCTAATCATCCTAGGAGTGGTCTGACCACCTACGAATATTTTTAGATTTTTCTTGATATCTATGAACATCTACATTGTATAGAAAAGTTGGAAGGGGGCCCCCAAGTTATTTTGCACTAGGGCCCTCCATCCACTAGCCCCACCACTGAGACGGTTTATTGTAGCTTTGTAACACCGTTAGACCACTCTGACAAATCCTGATTTATTAATCCCAATTAATTTCAATTTCAGGTGTAAATGATTTCTGGAAAGAGTAAGAACATTGCTCAGAGCAGCAATATAGACAAGTGGGTGAGCTCTGGATTGTGTGACCCTAATATTTGTAGAGTGTAATATTATCTGGATATAACTGTGTATAATTTAGTTTATTGTGTAAGGTTTCTCGCTTCGACTCACCCCTAGTTATGTAGGGACATTCAGACCATAGTTCTACGCTCCCAGTTGAGTTGTATGGGATATGGGGATTATATGGCTTTTCCACCATGATGCCTAACATTATACTCTTTAATGGATACAGTGATGATCCCAATAACGCAGAATAAAAACGATCCTTATAAACAACTGTTATGTTAATTGATTTTCTATATTAAACAAAGCATTCAGTAACTCAATGTGAAAATTAAAAAAATGTAAGCATAAATTACCTGAAAAGGTTCCCCCTTTACTTATCTTAAATGATTAGTTTAGAGAGTCAATAAATCACCTTAGATAGATAAAGTAAATAGCAAAAGAGGAAGGATTTTTTCTAGCTTAAAACCTTGTACAGGGGACTGGGGGGGGGGGGGGGGGGCGCGAACTCCCCTAGATTGAATTAATAGGGGACACAAACAATAGCAAAATTAAACTCAATCGTGTATTACCAGATTTGGCCACTAGAACCCTATGTCTTTCCCATGAAAGCTTTGACCCATAATTTGTAAGTCCATCTGCAAGTCTAAAAATAAGTTGAACAACTTATGTCCCACCCCCCCTTCCCCCAGGATTCCCAGAAATACAGTTATTGTATTGCATTCTGAGCCACTGGGTGGAGACATGCAAATGAGCAGACAATGCATTTTTGCTCTTAAATCCAAAATACTATTTTATACATGGCTAATTCAAATGCATAATTCCACTGTTCCCCAGCTTTAATGCAAAGCAAAGGATTGGATTTTGCACAAATCATAAATCCACTCACATACAGTACTGGTTCAAGCTTAATGGCTATAATCAGTGTGAGGTTGAGTTTGATTTGTGCAATGGATCTTGTGAGGCTGAGTTTTTCACAACAACCATTTAGTGTATGGTGAGCAACAAGAGCAAGAGAAGCCCAATATATATATGAATATATACATAATATGTTGGTATATATATATATATATATTTTTTTATTTTTATTTTTATTTTTTATTATTAATATTATTATTATTATTATATTGGGGGCATTGATTTAAACAAAGAAATAAAAAAAAACATTGTTTGAGTGGCACTGCAACAGTGGGGTCCCCCCAGATCAGGGCCCCGGTGTATTGTGGTAGATCCACCCCTGCTTCCTGTCCTGGGATTAGAGCTGAATTATACCCCAGATTTTTTGGGGCTCCTAGGCCCATGATCTTGCAAACTGGTTGACGGTTCCTTCCCAATGTCATGTACTTGGCTACCATGATATAACTTTCCACGGTCGCACGCTCACACAGCCCCTTATCTACATGAAGATAAACTGATGTTCTTATGAAACCTTATGAAACTATAAGGAACAAACATATTTAAGAAAGAACATTTGAATCAGTATACATATTTTATCCATAACACTGCACTAATTTGTATTTTTAAATGCCAGCAGTGTCTCTTTCATGAATCATGACTACAATAATACAATACAAATTAGTTTATAAACTGCTGTATAGTAATGTTTAGTTTAATTACTTTGGGCCTTATTCAAATACGATTTGGCCAATTGAATAGGGCTCATTTTAAGCACAAAACATATTTTTTTACAGAAGTTTTTAGTTAGTCACCTTCTATCCAAAAGCAAGGTCTTCACTAACTAAAAACTTCTGTAAAAAAAATAAGCTATGTGCTTATATAAAGCCGTATTCAATTGGCTAAATCGCAATTGAATGAGGCCCTTTGTATCTTTTGCACCTCAATGTATCTCTTTTCCTGAGGTTAAAAAGAAAAATGTATTTGTTGACTGTTTTAGTTCTAAAACAACAGGTAATTTCAGTCTAAATATAAACAGTGTTTTTTCTTCAAGTGGTAATGATGGTTTAATTGATTTTTTAGATGGCTTGATATATAATCCATAACAAACACAACAGTGTGATGTTTGCAATCTTTGTTTTCAATGAGCTGCTATTTTCGCTGATGTGTTCAAGATATTGCTAATTTTAAAAAAAACATGCCAACCTTCATAAGAAACCCAAATGACTTTTAACAGAACATAACGACCTAGAATTGGCTTGGAGAGGCCAATTGTGCGCAGTGACTAGCGCACAACAAAAGAGTAAGCGGTTATTATTACCATTACTGGCGCCATTGTAATGGAGGAAGAAAATGGAAAAAATGGACGAATGAGCACAGTCCAAAGAAATGTATCATGCCTGATGTAGCAACACAGTCTTCAAGTCGTATTCAACTGACAGACAGGTGAGAAGTAACTATTACAATACTTTACCCCTTAATACTGCAAAAATTACTATCATTTTAGAAAAAAATTCTGTCCACTACACCAAATTCAAAATTGCACAAACTACAGAGATATATTAGTTAATATGCAATAAGTTGACGCACTGAGACAGCAAACCATTGTTAATCATCCTTTTGTCTATTTATCATCTTTATTACCTTTTTTATATATATATTTTACAGGTAGCTCCCGGGTTAAGGACGAGATCAGTTCATGAGAACGCTCTTAAAGATATATCTAAGTTTCCCTGTCCTTATCTTTCTCTAATCTAACACCCGCTGCTTTAATCAGACACGCGCATTACATGGCGTCATTCACACACAGATTCATTTTACTTAAAAATAACACTTGTTTTCCACACCCCCAGAGCTGCTTACATAGGCACAGTGCACCTGCCAATAGCAACACTGCATTTGGGTATGGATTTTAACACTTTACTAACCTTTAAGGCAACAGCAGCTCAATGCAGAAATCTGTGTCTGGCTCATTCTGCTTCCTTCTACAGGTGGACTACACATCCCATGATTCCTTCCTGCACAAAGTGCCATCAGGGATTGTTACATTGTATTAAAGGTATTAGCTGCCTGTGATTGGCCAAAATAAATTATGAATTCTGTGCGAATTTTAGCAGGGATTTTCAGGGGCGTGTTAACTGCTTGCAAACTCAAGAGATTTAGCAAACATAAGGGTGAGTTTGTTAATATTTATTTTGGTATTTTTTTTCATGCAAATTTTTTTTCATGCATTACTGATTCTCCTCTATCAGATGCATTCATAATCCAGGAAACTTAGATATGCCTTTACATCAGATTTTTATATAAGCTGGATCTAATAATAATAATAATAATAATAATAATAATAATAATAATACTATAATGGCTCATATGTGGTAATAATAATACAGTGTAATAATAATAATACTCCTCTGCTGTAATAATAAGATACAGAAACCATTGTGATCTTTCTTTTAATTCTGAGTATAAAAATAAAAATTATACAAAAAACCCTGAGACCCGGGGGCCGCTTATATTCCTTAACATATAACATTAAATTAATTATTTTTTATTACAGAGTAACAGAAAAATAAAAAATTACGTTTTTGAGTCTTAGATTAGTCTTTACTTTATTTAATATCCTCTATTTCCCAGGAATTGTGAGTTAGGTCACGCACGTTTCATATTAGTAATGTGACCTTAGCAATGATTTTTTTTGTAGTCCAACATGTTAGAAAAATGGTAATATGTAGTAAGAGTTGCATCTCCTTCTGGATCTATAATGGTGAAGGGGCATGTGTACTTCAATGAAGCTGTGAGCTATAAGTAGGGTAACCTGAGATGGGCAGATCATAGCAGAGAGGCCAGGCAAACTGTGATTCACTGGAGAAGGAACTGGCAGCTCATTCCAGTATCTGTGTCAAGAAAATCTTGTGGATAAGCACAATCAGAGACATAATAATGTGCCTGGCGCAAAGGCGGACCTATCACCGGTGCAACCGGTGCCAGGCACTGAGGCTCTTGTCCTCTGAGGGACCACCACAGACATCCCGTGGGTTCTCTGTTGCCCTCGCGTCCCCCCTGTGGCCCTTGTGGCCCTCCAGTGGCCCCCACAGTCCTCTTATGGCCTGTGTGGCTTCTGTGACCCTTGCAGATCCCCTGCGGCTCCTGCAAGTCTTCTTATGGCCAGGGCCCCTGTGGCCCTTATGGCCCCCGAGGACCTCCCGTGGCCCTATCAAGCATCTCTTGCCATACCCAATGTATAAGATTATTATCCCTTATTTGTAACCCCCAACATGTTCCATAGCGTTATACAAGGGTTAAGTACAAGGAGGTTTTTATGTTATCCTCCTTACTCCCCTCATCCCCTCCTCTCTTCCCTCCCAACATTTTGTACAAACTGAAACCATCAATTATGCTGAATATATATTTATATATGTATTTCACTGTGCAATGAGCATAGAAGTATTGAGTAGGTTTTAACCCATCAGTCCAATCCTTGGGCAACATCTGTTGGCCAGAAATCCAGCCAATCTCCATCTAACAATCGGATATTCAATGACTGAGCCAGTGATAAACATACTTGTATGCAAACAGGAATATCCATAAATGTTGTCATTTAATATTTCATGGGAGCTGAAGATAAGATCCACTGCTGTGAAGCAACTGAAAGAAAATGATTTAATAGTGGACAAACCAATCAATATTTCATCAAAACAGACATGTATGAGAATGAGAGATTTCGGTTAGTTCGCCTACAGGAAATTAACCCCACGCCAATACTGTTTCCATTTTGGTGCATTACAATGACCTGTTAAGAGAAGAGCATCGAGACTGGAAGAAGTTTGAATAATGTGTCCATCTTGAACACTCACTTATCCTTGGACAGGCAATAATAGATTCACCTGAACTTTTAAGTACAACAAACTCCCATCCCAATTAAACGCTCCTGACATTGAAAGGATACAAAGTAAATTCGACGTGACAGTAATAACTTCCAGCAATCAGCATTCTCCTCTTTCCGAAATCATTTAGTCTGACAAAGCTGGAAAATGGCCTTTCTTTCACAAGAAGACAGAACAAATGAAAGTTAAAATCTAAAGAACATCGAAGACGAAGGATTGTTACGTCGATGATATATTTAAATAAAGATACAATGTATACTTGGAAGGCGAAGAATAGATTTAATTATATTATATCTCGGATCAAAAAAAAATAATTTCACAGGTAGCATAATTAAAAAAATACAGCTATGATAGGCTCCAATAATTTACATAATAATTCAAAGTGTCATTGTGATGCTCCAAGACCCAAGTCGGCTATTTCCTAGTGGCAAAGTGGACAGCCGCCAATGGCGCACCCCAGGTCAAAACTGAATACTCAGCCCCGGGGCGAACACATGTATCGGAATAGGCTATATTTATTTTTCCTTGTTGGTATTTATTTGTCTTTGTTTCAGTTTACTTATGTTACTGTGTCAGGACCGGCACACTCTGGTACTCCCGCCGGTTCGGTCCCCGTATTGGGTAGGTATGACTATCTTATGTGACCGTGATTCTCTTTTGAAAATGGTAGAATTGTCTTATAAAATAGCTTCTCTGCGCTAACGAAGTACGGCCCTCATGCTAATAAATACTGATAAGACTTACTTTATTGGGGATGGGTAAGAATTTATAGAGGGCACTGAACAAGAGGACAGTCAGACATTATACAAGAAACAAACAACATGTCCACACACCCAACTTAAGCCTCTCTCCTCCTTGAGTCTCTCCCATTACCAAGGCACAAAGCTCAGGAGGCTGATACCAGCAGGGGGGATTCCCAGGTGGGGGCTGTGGTGTCAGCAAGTCTTATCTTAACTTATCCTAGTACGTGTAGACTACACATAGTCACATCTCCCAACTGAGGTGCAAGCAAGGGAAACATCATAGACACTGTGGGCCTCATTCAATTGAGCAATTGTAAGTTACTGGAGCCTGTAATGGAGTCCGTAAACTAATTTGCTATTCAACTGGCGTCTTTTTGGGAGCCGCAAGCGGTCTACGGTAAGTTACAATCGTAACTTACACCCCATCTAAGCCTTTGATCTTTCACGTCTGCAAGAGTTACAATCACTAAAATCGCAAATCGCTATTCAATTGCTACAATTCAATTGCTAAATGTTTTCACCCCCTTAAACGGCAAATGGGGGTTGTCCTTAGCACTGTAAATGCAAATAAAAAATCACTACTGCACTGTAAATGACGGGTAAAGTGATGATAGACATTAGAATTAGTTGCACAACAGTATCAAGCCCGCAAATCTGCAAACAAAAATCATTTATTCTATGTTCCATTTTATCTCGAGAATCAATGAGTTAATACAATCAGGCCACCCATATGGACTAGAACAGTATTGGCTTTCATTTTTATTATTTTTTTATTTTGCGGTTTTGCGAGTCTGATCGTATATCGAACCTCTAAAAGCTAATTGACATGTAACCTCCATCTTATACTGCCGTAATGATTAATGATGACGGTCTCATTTTCTATTGGCTGTTTCTAAATGGGTAGTTACGGCCTTGCTTAATTGATCATGATCATGCTCTGAAATGCTACATAGGATTGCATGGTTTACGGTTTCGGCTCTCGGCCCGTAACTTGCGGGCTTGTTCAATTGAATTGCTCTGTAATTGTAGCAGAGTTCAAGTCCGCAGGACGGCCGCAGACATATGGCTTCTATACCACGAGATGCAGCCTTGCAATTGAATGAGGCTCTGTGCCAGGTATCATGTCCATTGTCACATGCTGATATGGATTGAAAACTAGCGAATTATGCTCTTAATCAGACTCATATTTTTTGTAGCTTTCCTCACAAATAGATATATGGATCGAAAAAAATGATAAATAACCTGATTTTACAATTTGAGATTTTTTTCAAGCTACACTACCCTTTTAAATGTGGTTCCTTATACCAGGGATGGATTAGCCTAAACTCACCCCTCTTGTAAAATAATACATTTTGGAATAGAGGAGGCTTCAGATGGCTTGAAAGAAGATCTTTACATATTAATTACTAAAGTTTCATATATAATAAATGAGTAAAGGCAAATTTATATTAGTGAGTATCCACATGGGAGTTGGGGTTCGATTCCTCGATGAGTGTCACCTCTTCTGGTTTGTTACCTTGTCGTGGTGAAGAGGCTTGTGCACCGCAATAAAGTTCAATGACTCCCCATGTAGGGTCACCCAAAATGGGCAGATCATTGTTGAGAGATCAGACAAATTGTGGTCCACTGGATAAGAAATTAGCAACCCATTCCTTTAGATTGTAAATCTGCGAGTTTCAATCCTGCGTCTGTGCTTTAGGGAAAGCGCTATGGACACTGGATTCCAAGCTCAAAGACGGGGCCCTCCATTCACTGCAATGTGGGAATCTTGAACTTGTCATTGCCTGTAACTTAACTTATGTATAGCGCTACGGAATATGTTGGCGCGTTACAAATAAACGATAATAATAATAACCCACTCCAGTATCTTTACCAAGAAAACCTTAAGGGTCACAGAAGGTTGGAGAACACTGAACAACTAAACAACAACAAGGGCAAATTGTTGTATAAGGAAGATTTACCAAGTGAAATAAGAATGTGGTGGGAACCTGGACACTACCAGAGAGAAATGTCAAATTAGAGAGAAAAATATTTGTTTCATGTAGTCCAGCAAGACGCTTTTATATTTCCTTACAAAAACGTTTTCGTATTAGCCAATGGTGCATGAAATTGTCCATTCTTGGCATGACCAAACCATGAATTTGTAATAAGTTCTTGTAATTTACATATAGTCCTCTTTTTAATTTCACATTAATAGGATAATGTGATTTGAACATTTGAAAGCCTTGAGCAAAAAGCTACTTAAAATATATCACCTGCAAGTTAATTATGTCCTTTGACCTAAGTTTCGAAAAACCGTAGAGGGAAATGTAAGGTCCAATTATGTGTAAAACCATAAACACAGAATGAAATGTTCAAGTCAATGGAAATATTTGATATTGTAGAAAATGAATTCATATTTAAATGCAAATTGATGTACTGTAATATTTAATTTAATCTTCAATACAATATGTCTTATAGCATAAACATTTGAAAAAGCTCTTTAATTTGGTAACTACTGAACCGACCACAGCAGCCCTACCTCTACTCACTTAATCATGGGCTTCCTATAGTTCAGATTTTTTTTCAAGAACAGAAATCAGTGTAACCGTTAAAACATACATTTGACCTTTATTTTTGCAGGCCGTAGCAGAGCTGCTTCTCTCCACTGCCTGGTGGCCTCCAGAAGTTTGGAGCAGGTCTGTCCAGGAGGCTGTCTTAACACTTCAACAAGACTGGTCTGTTTGCCTGCTGTAGCTATGGCCATGGAAGATACAGTTGAAGGATATTGTCCTAGGTAGATATTCCCCAACCACCTAGAAGAGTAGAGGTGCTCAAAAATGGGGTAAAAGTGCTCTGTGAGTAGGTAGCCAGACCTATAGAACAAATCTATTTAGGTGTTGTTCATTCTCAGATGATCACCTCTACTATTTTTGTTTTCTGAATACAATAAGCCAGATGTACTAAGGTGAGACGCTTGGAGATCTCTTGGAAAACTCCTGGAGATTATCTCTAGTTCTTTTATTATCATGCAGTTGCTCTTTTAAGATATGATGTCTCCAAGATGTTTCAAAGCTTCACACCTTAAAACTTCTGGGCCACTGTCACATCGCAGTGGAGGGGGTCCTACTTAACTCCAGAATCCTCCTGCTGTGGCTACAGGAATCCATACTTGGACCATGGAGTGGGTGGGCTTCTCTGTGACCGTCTTCTTTTGCAGGGCCATCAGGATGAAGAATAGGGATCAAGGGGTTAAAAATAACAAACACAGGTTATAACCTCTAAGTAAAAGAGAGACCACCATGATCATGGGGAAAGTTGGAACATTTATAGGCAAACAGAACAATACAACGTTGGCTCAACCACAAACATGATTATATTTCCTGCCCTTAACCAGTTATCTCAAGCAAGCCCTGTAATACCACACTGGCCAATCTGGGGGTGTGGGAGTGAATCCCATCACAGGGTGAACTGGTAATTACATCACATGCTTACAAAGTTCAAAGTTCCCTTCTAAACTAGTTAACTCATGCAAATTATCCTCATTTATTGTCCACAGCTAGATAATTCCATCAGGCAGGCTGTTATCAAGATGTACAGTCCATTGTTCAAATTTACTGTCGCTGGTGATGGATTTATCAGGGACTGGAGTGGTGACCAGTGAGAAGAAACAGTAACTAAACACAAACATACCCAGAAATGCACATTGCTTATGTTCCCTCAAAGAGTGTGTCATATTTTGGGACAAATAGGAACATTTATAGACAACAGATTCAACCCACAAACATGATTACATTACCTGCCCTTAAACAGTTAACTCAATCAGCCCCCTGTAATAGCTCACTGGCTAATCTGGGATTTGTGGGAATAAATCCCATCACAGGGTGAGCTAGTATTTACATCACAAACGTAAACATATTCAATGTTCCCTTCTACACTAGTTAACTCATCTATACTATCTGCATTTATTGTCCAGAGCTGGATAATGCCATCAGGCAGGTTGTTATCAACTCCATACCCAGGAAGGTGCGGTGGGGGAGTCAGGGCCTCCAGGTGGTCCATCACAAGGCCAATCCCAGAGACGTCCACCTTCAAATGCAAGGTCAATGGGGAAAATGGAGAGGACATAGCTCTTTCAGGAAGAGGTTGGTTGAGGTCTTTACGGAAGTCTCAGTCTACCCCTCACAAGCAGATCAAGACTATCAAAAGAAGCAGAATTTCTAACAACCTGAGCATCTTCTCTGCATGTCTCGAGAAGATCTGAACATGAAACTAATTATCATTTCTTTTGTGTCTCGCGATTCCGCAGCAAAACATTTCATACTGAAATGAACAAACTATAATAGATGTTAAAAATACAATTGAACAGCTCGTTTTTTACATCAAACATATTTTTGCAATTACATACAGTATTTTGTTTTAGGAGATTTTGATTAGCCAGCAAATGACCTCATCAAAGACGTAATAAAAAGCCTGTCTAATTGGCTCTCAGAAATATGTTCACTTTGGTAATGTATGAATATAGTTTTCGGCTGAAGGTAACGTTGTGACATATATTTGACATTTTAACAATCCGTGTGACCTTTTTATTTCTGCATACAATGCGATGTACAGCTCATGTTTTGTTACTAATAAGCAAGTCACAAAATTAACCTTTTGCTGAGTTTTCGCACCGTGGCTTTAGAAATGTGGTGTTTTCTTTAAGAAAATATGGTATTTTACCTCAAAATTTGATTAGTAATGTAAAGGTGAGGATCAAATAGGAATTTAGGAGCTCTAATCCATGCCAGAACTGGTCAAATGGTTAGATGTCAAGCAGAGAGCATGTTGGGTAAGTCAGGCAGGAAGGCATAACAAAACCTGTAGGAGTACAGGTACACTGGCACAGGATACTAACAGGAGTACAGGTACACTGGCACAGGATACTAACAGGAGTACAGGTACACTGGCACAGGATAGTAGCTAGAGTATGGGTATGCTGGCACAGGATACTAACAGGAGTACAGGTACACTGGCACAGGATAGTAGCTAGAGTATGGGTATGCTGGCACAGGATACTAACAGGAGTACAGGTACACTGGCACAGGATACTAACAGGAGTACAGGTACACTTGCACAGGACAGTAGCTAGAGTATGGGTATGCTGGCACAGGATACTTACAGGAGTACAGGTTCACTGGCACAGGATACTACCAGTAGCATGGGTACACAGGCACATAATATTAGCAGGAGCATGCATGCACTGGCACAAGATATTAGCAGGAGTATGGGTACACTGGCACAGTACACTAGCAGGAGTATGGATCTAATGGCACTGCATTTTAGCTGGAGTATGGGCACATTACTAACAGGAGTACAGGTACACTGGCACAGGATACTAGCAGTAGCATGGGTAAACGGGCACATGATATTAGCAGAAGCATGCATGCACATCGGCACATGATATTAGCAGGATTACAGGTACACTGGCACTGGATACTAGCAGAAGTATGGGTACATGGGCAGTCTCATACTAGCTGGAGTATGGGTGCATTGGCACAGGATATTAGCACGATTACAGGTACACTGGCACTGGATACTAGAAGGAGTATGGGTACACTAGCACAGGCTACTAGAAAGAGTATGGGTATACTGGCACAGGATATTAGTGTGAGTACAGGTACACTGGCACAGGATACTAGCTGGAGTATGGGTACACCGGCACTGGATACTAGCAGGAGTATGGGTACAATAGCACTGGATACAAGCAGGAGTATGGGTACACAAGCAGAGGATACTAGAAGGAGTATGGGTATACTGGCATAGGATATTAGTGTGAGTAGAGGTACACTGACACAGAATACTAGCAGGCATATGGGTACACTGGCACATGATACTAGCTGGAGTATGGGTACACTAGCACAGGATACTAGCATGAGTATGGGTACACTGGCACAGAATACTAGCAGGAGCATGGGTACACTAGCACAGGATACTAGTAGGAGAATGGGTACACTGGCACAGGATACTAGCAGGCGAATGGTTACACTAGCACAGGATACTAGCAGGAGTATGGGTACACTGACACAGGATACTAGCAGGAGTATGGGTACACTGACACAGGATACTAGCATGAGTATGGGTACACTGGCACAGAATACTAGCAGGAGCATGGGTACACTAGCACAGGATACTAGTAGGAGAATGGGTACACTAGCACAGGATACTAGCAGGCGAATGGTTACACTAGCACAGGATACTAGAAGGAGTATGGGTACACTAGCACAGGATACTAGCAGGAGAATGGGTACACTGACACAGGATAGTAGCAGGAGT
Source organism: Discoglossus pictus (assembly GCA_027410445.1). Taxonomy (NCBI): domain Eukaryota; kingdom Metazoa; phylum Chordata; class Amphibia; order Anura; family Alytidae; genus Discoglossus; species Discoglossus pictus. The sequence continues at coordinate 10,597,938 of CM050171.1, read as the reverse complement.
ATGGGTACACTGGCCAGAATACTAACAAGAGTAAGGGTACACTAGCACAGGATACTAGCAGGAGTATGGTTACACTAGCACAGGATACTAGCAGGAGAATGGTTACACTAGCACAGGATACTAGTAGGAGAATGGGTACACTGGCACAGGATACTAGCAGGCGAATGGTTACACTAGCACAGGATACTAGAAGGAGTATGGGTACACTAGCACAGGATACTAGCAGGAGAATGGTTACACTAGCACAGGATACTAGCAGGAGTATGGGTACACTAGCACAGGATACTAGAAGGAGTATGGGTACACTAGCACAGGATACTAGCAGGAGAATGGTTACACTAGCACAGGATACTAGCAGGAGTATGGGTACACTGGCCAGAATACTAGCAAGAGTATGGGTACACTAGCACAGGATACTAGCAGGAGTATGGTTACACTAGCACAGGATACTAGCAGGAGAATGGTTACACTAGCACAGGATACTAGTAGGAGAATGGGTACACTGGCACAGGATACTAGCAGGCGAATGGTTACACTAGCACAGGATACTAGAAGGAGTATGGGTACACTAGCACAGGATACTAGCAGGAGAATGGTTACACTAGCACAGGATACTAGCAGGAGTATGGGTACACTGGCCAGAATACTAGCAAGAGTATGGGTACACTAGCACAGGATACTAGCAGGAGAATAGGTACACCGACACAGGATAGTAGCAGGAGTATGGGTACACTGGCACAGAATACTAGCAAGAGTATGGGTACACTGGCACAGGATACTAGCAGGAGTATGGGTACACTGGCACAGGATACGAGCAGGAGAATGGTTACACTAGCACAGGATACTAGAAGGAGTATGGTTACACTAGCACAGGATACTAGAAGGAGTATGGATACACTAGCACAGGATATTAGCAGGATATACTAAGAGTGTAGTGTTGGAGAACCTCTTCAGTTCTATATTATCCAATGGAGCATATGTATGTAGATTTGACATCTCCAATACATCACTTCTTAGTATTAAGTATTATTGATTACTCAGTCACACCTATCTATTTATCTAGGATATTGATTTACAATAATTATAGTTGGCCAGGGTCTTGGTGGACCACATCACTACTGGTGAGCAGGGGCGGATCTACCATAGGTGCAGATGGTGCAAATGCACTGGCACCGGTGCTTTCTAAATACATATATTTTTCTTCTATTAAAATGTTGACACAGGATAGTAGCAGGAGTATGGGTACACTGGCCAGAATACTAGCAAGAGTAAGGGTACACTAGCACAGGATACTAGCAGGAGTATGGTTACACTAGCACAGGATACTAGCAGGAGAATGGTTACACTAGCACAGGATACTAGTAGGAGAATGGGTACACTGGCACAGGATACTAGCAGGCGAATGGTTACACTAGCACAGGATACTAGAAGGAGTATGGGTACACTAGCACAGGATACTAGCAGGAGAATGGTTACACTAGCACAGGATACTAGCAGGAGTATGGGTACACTGGCCAGAATACTAGCAAGAGTATGGGTACACTAGCACAGGATACTAGCAGGAGAATAGGTACACCGACACAGGATAGTAGCAAGAGTATGGGTACACTAGCACAGGATACTAGCAGGAGAATAGGTACACCGACACAGGATAGTAGCAGGAGTATGGGTACACTGGCACAGAATACTAGCAAGAGTATGGGTACACTGGCACAGGATACTAGCAGGAGTATGGGTACACTGGCACAGGATACTAGCAGGAGAATGGTTACACTAGCACAGGATACTAGAAGGAGTATGGGTACACTAGCACAGGATATTAGCAGGAGTTGAGATACACTGGCACAGGATACTAGCAGGAGTATGGGTACACTGGCACAGGATACTAGCAGGAGTATGGGTACACTGGCACAGGATACTAGCAGGAGAATGGTTATACTAGCACAGGATACTAGAAGGAGTATGGGTACACTAGCACAGGATACTAGCAGGAGTATGGTTACACTAGCACAGGATATTAGTGTGAGTACAGGTACACTGGCACAGGATACTAGCTGGAGTAGGGGTACACCTGCACTGGATACTAGCAAGAGTATGGGTACAATAGCACTGGATACAAGCAGGAGTATGGGTACACAAGCAGAGGATACTAGAAGGAGTATGGGTATACTGGCATAGGATATTAGTGTGAGTAGAGGTACACTGACACAGAATACTAGCAGGCATATGGGTACACTGGCACATGATACTAGCTGGAGTATGGGTACACTAGCACAGGATACTAGAAGGAGTATGGGGATGCTAGCACAGGATACTAGCAGGATTATGGGTACACTGACACAGGATACTAGCAGGAGTATGGGTACACTGACACAGGATACTAGCATGAGTATGGGTACACTGGCACAGAATACTAGCAGGAGCATGGGTACACTGACACAGGATACTAGCAGGAGTATGGGTACACTGACACAGGATACTAGCATGAGAATGGTTACACTAGCACAGGATACTAGTAGGAGAATGGGTACACTGGCACAGGATACTAGCAGGCGAATGGTTACACTAGCACAGGATACTAGAAGGAGTATGGGTACACTAGCACAGGATACTAGCAGGAGAATGGTTACACTAGCACAGGATACTAGCAGGAGTATGGGTACACTGGCCAGAATACTAGCAAGAGTATGAGTACACTAGCACAGGATACTAGTAGGAGAATGGGTACACTAGCACAGGATACTAGCAGGCGAATGGTTACACTAGCACAGGATACTAGAAGGAGTATGGGTACACTAGCACAGGATACTAGCAGGAGTATGGGTACACTGGCACAGAATACTAGCAAGAGTATGGGTACACTGGCACAGGATACTAGCAGGAGAATGGTTACACTAGCACAGGATACTAGTAGGAGAATGGGTACACTGGCACAGGATACTAGCAGGCGAATGGTTACACTAGCACAGGATACTAGAAGGAGTATGGGTACACTAGCACAGGATACTAGCAGGAGAATGGTTACACTAGCACAGGATACTAGCAGGAGTATGGGTACACTGGCCAGAATACTAGCAAGAGTATGGGTACACTGGCACAGGATACTAGCAGGAGTATGGGTACACTGGCACAGGATACTAGCAGGAGAATGGTTACACTAGCACACGATACTAGAAGGAGTATGGGTACACTAGCACAGGATATTAGCAGGAGTTTAGATACACTGGCACAGGATACTAGCAGGAGTATGGGTATGCTAGCACAGGATACTAGCAGGAGTATGGGTACACTGACACAGGATACTAGCAGGAGTATGGGTACACTGGCACAGGATACTAGCAGGAGAATGGTTATACTAGCACAGGATACTAGAAGGAGTATGGTTACACTAGCACAGGATACTAGCAGGAGTATGAGTACACTGGCACAGGATACTAGCAGGAGAATGGTTACACTAGCACAGGATACTAGAAGGAGTATGGGTACACTGGCACAGGATACTAGCAGGAGCATGGTTACACTAGCACAGGATACTAGAAGGAGTATGGGTACACTAGCACAGGATACTAGAAGGAGTATGGGTACACTGGCACAGGATACTAGCAGGAGCATGGTTACACTAGCACAGGATACTAGCAGGAGTATGGGTACACTGGCACAGGATACTAACAGGAGTATGGGTACACTGGCACAGAATACTAGCAGGAGTATGGGTACACTAGCACAGGATACTAGCAGGAGAATGGGTACACTGGCACAGGATACTAGCAGGCGAATGGTTACACTATCACAGGATACTAGAAGGAGTATGGGTACACTAGCACAGGATACTAGCAGGAGAATGAGTACACTGACACAGGATAGTAGCAGGAGTATGGGTACACTGGCACAGGATACTAGAAGGAGTATGGGTACACTGGCACAGGATACTAGCAGGAGAATGGGTACAGTGGCACACGATACTAGCAGGCGAATGGTTACACTAGCACAGGATACTAGAAGGAGTATTGGTACACTAGCACAGGATACTAGAAGGAGTATGGGTACACTAGCACAGGATATTAGCAGGAGTTGAGATACACTGGCACAGGATACTAGCAGGAGAATGGGTACACTGACATAGGATACTAGAAGGAGTATGGGTACACTAGCACAGGATACTAGAAGGAGTATGGGTACACTACCACAGGATACTAGCAGGAGTATGGGTACACTAGCACAGGATACTAGCAGGAGAGTGGTTACACTAGCACAAGATACTAGCAGGAGTATGGGTACACTAGCACAGGATACTAGCAGGAGAGTGGTTACACTAGCACAGGATACTAGCAGGAGTATGGGTACACTAGCACAGGATACTAGCAGGAGAATGGTTACACTGGCACGGGATACTAGCAGGAGTATGGGTACACTAGCACAGGATACTAGCAGGAGAATGGGTACACTGGCACAGGATACTAGCAGGAGAGTGGTTACACTAGCACAGGATACTGCAGGAGTATGGGTACACTGGCACAGGATAATAGAAGGAGTATGGGTACGCTAGCACAGGATAATAGAAGGAGTATGGGTACGCTAGCACAGGATAATAGAAGGAGTATGGGTACACTAGCACAGGATAATAGAAGGAGTATGGGTACGCTAGCACAGGATAATAGAAGGAGTATGGGTACGCTAGCACAGGATAATAGAAGGAGTATGGGTACACTAGCACAGGATAATAGAAGGAGTATGGGTACGCTAGCACAGGATAATAGAAGGAGTATGGGTACGCTAGCACAGGATACTAGCAGGAGTATGGGTACAATGACACAGGATACTAGAAGGAGTATGGGTACACTGGCACAGGATACTAGCAGGAGTATGGGTACACTGACACAGGATACTAGCAGGAGTATGGGTACACTGGCACAGGATACTAGCAGGAGAATGGTTACACTAGCACAGGATACTAGCAGGAGAATGGTTATACTAGCACAGGATACTAGAAGGAGTATGGTTACACTAGCACAGGATACTAGCAGGAGTATGAGTACACTGGCACAGGATACTAGCAGGAGAATGGTTACACTAGCACAGGATACTAGAAGGAGTATGGGTACACTGGCACAGGATACTAGCAGGAGAATGGTTACACTAGCACAGGATACTAGAAGGAGTATGGGTACACTACCACAGGATACTAGCAGGAGTATGGGTACACTAGCACAGGATACTAGCAGGAGAGTGGTTACACTAGCACAAGATACTAGCAGGAGTATGGGTACACTAGCACAGGATACTAGCAGGAGAGTGGTTACACTGGCACGGGATACTAGCAGGAGTATGGGTACACTAGCACAGGATACTAGCAGGAGAATGGGTACACTGGCACAGGATACTAGCAGGAGAGTGGTTACACTAGCACAGGATACTGCAGGAGTATGGGTACACTGGCACAGGATAATAGAAGGAGTATGGGTACGCTAGCACAGGATAATAGAAGGAGTATGGGTACGCTAGCACAGGATAATAGAAGGAGTATGGGTACACTAGCACAGGATAATAGAAGGAGTATGGGTACGCTAGCACAGGATAATAGAAGGAGTATGGGTACGCTAGCACAGGATAATAGAAGGAGTATGGGTACACTAGCACAGGATAATAGAAGGAGTATGGGTACGCTAGCACAGGATAATAGAAGGAGTATGGGTACGCTAGCACAGGATACTAGCAGGAGTATGGGTACAATGACACAGGATACTAGAAGGAGTATGGGTACACTGGCACAGGATACTAGCAGGAGTATGGGTACAATGACACAGGATACTAGAAGGAGTATGGGTACACTGGCACAGGATACTAGCAGGAGTATGGGTACAATGACACAGGATACTAGCAGGAGAATGGTTACACTAGCACAGGATACTAGCAGGAGTATGGGTACACTGACACAGGATACTAGCAGGAGTATGGGTACACTAGCACAGGATACTAGCAGGAGTATGGGTACACTGGCACAGGATACTAGCAGGAGTATGGGTACACTGGCACAGGATACTAGCAGGAGTATGGGTACACTGGCACAGGATACTAGCAGGAGAGTGGTTACACTGGCACAGGATACTAGCAGGAGTATGGGTACACTGACACAGGATACTAGCAGGAGTATGGGTACACTGGCACAGGATACTAGCAGGAGAGTGGTTACACTGGCACAGGATACAAGCAGGAGTATGGGTACACTGGCACAGGATACAAGCAGGAGTATGGGTACACTGGCACAGGATACTAGCAGGAGTATGGGTACACTGGCACAGGATACTAGCAGGAGTATGGGTACACTAGCACAGGATACTAGAAGGAGTATGAGTACACTGACACAGGATACTAGCAGGAGTATGGTTACACTGACACAGGATACTAGAAGGAGTATAGGTACACTGACACAGGATACTAGCAGGAGTATGGTTACACTGACACAGGATACTAGAAGTAGTATGGGTACACTAGCACAGGATACTAGAAGTAGTATGGGTACACTAGCACAGGATACTAGAAGTAGTATGGGTACACTAGCACAGGATACTAGAAGTAGTATGGGTACACTGGCACAGGATACTAGAAGTAGTATGGGTACACTGGCACAGGATACTAGAAGGAGTATGAGTACACTAGCACAGGATACTAGAAGGAGTATGGATAAACTAGCACAGGATACTAGCAGGAGAGTGGTTACACTGACACAGGATACTAGCAGGAGTATGGGTACACTGGCACAGGATACTAGAAGGAGCATGGGTACACTGACACAGGATACTAGCAGGAGTATGGGTACACTGACACAGGATACTAGAAGGAGTATGGGTACACTGACACAGGATACTAGCAGGAGTATGGGTACACTGACACAGGATACTAGCAGGAGTTGAGATACACTGGCAATGTGGTAATTGGCTTCATAGTCTGTTAATTTCTAAAATAACAAAACAATGTTTCCCAGCGTTATTATGCAGTTAAATCCACTCTCCACGTTTGTTTTACAAATTAGCATTTGAAGCCGCAGAGCAGCATACAGGAAATGCACAAACAATGCTAGATATCTTAGCAATGATTTACCACAGAGAAAAATGTCCAGTGCAAAGTATAGGCATGTTTAAATGATCACCAAGTTCTTGCTGTCATGATAATATCTTTAAAGTATTAAATACTTGAGCTGTTTTGTCTCAAGAAACAATGGTCTCAGACTCTGACTTAGAACAAACATAGGGCCATATTCTATAGACCAATTCATAAATGTATACACACTTAATATTGCCACATATTCTATTAGCTACTCGCAAATAGATTACGAGTTCCCTGCCCGTAATCACTATGGGCCAGCCAAAGCCGCAAAACTGGCCTTAGATCTCCATTGGTTTTAGAACAGCTTGAAAATTACGAACGCTAAATAATTAAAGTTACACAAAATCGATATTCTATTGGACCCGTAGCTCTAGCTAACAAATAAAGTCTGGCCCCATTGCAGATTACGTCTAACTTCCATGTTTTTCTGACGTCTTGAAGACGCTCTCATTTACTATTGGCTGTGACTAAAAAGTAAATTATGGGCTTGCTTAAATACCATCATATCATATGGTCATGACCCCTAAAAGCAAAAAATCTTGCTGTTAGAATTTGCGAGCTGGAGTCAATAGAATAAATCTAAACATTTATTTAAAAAAAAATACCCACAGCCAAATTTACGAGTTTGAGGCGTTTGTGAGCGTCTAATAGAATAGAGCCCAAAGTATCTAAAATATCATACCACTGTGTAGAATAATTTCCTTTTAAATCCCTTTTTATATCACTGTTTGGTTTCCTTCTCTTTGTATTATTTTTCCTCAGGCAGTGACTTTCAGATTTGTTGGATATTTTTGATAGGACTCCTTGTAACAGCACATTTTTATGCTTAGCTTGGAACATGATATGTAAGACACATTGCTCAGTAAAACATGGCAGCTCCTTCCGGCAATGAACCATCAAATCTATAAACTGACAGCTACAAACAATAACTGGGCCTCAGAACTGAGACAGTGGGCCAGATATACTAAGAGTGTAGTGTTGGAGAACCTCTTCAGTTCTATATTATCCAATGGAGCATATGTACGTAGATTTGACATCTCCAATACATCACTTCTTAGTGCACATGACCTATAATACATGACTTTTCTTTGGCGCAAGTATTATTGATTACTCAGTCACACCTATCTATTTATCTAGGATAGTGATTTACAATAATTATAGTTGGCCAGGGTCTTGGTGGACCACATCAGTACTGATGAGCAGGGGCGGATCTACCATCGGTGCAGATGGTGCCAATGCACTGGGGCTTTTCTCTGGGGAGGCACCGGTGCTTTCTAAATACATATATTTTTCTTCTATTAAAATTTTTGTTTTGCTTCTATAGTTTAGTGAGGGCCCTACCCCAACCCGAGCTCAATCGACCAGGGACCCCCCACAGGCCCCTGCACCCACATAAACTCTCCCCCTAGAATTGGCTAATCCGTTGCAGCTAGTTACACCATGCGAATGTGCATGCAAAACATGAAACTTTGCAGGTAGGAGGGAAGGGGAGCATCTTTGATCTCTACTTATGCTTCTCTAACTTTTGTGCCTGCATCTCTATTCTACATATCATTGTATATGTATGTATTTATACTTATATATGTGTATGTATATGTATTTATATATATATATATATATATATATATATATATATATATATTTATATATATATATATATATATATATATTTATGTATATATATATATATTTACACTATATATATATATATATATTTATATATATATATATATTTATATATATATATTTACACTATATATATGTATATATATATATATATATATATATATATATATATATATATATATATATATATATTAGCAAATTGCCCGTCAAAAAATGACGGTCAATAAAATTTTAAAGCTGGGAATGCTGTTTGTGACACAATCTGATTATCTGAGACTCTTAACCTTTTTTTTATCTACAAAGAAGTACCACAATTTATAATAAACTTTTTTATTTTTTTAACAACGAACTGTTGAACCATATCAAACTTTTGAATTTTCATGTATGCAGTAATAATGGAACAATACATGAAATGTTTATGAATACGTATTGTGAACCATGACATAAAGGTTTCTAACATGCAGCTCACATTATAAACAGTGTTGAATGAATTATTTTTAACAATACTAACATCAATAGGTCAACTTTGTATAAATGAGTATGTTAAACCATTACAGAATGCTTATTAACGTGCAACTTGTAGTTTAACTACTGGTAAAGCACATAGGTATTGAATCCAGCGGAAGGCAAACAGTAAAAAACCCCATTGAAACTTAGCCAATTGTATCAAAGGGGGGGAAAAAATAATTCCTTCCTGATGCCATTACCTGGCGATCGGATGACTCCCTGGATGAATCCTGTCTATTTAATTATACATTTAAATTTGTAACAAATGATTATGCTGCTACTGACATAAATATTTAATAATATTCAAGAAATTAACTTTTCAAAAGTTGTAAAATACAATGTTAACAATGCAAACATAAATGTAAGGTAATAACATTTGAAATGAAATTATTTAAAAATATAGTGATCTTGAATATTTAATCCAAAGGAAGGCAAACCAAAAAAAACAGTGAAACTTTGTTAATTGTTTCAAAGTGGGCAAAACAAATTAATTCCTTCCTGACCGCATTAACTGGCGATCGGATTAGTCCCTGGATCAATACTCTCTATATCATGAAACATTTACATTTTGCAACAAATGATGATCCTGCTACTAACATTAAACCTTAATTACATAGAATTAATCAACTTTTCAATCCTTTGAAAATAGAATTTTAACATTACAAACATGAACTTAAAGTATTAAAATGGAAACCGTAAAGGTAAGAAAATGAATGTTTTGTGGGGCCAATCCTGAGAAAAGGGACTTCCAAGACATTCCATTTTTTTGTTGTCTGTCAAAGTGGTTCCTTTAAAAGAGCACAGCAGACTTGTAATTTTGTCTATGGGATATAACCACGGTTTATTGTTGTTGTTTTTTCTTCTTTTTTTAATTGCTGTAGTTGTTGAAAATGGCACATAGTGTTTCCTAACTGAAATAGTGGTCCTCTAAAAAGAGACCGCCAGACATCAAAGTTCGTCCGCGGGGTATAACCACTGTTTTGCCATTTTATAGAGTTTCCTTAGCAAAATAGTGGTCCTCTAAAAAGAGCCAGAGTGACATAAAATTGCGTCCTCAAAATAAAACCACTGTTCCCTATATTTGTTGTGAATTTGACATAGATATAAGAGCACTGTTGCTTATTGAATTCGGTTATTTGTGGCTTAGTTGCAATTTAGTTTTTGTTTGTAATTGAAATTACAGTACTTCATAGTAGACAATGTTTTTTGTAAATATCCATCCATCAACTAATTAATCACCCTGACTTTCAATATAAACTTTTATTTCCACTGGATTCTTGCATCTTGAAAATGCAACATACAGTTGGCCATGGGCAAATACTGGTTCTTCTAAAAAGATTCCAATGGATTGAAAAGTTTGTCCTTGGGATTTATTAATGGTCATGGCAAATGCCATGATGATGGGAAATTGTCTTCTCTGAAGTACACTAGGGAGGCTACTTTCAATTGGTGCCAAATCTATTCTTGGTATAAAAACCCTTTCACCTTTATGGGTACCATTGAGAATGTCTGCATTTACAAAATTATCTTTTAGTTCTTGGAAAATTAATCTTGTCCCATTACATAGTCCTTTTTTGGGGTTCATATTTTGCAGTAACATGACAAATGCACAGTTTTTTTAGCTGCTAAATATGTGGTGGCATTCCAGAGGGAGTTAATGAATTAATACATTTAGTTGAAAAGTTTGTCTGAGTTTCTTTGTCATCACCAAGTACAGAATCAGCACTGCGATAATTTTTTTGCGGTCCAACTATTAATTTTTTTTTGCTTTTTTTTATTTTTGGGTGTTAATATTACCTTGGTTGCAAGCTCTGCATAATCGTCGTTACTTATTGTGTTTTGGAATATAGCCAATATAATGTCCTGTTTGCAAATCATATGAGATGGAATTTTCACGGTATCATCTGGTAAATTCTGAATTTGTTCTGTTTTTCCTTCTCCAATTTTGATGAGCCACTAATTTAATGTATCCTTGTTATCTCATATTTTGTTCTTATTTGAGATGAGTAAAGAGCTTCCATAGTGTACTTGACTTGATACATGTTTCTACATTGTCTGTCCGATTTCCATGGACAACAACAGGTAATGTTTGTCTAAAATCTCCCCCAACAATATCATCTTTCCACCAAAAGACAAATCATAATCCATGACTTCACGCAACAAACGGTCAATGCATTGTAGAGAATGGCATAACATCATTGTAGCTTCATCAATGATAATTAATAAACTTTTCTTAATTCTTTTTGCTTGTAAAGATGTCATTCTTATATCCGATACTGATGTTTCCAGAATGGGAACTGGCAGTTTAAATTCACTAGGCACAGTTCATCCACCTTCTAACAAAAGTGCGGCAATTCCAGTTGTGAGCGAACAAAGCTCATCAATAAATTACATAGATACGTTTTTCCTAATCCACCAGGTCCATCTAGATAGAAATAACGCTCTTTGAGCAAGTCATCCTCTAGTGCACTTTTTATGGCGTTAAATGCTTGCAATTGCAAGGTATTTAAAGTTGCAAGTCTTTCTTGTGTAATTTGGTTTTGAAGCTGAATATCATAATCTTCAATGTTTATTTCATCTATGAGTCCTGGATCTGGCAGATTAAAATTTGCACAATTTAATCCATGAGAGAGAAAGACCTCTTGAATTTCAATCAATGCTTTTAATTCTGCAATAGGTTCATTGTATTGTTGCAAAAAGTCTTCAGATGTATTTGTTTTAAATTTGTCCCACAAAGCTAATGCATTTCGAGATTTGAGAAGATGCAAATTAATGCAAATTGTTCTTTCATCTGCTGTGGCATTTGACAGAGTGCTGCTTCTTCTAGACATATTTCCCATTCTGTATCATCAGCCAGGAACTTTCTGTGTCGCGCAGCTATATGAAATGTGTCATAAACGGTGTCATTAAGAGTTCTCAACTGTTCAAAAATTTGTGCACCAGGAACATTTAAAAGGAGTTACAGCTAATCGATATACTGCATGTGAGCGATCATGCATTTCCAATTTGAGAGGACTCCACATTGCTTCTAGCGCACTTACATAGCGAGCATCTACATGAGATGCAAGTTCAGCATGTAATAACTCAGTTTGCTCAGGATTCTCTGCACTTTTTACCACTACAGTAGCTGCATCATAGCCTTTATAAATATATTTGTAGACATATTTAATGGATTTTATAGAAGTGCAAGCTTCCACATTAATGTGTGCATTATACTTCATGAGCAAATGTGAAATGTATGGCACCACATATCTGTTATCAACTTTTTGGCCTTCTCTTCTTCTATATAATGGATAGCCATCACAATTGGCACAAGTTTTGTCTCTATAATCTTTTGGAAATTCTTTAGTGCATTTTTTATTTTCCCTAAATTGTGATTGTGGATTAATATCTCCACAAAGTCCATGAATCATACGATGAGTTACAATCTCATATAGTCTACCATGTATTTCTGGATTTTGTATAAACATAAGCCAGATATTTGCCAAGTAAGTGAGTTATGGTTATGCTGTGTACTAATTCAGTTCATTTTTAAGACTCTTGCCACCAAATCTGGGCTATCGGAAGCAGTTTGTCCAATTAGCCGATTCTGTACACCCTCTGGCCATTGTGGATTACATGTAAAGGTAATAAATAAATCTGGTTTTCCAAATTTAGTTACAATAGCCATGTTGTATCTTTCTTGCATATTGCAAGGAGATCCTTGGAAAGAAGATGGTAAAATGATGGCTTTGCCAGCTGCAAGCTCTCTGTTTGTAGCTACCTCAGCAACATAAGCCATCAGTCCAGAATACTGTTCTACACGTAGAACATATGGTGCATATAAGAGAGGATAAATTGTTGCATTTATTATGTTTTAAGAACACTTGTATTATTCTGGTTTGTGTGCACCACTGTTGTCATTATAGGTTTAATTTATGGGGTTAGGCTTAGAGGTTGTTGCATTGAAAACAGGATATATTATTTGATTTAGAATGTGTTAATAACATTTGTTGTAGTATCCTGTTTTGTGTGCCCCACAGTTGGCATTAGAAGTTTAGGTTATGGCATTAGGCTTAGAGGTTGGTGCACAGAAAACAGTATTTATTTTTAGATTTTATATGTGTTAGCAATATTTCTAGCAGTATACTGTTTTGTGCGCTCCACAGTTGGCATTAGAGGTTAAGGGTATGGGCTTAGTGTTTGAGTTTGGTGCACAGAAAACAGAATATATTCTTCCATTTTATATGTGTTAACAATATTTGTAATGATTATCCGGTTGTGTGTACGCCACTGTTAAGATGATGTGTTTTGGTTCTGGGTCTTATAGGTTGAGGCATAGAAAACCAAATATATGTTTCATTTTATATCTGTTACCCAAATTTGTTGTAGTATCCTGTTTTGTGTGTGCCAGTATTGTCATTATGGATTTAATTTTTTTTTGTGATATTTTGCTTAGAGGGTTGGTTATGTTTCAGTGCATTTTGTCATTGGTGCACACCAAACAGGATTTTTTTTATTTTTTTATTTGTTATACTGTACCTGTTGTGTTGAATTATTAGTTGTGTATAAATGAATGAGGGTCCCCTGCTGCCAATCTTCCTGCAACCCTCTTTAAGCAGTGTCTGTTGAAAAAGATAGACAGAAATGGAAATGTTGAAACATTATACAAAACTAATTTGTTTGGGACAAAATTATATTTTTGTTTGTAATGAAATGTAGTTGTATACATTACCTGTTGATTTTAATTTCTTGTCTGTACATTTCTGCTGATTTTTTTTTCTAAAAGCAAAGTATATGTTAATAAAAGCTATGTTCTTGTAGAAATGTCTCCGTTTTTCTTTTTTTGAAATATCTAGCATTTTAGCTTACGTAGACATTTAACTGTCTTTGAAATCTTACTATACATGAATAATGTCTTCTAAATGCTTCTGTACATTAATCTTGTTTTTTTGCCAATATTTTAAATTTAAAAAAATATTTTTTTGTAAATTATTAATTGATATTAATGAATGGTCAAACTTATGATATATTTTAAATGTTACTGTACATGAATAACGTTGTCCTTTGCAATATTTAAATGTTTTAATGTTTTTACTCCTAATGTAATAATTTTAATTTATTAATTAATTAATAAATTATAGCTTACCTATTTTCAGTAAATTGCAGATTTAAAACTTCTAAAGTGATAATGAAGTTGCTTCAGAAGTAACACCACCAGTGAAATGTCCAGTCACACTTCACCTGAGGAGAAATGTAGACATTTCTGAAAAGTTAGCAGTATTTATATACTTGGAGCTGAAGTAGAAACCGTTAGAATGCAATAAGCATGCTCTATTTGCGTTCCATCCGTCAATTTGAATAGAAAATGTCCTCGACTTTGTATGTGTTACGGAGCGTATGATGTTTGTAACATGCCGTATGAAGTGTTATTGAGTTTGGGTAAGTGTTCCGAGTAGGTGTTGTAATTTTACATGCTTACCCTCGTTTTCGTTTTTTTTGTCCGTAATTTTTTTTTCTTCCTTAGGCGATTTTTCAATCTCGAAATTGATCAAATCCAAGTTAACTTTGCAACCAACCTCACTGACAGATGTCCTGCCCGTCCCCTTGTGGTGTGTGTGTGACATTTTTAAATGTTTATTTTTGTATTTTGTGTGTTTTTGTGTTTTTGGATGTGCGCGGTTCATATTTTTTAGACTTAGTATTTTTTTTTTTTAAGTCCCTCGGGTCGTAATTTTTCAACAATTTTTTTTTCAGACTGCTTTGGGTCCCGGAATGTGAATTTGATAATGAATGATTTTGTTAAAGTGTAGTCCCACGGCTCGTAGCTTTATGTTGAACTCTAGGGATGAGCGCCTACGGCTCTAATCTCCACCAGCACAGTGAGCACCTTTGGCACTCCCTGCCTAAGTTGTACAGGGTCATACGGATGAGCGCCTACGGCGCCAATCTCCACCAGCTTAGTGAGCGCCGAAGGCGCTCCCTGCCTAAGTCGTACAGGGTCGTAGGGATGAGTGCCTATGGCGCTAATCTCCACCAGCGCAAGGAGCGCCTTTGGCGCTCCTTGCCAGCAATGGCGGCCCGCAAGCTTTAGCAACAACCCGTATTGCTCACAACTATTATTTTCTTTATTTAGTTTTATTTATGTTTGAAAAATGTGAGCCTGATTAAGAAGATAATTAAACCTGTAAAATGTATTAAGCTAGATTTAGAAAGAACACATTTTACATCTCTGCTAGACCTCAGAAACATCCAGGAGGTTTTGGTGGAAGTAGTGTGTGTGAGAGCAGTCTACTTCTGAGCCATGGAAGGGGAAGGGATGTGGATTCCTCTACCTAAAACTACAGAGTTCAAAAATGGGATTTTCCCCAAAATATTCCATGTCCATGCCTTACACAGCTGCTAATCTTGAACTATGATGATCCTATAATTTCAGCGCATGTTCTCCAGTTTTAGTATCTGTTCCCATCATGCACAGTGTGAAATATATTCCTTAATTTATCATTTCACATATACTGCAGGATCGTGCTAGGAGCTAGGAGGACACAGTAGGATCCAATTCATCACCATTTTCTGGTAAGAAGAAATAAGAGCTCAGTGACTGCTGATATTGATGAAGTGTTCCTGTCCATGCTACAAAATTCTTCATCAAAACCGACACCTTTGAGGTGTTGGAATAGAGATTCATTACCACTCCAAGACACAACAAGGATGGGTTAACAAGCAAGGTAGGCAAACCCCTATATTTTAATGGGTTATTTATGCCACTTTAATTTACATGAATTAAAGGGCTCCTATTCAGTGGCAGAACTAGAAAATGGAGGGCCCTGGTGCAAAGAAAAAATGTTGTGCCCCCATCAGGGGGTTGTTAAAAATGTTTTGCACTGTGCCACACTGGGACCAAATCACTCATTGCTCCTGCCTGTGCAAAGCTCCTCTGCCTGCAGCACAGCGGCTGGGTGTGCGTGCTCCACTTCCTGCATCATCCTCTACGGATAAATATGTACACATATATACACAAATACATAGAGAAAAGAACAGACACCTTTAAATTCTAATCACAAGTAATTAACCCCTCCTGCCATAAAAATGGGCATGTATATGATCATATTGAAAAAGAAGGATGGAATTGATATGTTAAAATATAACTTTTATTTACAAAAAAATAATAAAAAATTGTATATACAATATGAATAGGAAATGATCCAATTGATTATATAATGGCTTCTGTCAATAAGTAATTTGTTAAATCAATAGTCATATGAATTGCTGACAGATATTGCCAAATATATATAACTCATTGTGGGTGCCAAATATATCATTTAGGTAGCCAAAAAATATCTATACATATATACATAAATAATCAAATAAATTGTATAGTGGCATCTATCATTAAATAGGTTGCTGAATCAATAGTTGACAGATATTGCCAAATATACATAATATGAAGGTACCAAATATATCATTAAGATAGCCAAACAAAGTCTATACATATAAGTATATTGAGAGGGCTGAAGTGGAGACAGAGGGGACAAAAATAAATTACTGTGGCCCTATCTAACACTTATAGTGGAAGGCCCTGAAGAGAAATCTATGGGGACCCACTATTTATCCCCTATCCCTCACAGAAATCTAAGTCCTACACTACAGATAGCTAGGACTAGTCCCCTCTGCTCCACTTACCTTATAGCCCAAGTAACAGACTTGCACAACAAGGCACAATGAAAAAAGGCTCAGAGACAGCGTGCACACGCTGTTAGTGACATCATCACCAGGCAACCCACAATGCAGCTGATCGACGCATGCGTTTCGCGAACTTCCGCTTCCTCCAGGATCAGTGTCATAGGAATAATAGTCTGGGTCTTTTATAGCTCCCAGCCAAGTTCGTGTGCAAAAAAATAAATAAAAAAAAAATGGAAACTCATGGCAAATGGAGTAGGTCCTGTAAGGACAATAAAGCATTAAAACAGCATATTAATGAAAGTGACATATTACTTGCTTAGATATGAAAAAATAATAATGCAAAGAACAAATGTAATGTGTTCTATATAATAATAAACTGTCTATATAATTTGACAGTTGCTAATGCCATATGAATGTAAAAAAATAATAAATGATTTTGCATTATCATGGTTACTGGAATATACTAAATTTTTTTTTATAACATCTGGTCTAATATACATTTATTCCATATTAGACATTTGCTTAATATGAATATATAACTTATTATATAACATATAATTCATAACTTTTTGTCATATACAATTGATTGGATAAAACTCCGCTATTGTGACTCTAATATTTGACCTTATCAGGTCTTAGAGATATATGTAGATTTGTTTAGATCTCCATAATTTTATATTTATCTTTAAGGACCTTTTATTCCAAAATTTGAACATAAATCAACTAGGGGTCTCAGTAATTATATCGATGCTTCAGTGATATAAGTTATATATTCATATTAAGCAAATGTCTAATATGGAATAAATGTATATTAGACCAGATGTTATAAAAAAAATTTAGTATATTCCAGTAACCATGATAATGCAAAATCATTTATTATTTTTTTACATTCATATGGCATTAGCAACTGTCAAATTATATAGACAGTTTATTATTATATAGAACACATTACATTTGTTCTTTGCATTATTATTTTTTCATATCTAAGCAAGTAATATGTCACTTTCATTAATATGCTGTTTTAATGCTTTATTGTCCTTACAGGACCTACTCCATTTGCCATGAGTTTCCATTTTTTTTTTTTTTTTATTTTTTTATTTATTTTTTTGCACACGAACTTGGCTGGGAGCTATAAAAGACCCAGACTATTATTCCTATGACACTGATCCTGGAGGAAGCGGAAGTTCGCGAAACGCATGCGTCGATCAGCTGCATTGTGGGTTGCCTGGTGATGATGTCACTAACAGCGTGTGCACGCTGTCTCTGAGCCTTTTTTCATTGTGCCTTGTTGTGCAAGTCTGTTACTTGGGCTATAAGGTAAGTGGAGCAGAGGGGACTAGTCCTAGCTATCTGTAGTGTAGGACTTAGATTTCTGTGAGGGATAGGGGATAAATAGTGGGTCCCCATAGATTTCTCTTCAGGGCCTTCCACTATAAGTGTTAGATAGGGCCACAGTAATTTATTTTTGTCCCCTCTGTCTCCACTTCAGCCCTCTCAATATACTTATATGTATAGACTTTGTTTGGCTATCTTAATGATATATTTGGTACCTTCATATTATGTATATTTGGCAATATCTGTCAACTATTGATTCAGCAACCTATTTAATGATAGATGCCACTATACAATTTATTTGATTATTTATGTATATATGTATAGATATTTTTTGGCTACCTAAATGATATATTTGGCACCCACAATGAGTTATATATATTTGGCAATATCTGTCAGCAATTCATATGACTATTGATTTAACAAATTACTTATTGACAGAAGCCATTATATAATCAATTGGATCATTTCCTATTCATATTGTATATACAATTTTTTATTATTTTTTTGTAAATAAAAGTTATATTTTAACATATCAATTCCATCCTTCTTTTTCAATATGATCATATACATGCCCATTTTTATGGCAGGAGGGGTTAATTACTTGTGATTAGAATTTAAAGGTGTCTGTTCTTTTCTCTATGTATTTATCTATATTATACACTGCTGATCACATTAGTTATTCCTTATGTTTATAAATTTATGGATATTGAAGCTATATATTAGCCATCCCTAATTTACATGAGGAGACCCCTATTATTGTTGTTCACCTAAATCCTTTTTTCACACATATATACACGTATACACATATATAAACGTTACCCCCACACAGCAGCCATCCCTCTTAGCATCCGTCTCTATATAGCAACCAGTCCTTGTCAGCAGCCATCTACGCACATCACCCAACCCCTCTGAGCACCCATCCTTATCTCTTTTGTTCCTCACCCCATCCCCCTGTACTTTGCTTCCACTTTGCCGCCCTTGCTCTCTTACCGTCTTCCCTGATACACACATACCTGTTGGAGCTTCAGTAGAAATGTTCTTTTTAAAACAGGCACACACAGAGGAGGGCCCTGGTGCACTACACCACCTGCACCACTGGCAGATCTACCCCTGCTCCTATAACTCTCCCGCAACATGGAGAGTTCAGTAATAAACTTTAGTATAAACAACTTCCTTATTAACTGCAAGCAAGGTCATCCTTTCTGGTTCACACACCCTCATCCTTCCTGTAACATCTATCCATGAGGCAGACCCCTTACATCATGTCTCTATCACCTGTGTTACCTCCTAGATTGTAAGTTCTAACAAAAGCAGGATCCTGACCCACTCATGTATTTATTTACCTCTAGTGTTATGGAATCTACTGGTGCTCTGCAAATATAATATATTATAATAGAATTGAATAAAATATAGTGTAGTATAAAATAATATACCATAATATAATATAATATACAGTTGATATAAAAAAGTCTACACACCCCTGTTAAAATGTCAGGTTTCTGTGCTGTAAAAAAATTAGACAAAAATAAATCATTTCAGAACTTTTTCCACCTTTAATGTGACCTATAAACTGTACAACTCAATTTAAAAATAAACTGAAATCATTTAGGTAGAGGGAAGAAAAAATATGAAAATAAAATAATATGGTTGCATAAGTATGCACACCCTTAAACTAATACTTTGTTGAAGCACCTTTTGATTTTATTACAGCACTCAGTCTTTTTGGGTATGAGTCTATCAGCATGGCACATTTTGACTTGGCAAGATTTGCCCACTCTTCTGTGCAAAACCACTCCAAATCTGTCAGATTGCGAGGGCATCTCCTGTGCACAGCCCTCTTCAGATCACCCCACAGATTTTCAATCGGATTCAGGTCTGGGCTCTGGCTGGGCCATTCCAAAACTTTAATCTTCTTCTGGTGAAGCCATTCCTTTGTTGATTTGGATGTATGCTTTGGGTCGTTGTCATGCTGAAAGATGAAGTTCCTCTTCATGCTCAGCTTTCTAGCAGAAGCCTGAAGGTTTTGTACCAATATTGACTGGTATTTGGAACTGTTCTTAATTCCCTCTATCTTAACTAAGGCCCCAGTTCCAGCTGAAGAAAAACAGCCCCAAAGCATGATGCTGCCACCACCATGCTTCACTGTGGGTATGGTGTTCTTTTGGTGATGTGCAGTGTTGTTTTTGCGCCAAACATATCTTTTGGAATTATGGCCAAAAAGTTCAACCTTGGTTTCATCAGACCATAACACCTTTTCCACATGCTTTTGGGAGACTTCAGATGTGTTTTTGCAAAATGTAGCCTAGCTTGGATTTTTTTCTTTGTAAGAAAAGGCTTTCGTCTTGCCACTCTACCCCATAGCCCAGACATATGAAGAATACGGGAGATTGTTGTCACATGCACTACAGAGCCTGTACTTGCCAGATATTCCTGCAGCTCCTTTAATGTTGCTGTAGGCCTCTTGGTAGCCTCCCAGACCAGTTTTCTTCTCGTCTTTTCATCAATTTTGAAGGGAGCTCCAGTTGTTGTTAATGTCACTGTTGTGCCATATTTTCTCCACTTGATGATGACTGTCTTCACTGTGTTCCATGGTATATCGAAATTATTTTGTACCCTTCTCCTGACTGATATCTTTTAACAATGAGATCCCTCTGATGCTTTGGAAGCTCTCTGTGGACCATGGCTGTGGGATGCAACTAAGAAAATTTCAGGAAAGACCAACTAGAGCAGCTGAACTTTATTTGGGGTTAATCAGAGGCACTTTAAATGATGGCAGGTGTATGCTGACTCCTATTTAACATGATTTGGAATGTGATTGCTTAATTCTGAACACAGCTACATCCCCAGTTATAAGCGGGTTTGCAGACTTATGCAACCACATTATTTGTCTTTCTTTTTTTCTTCCCTCCACCTAAAATATTTCAGTTTGTTTTTCAATTGTACAGTTTATAGGTCACATTAAAGGTGGAAAAAGTTCTGAAATTATTTATCTTTGTCTCATTTTTTTACAGCACCGAAACCTGACATTTTAACAGGGGTGTGTAGACTTTTTATATCCACTGTAATGTAACACGGCATAATACAGTATGTGATGGAGTGCCCCCAGAGGCTGGTGCAAGATGCAGAGAAGTGAAGATTTCTCACTAGCAGACAGAGCGTTAATTGCTGCTACAGTGCTGATTAGATGCAGGTGTGTTTGGCTCTTAAAGCAGACACACTGAAAGATGGGTGGGGTGGCCAGTTAGGCTATGTAGCCTAACAGAGAAGAGTGCAAGCTGTGGGGAGCTTGGAAGCTACAGCTAGCTGAAGAAAGCTGTTTTGGTTTTGGAGCTGCTGGGGGAGCAGTAAGAGCACAAATAGTGAAGAGCCTAGAAGTTTATAGTCTGAGTAAAAAGGCTGCTTCATGCGGATCGCTGCTGTTTGCACAGCTAAGAAAGCAAACTGAGAAGTCTGCTACAGAGACAAAGGTTTTGTGCCACAAGAGCACTTACAGAGGAGACTGTTTGCTGCAGAAGAAAGGATCTGCAGAGGAGCTGCCACTAGGACTTTGGAGGAGAAAATCCATTGCAGCTGGTAAAGCCTGACTTGACACAGATGGTGTTTTGGGACCTGTTATGCTACAGACTACAGTATAACTGGAATATTGTGGTGAGAAAACTGCCTGCTGTAAAGGTTGTGACACAAGTGGTTTGGAGAAAAGCCTGGAGTCGGTATGTGGGTATGTGGAATAAAAGTACTGTTGTTAAAGTCTGTTTAGATTACCCCAGGGAGAAGTCTGTGTTGCTAACAGATTTTAACCCTCACCAAAAGAGCCTGTTAAGGGTCCCTGGAGGGTGGGGCACTTGGAGAGAATGGCGGGCCAGTGCCCCAACCGCCTTATACAGGAGTTAGTACTTGGGCCTGAAGAAAAATGTCTGGAAAATAAATGAACTGTGCATGTTTTACCTGAAGACTGAAAAGCGACTTAAGGGCTAGTTAGGGAGTTCTTGACAACAACTAGTACGTTTATGCAGAATGTTATTTATGCTGAAGTAAGCCATTTCTGTTGTATATTGGACTGTTTAAATAATATAATAATACTACGGATGAACAATCTTGTACGGCCCTCCTTGTCACAAGTATAATATAATATAGTGCAAAATAATACAATATAATATATATTAATGTAATAAAATTTAATACAATATAAAATAATGTAATATAACATAATATATAACATAATGCAATATAATAATGCAAAAAAAAAAAATATATATATATATATATATATATAAACACCTGGGTTTGTGGGAGGGGCCCTCTCCCGCTCTGCCTCTTCTGTGGGACTGCTTTGTCAAGCCCCACCTCTTCCGTGAAAGGGGCTTCATCCATTTGCTCAGTTCAGTCCTGAGTCCGCACCTGCAGATTGTGTCACTGCACTCTCTCGCTTTTCAGCTTTCCTTGCCTCATATCGCAAGCTCCAGCCATTTTTTCCTATTGTTCTCCAAGGTGAGCTGCCTACTCCTTCAAAGCTGTCCAAGGTTCAGCCTTCACTTTTAATGCATAGTTCTGACCTAATATACCAAATTTGCGACTTTCCTATACCTTCTTGGGTGGGTTTGGACCTGAATTTGCCAATTTGCATCCCTTGTCCATGTCTATGCCTTTTAGGCTTTGTTACGTCTGCTTTGCCAATTTTGGCCCAAATCTACTAGGTTTTTTAACTTTCTTTACCTTTTCTGTACCTTTTTGGGGTGGGTTTTACCATAATAGAGGGTCGGTTTTACCTGAATTGGCTAAAATTATGAAACTCATCCGCCATTCCATAAGTCCTAAACCAGCCTTGCAACCTCACCTCATACACGCTTTCCATATGAACCATACCAGCCTTTGCAGGCTTACGACGTCTACACTATCATACTACCCATACCTGCCTTCGTAGGTATTACTTCGTTCACGCCTTCCATAAATCTCAAAACCAGCCTTCGCAGGCTCACTTCCATCACACTTTCCCAAGTCCTCACAAGTCCTAATGCTACTTCAGCCCTTTGCTAGACTCAAATGCGATCACGCTTTCGTGGCCTACCTTCTTCTCCTCACTATCACTCTGCCCTCGGCCCTCTTGAAAAGGCCGGATAGGGCATAGCAATTGGCCACACCTCAGCTACATGAGGAGAGGGGCCCGACCCCAAATTTATGTCCAGCTTGTTTGCCTGGGCCCAAATGTTTGCGAAGGCATTCCCATCGCTGGAGAGCAATGGATCAACGCACTCTATCGTTAGGAGAGGGACTTGACCACAAATGTTCCAGGTTAAACACCTGGGGAGGGGCCCTCTCCCGCTCTACCTCTTCTGTGGGAGGGGCTTTGTCAAGCACCACCTCTGCCATGGGAGGGGCTTCATTCTTATAAGCACTTCCTGTCCACATCCATTTGCTCAGTTCAGTCCTGAGCCCGCACCTGCAGGTTGTGTCTCTGCACTGTCTCGCCTTTCAGCTTACCTGGCCTCATATCGCAAGCTCTAGTTACTTTTTGGGCCTTAAGTTGTCTACTCCTGCATAGTTCTTGCCTAATCTACCAAATTATCGACTTTCCTATACCTTCTTAGGTGTGGACCTAAATATGCCAATTTGCATCCCTTGTCAATGTCTACGCCTTTTAGGCTTCGTTACGTCTGCTTTGCAAATTTTGGCCCAAGTCTACTAGCTTTTTCAACTTTTCTGTACCTCGTCGGGTGGGTTTTACCTGAATCGGGGTGTCTTTTACCTGAATTGGCTAAAATTACGACCCTCATCCGCCATTCCATAACTCCTTAACCTTTCCATCGCTGGAGAGCAATGGTTCAACGCACTCAATCGTTAGAAGAGGGACAAAGGTGGCAACGTGGTACTGTGGCCTAGTGAGCAATACGTTGGGGAAGCCATGAGACAGTTATCGGACATAAAATGCTACAAAAGGCTTTTAGGAGACCCCACTAAAGAATTTCTAACATCTTATAATAAAATTATCTCCGAAGCCTTGGCCAATGGACTAATTTCCAAACGTGAATGTGAATTTTTAGAGGTCGACAAACCGAAAACAGCAACATTATACTTACTTCCCCAAATTCATAAAAGGCAAGTCAACCCACCGGGTAGGCCAATTGTATCCGGGAGAGGTAACCTAACAGAATCAGCTAGCAAATTTGTTGATGCTTGTATTAAGTCCTTTGTGATCAGTCTTCCATCCTATATACGCGATACAATGGATATCCTCAAAAAACTGGATGATATTGTACTCAATGAAACTACATATCTGGTAACTTGCGATGTTGAATCATTGTATACATCAATCAAACATCAAAAGGGAGAAGAGGCAGTACAGTTCTTTCTGAGTATGCAATCCCAGTATTCCCAGGAGAGAGACGAATTTATTATCCAACTTCTACATTTTGTTTTGACTCACAATTATTTCACATTTAACGACAATTTTTTTTTGCAACTGAAAGGTACAGCAATGGGCACTTCATGTGCCCCAACTTATGCCAACCTCTACATGGGGTGGTGGGAGCATCAAATAGCTCTTGGAGACAACATGAATCAGTACACAGAGCATGTCCAGATCTGGTTAAGATACATAGACGATCTTTTCATATTGTGGGATGGTTCTAAAGAACTTTTGGACGAATATATGCAAAAACTGAATGACAATGATCTTAATCTTAGGTTAACATATCAAATGGATATGAACAAAGTAGACTTCCTTGACATTACCATCTTACGAGGATCCAACGGTCAAATTGCAACAGATTTATTCCGCAAAGAGACTGCCACAAATAGTGTACTACACAATGACAGTTTTCATCTTCCTTCAACCAAACGAAGTATACCATTTGGGGAATTTATTCGCCTAAGGCGTAATTGCTCTCAAGTTGAAATCTTCGATAAAAGGGCACAAGAACTACTCGATCTCCTTAAATTAAGAGGATATAGTAACAGACACATTAAGAAGGCTTATTACCGTGCCCTCTATTTAGATCGAGACACTCTTCTAACCCCTAAACCGAAGAAACTTGCGGACGACCAGATCAGATTTATTGGATCCTATCATGCTCAATGGAAGCAAACCCTCATTATATTGCATAAACACTTACATATCCTGAGGACAGATGAAGATCTTAACCTGTGGTTTAAAGACGGAATTCGAGCAAGCTGGAAACGTTCTCCCTCTCTAGGGGATATGCTAGTAACGAGTCACTTTATCAAAGAGCGGACCAACAAAAAGGATAAGATCAAGGGCAACCATCGCTGTGCACACTGCAGCATTTGTTCACATATTAAAAATGTGACAACTTTCCAAGAATACTTTGGACATCAACACTCTGTTCCACAACTTTTTAGTTGTAGTTCTAAACAAATCATATATGTTCTTGAATGCCCTTGTAAACCCTCCAAGAAGTATGTGGGTATGACTACACGCGAGATGCGTAAACGTTTGGGCGAACACATTTGCAATATCAAAAACAGTAGGAAAGACCTGGAAAATTTCAAGAAATTAACATTGGTCGCTAGACACTTCTTTCAATTCCACAAGTCTGACCCCACACTATTGCAATATTGGATGGTCCAACAAATCTCACTTGGCATAAGAGGAGGCAACTTGGAGAATGCCCTTTTAAAAGCAGAAAGCAAATGGATTTTCCTCTTTAACTCCATGGCTCCGTCAGGTCTCAATGAGGCCATCAATTACACTGTATTTCACTAATCAGCTTTCCCTTTCACCCTTTATTTGGGCCAGTTTTATCATTTTTTGTATACTATTCTTCTTCTCCTAGTGTTTTATTTTCACTTAGCATTACTAGACTATACAAGGTCAGCAGTAACTTATCCATGTCTCCGGTATTAGTGGTTCCCCTTTCTTCTTAGTGCACACATTTTTTATCTGTTATTTTTTACAGATATTCATTTTTATTTTTATTCATTCATTCTTTTGATATTTTGCAACCACTTTATTATGTTTTACCCCCCTTTTTTTATCTGGTGTACTCATTCTCCAATTGACATCTTGTCATAGACATTATATATTACGCCAGTAATATATATCTAGTTCGCCAGTAACAGCCGATTGCTGTCTATTCTCTCTTTTTTCACACTTCCTTGTCTACCCCTTTAAGGATACATATGACACATGAAGGGTTAATGTTACCGCTGCTCAGGTATATTAAGCAGGTGTAACCATCAGCAATACAGCCCCAGTAGAAGCTACCTAGTGCGAAACGTGCGTTGGGCGATCCGACAAGCGCATGCGCGATCACTTTTCGGCCCGCACAGCCAGGTCGCGCTTGAGCGCAAGTACGCGCACGTCTGGTTGTTGCCGGTCGCTATCTATAGGCGAACACATCACTGATGAGTGACGCAGCGCTGTAGTACGCCAGCAAGCGGCGCCAAGTACGAGAGACTGCTAAACCTGCAAACCGGCTTATTTTGGGTTTTGAGACTCGGGACCTCCACAACTGTGAGTACTATGCGTGTTCTTTTGTAGATTGACACATATGTTGCCTTGTGACTTTTGACACGATTGTGTCTGTATGTACTCACTACTGTGCCTGTCCCGTGTATCCCCTTAAGGCGTAGGGGTTCTCATCTTTCCATTTTCAGCCTCTTTAGGATACTCATCCTTTTTTTGCAGTACTTACTCGCAGTATCACCACATTTAGGTTTCGTGGTTCTGTTTCAGGACACATAACCTCCTTTTTTTATTGTTCTCCCTTTTTTTGCACATCATTTTTTACTTATTTATTAAAGGTTAAGTTTTACCTTTTGTGCTCACATCACACCTGTCCAGCGATGATTTGGTATGTCCTTGACCTTTTCTCTTGATTGTTATACTTTTACAATCTTGTGGTCAAACCGTATGAGCTGTGGGCTTCCCTTCTTTTCCTTCTCTCTACCTTTGGCATTACTGTGTTTCTCATATGTATATTACTAGTTGCCGCTTTCTTCTCTTTGCTATTTCTATATATATATATATATATATATATATATATATATTGTGACAGGGCCGGCCTTAGGCTACTGGTTGCTCCTGTGATTTTCCCATAAACCACGGAGTCCAATATACTTTTAGCTTTGTTTTAATAAAGGCTTTCAAAAACAAATAATAGCTTAACTTCAGCATAAAAGAAACATCTGTTCACACAGAGGGGTGGTACCTTTAAGTTCATTCTCTTTCAGCTTCTCAGCTACAATGGATCCTTTGTCGGTCCTCTACTTTTACAGTAGGCAGTCTCTTAGGTGAGTATTGTTGCAGTTACACAGACTGACCCTCTTACCGGCAACTTCCTGTGCTGCTCTGGAAGTCCTGCCAGGTCCTGTTCATGAGCTCTGTCTCTTCCTCCTCTCAGGTCACCCTGAAGCACTCAGTGTCTCTTCTTAAGCTGCTGGCTGTATTCTCCAGGCAATCCAACTTACTTGCCAGTGTCTCTCTGTATTGTAAACTGTATTATAAGCAGTCTTCCTGACTGTCTTACTTCAGAGCTTCTCCCATAGACTGCAGCTCCACACAGACTCCTCACGGCACTCAGGCCAGAGCCTAATCAGCCACTCCCCCATGTCTGCTTTCCAGGCTTTAAAGTGAAGTTGCACCTGCAACAATTAGGAGTTCTTTAGAAGTTTAACTCCGTCACTCCTGTCAAGAACTCTTTACACTTCTTTACTTGGCACCATCCTCTAGGGGGACAAACGGTTAAAATATATATATATATATAAGATATAATATATCAATAATTACTTTCCATGATGTGAAAAATTGTTAGTTAAGCTCTAAACCATGTAGAAAATGTTGCTTCAATACAGTGGTACTTTGGAGATTGTAATGTGAGAGAACAGTGCTAAATTATTATTATTATTATTATTATTATTATTATCTTTATTTACATCACACCATCATATTCCGTAGCGCTGTACAGGAGTTGAGTACATAGCAGAAAACAAATTAAACAACTTGTAAAAAATGGAGGGCCCTGTTATTGAGCATAAAATCAGATGTACATAGAGCTTGTTTCCAAGGCACTGACACAAGATTGAAAACTCGCAACTAAATTAATCTTAGACATAATTCCTTGTGACTAAATTAGTGTGGGAGGAGGGCTTTTTGTGATTGATATTATATTAAGTAAATGGATCAGATAGGAATGAAAATGTCCCAGAATTCAATGTATATTTACTTCTGCTTGCCTGCAATTTATTGTATAAATGACTAGAAATGACTGTATATGTGGTTACTTGATTTTTACATCTGTATTCAGCTAGTGATTAGAGGCTGTTTTAGACAAAAGTCACTGATTGTAAGGTAAACGCTGAACCTTTAGAAATAACAAATACTGTTGCTGCTCTTGAACAGGCTTTGTGGCTAACTTCACAAACCGGTAATCAGTCAAATTAAAAGTTATGTTGATGGGCTTTTCAAAAAAAAAAAAACTTAAATAGGAGTCAGAAAGTATCAAATAAACTTATTAGAACAAATTGTACCATGAAAGAAAAAAGTCACTGTAAAAAATGGCCTTTACTTAAAGGTATATGGAAGTCTCACAACCCCCCGGAACTACTGGACTTTTGGACCTGGTGACTGGAGCTCCATGCACACTAGCGATGTGGACCAAATAGACTAAAACCATTATAATGGCCGCCAAGACATTTCTAATAAAGGACTATATCACTTTGGTATGGGTCAAAAGTGAATATGCACCTGAGCAAATTCATCTTCTAGCTGACTCCCCTCCGACTGAATAAAGGTATCTCTACCCACTTGGCACAAAAGACATTCTCATCATGCTTACAGGGCACCATAGGCCCACTAGCCATTACACTGCCCTCTGCTTGATATCCTGATTGGAGGGAGTCCATCTCCTTGGTATCTAAAATTGTCTACCCCAGGATCCATTGTTCCCAACTCAGGTTAAACCCCCAACCCATCACCCAGACACTTACGGCCTAATTCAATTGAGCAATTGTCGCTGACGGGAGCCCGTAATGTAGCACCGAAACTAATTTTCTATTTAATTGGTGTCTTTTTGTGATTTGCAAACGATCTACAGGTTACGGGCTTAAAATCCCTGCGGTTGTTACAACCGTAACTTACGCCTCATCTACGCCTTTGATCTTTCATGTCCCAAGAATTACGATCGCTAACATCGCAAATCGCTATTCAAATTGCTACAATTCCGCAAGCCCGCAAATGTTTTCACACCCGTAAATGACAAATGTAGCAGAAAATCCTACAGGTACCAGATATGACCTGCAAAGGGGTTAAAAACATATCCGTAGCACTGTAAATGCAAATAAAAAATCAATACTGCACTGTAAATGATGGGAAAAGAGATGACAGACATTAGAATTAATTGCACAACAGTCTCAAGCTCGTATATCTACAGCAGGATTTTTTTTTTTATGTTTCATTTCGGGGTTATATCAATCTCAGGATCAATGAGTTAATACATATCAGGTCACCCACGTGGATCAGAACAGTATTGGCATTCATTTTTATTATTTCGTTTTTTGCTGGTCCAATCACATATCAGACCCTAAAACGCTAATTGATTAAAATGTAACCACCATCTTATACTGCCGTAATGATGACAGTCTCATTTTCTATTGGCTGTTTCTGACTCAGGAGTTATGGCCTTGCTTAGTTGATCTGGATCACTCTCTGAAATGCTACATACAAGTGCATGGTTTATGTTTTCGGATTTCGGCGCGCAACTTGCGGGCTTAATCAATTGATTTGCTCCATAATTTGTAGTCAAGTTCAAGCTTGCACATATACGGCTTGTATACCATAAGTTGTGGGCTTGCAATTGAATGAGGCCCTTAATCAGTATTACAATACCCTACCCAACCCCTGCTGCAGACACTGACCAGTATCAGACATTTGGACACCAAAATGTGCTAAATTTTATTCATTTTGGCAAATAACTCCTTGTTGTATTGGATGAAACAATGTATAAAGGGGTGAACCAAAAAAAAAAGAGGATGCTCTGCTTGGGACACATATACATGGTGTGTTTCATTTAGAGGGAAGGCTTTTATTATTTTATTTCTTATTGTTTGATAATTTAACAAAATAAACAATAATAAACATACCCCAAAGTTTGCAAAATTTCTTCATTTTTCCAGCAGTTGATTTTAATAAGGAACATCATGGAAAATCCAGGCTAAATTAACTAAAATGTATAATGAGTTGTCGCCAATCAGAAGCAGGTACAACAATGTTTCCCTTTCACTGGCTGAGACAAAGCAGCTTTGGAGGCAGCCATGATACTGACATCTGATTGGCTAGGATGTTCTACCTACATAGCAGCTTTGGAGGTAGAACTCACACAAGAAATGGCAGATGTACTTTGAATTACAAATATACAGAAGTACTCAATCAAATAATTTTATATCATATGCCCAATCAGACGCACACAGGATATCCCACAAACTGCCAGATAGCTTTAAAGGACCACTGCAGATCTATACTCTGATGAAGTTGTTGTATGAAACACGTAGAGGATCAGTTGCATGTTTGTATCTGCAGTTATTTGTTATATTTATATATTTGTAACATATCTAATAATGGGTTCATTATCTATCTATCTATCTATCTATCTATCTATCTGTCTGTCTGTCTGTCTATCTATCGTAAGCTTTATTTCACCCTTACTAAAACACTGGCAGTTGTAGATGCCACATTCCATTGTGCAAATCGAAACTTTCTTTGCAAGTTCCCTCCCACCACAGCAATTAGTTACCAAAGCAGCATATTTTTCACATAAAAGGTAATACGTTGGAGACTGTATTATTTATTTACAAGTGTAGTTCTTCAAATTAGAGCAATTAAATATACAACCAAGAAGAAGAAGAATTAAATATACAACCAAAACGTTCCATTAGATTGTGAAGCAAATGAAACAGAAAATCGCATCGACTAATTTCTTAGCAATTATGCGATACATATTTTGATGCTGCGTAGCGTTTATTATACACATCATTTATATACAGCCTCGCAGGTTTTCTCAATTTAAGTTAAAAAGCTGGTTAAATTGCTCAATTTTTCCCACCTCCTTGCATAATAACCTATTCAAAAATGTAATTCTGAACATGAAAGGAGGCATTAAATGAAGATATAAAATAAGTCCGCCAAGAGGGAACAGAATAGAATTCAGCAATTATGGGGTGTTTCATTCATATTAGATTTTTTTGCTTAAAAAGGTAAATTATGGAATTTATTTTTTTAAACAGAATTCTGGTTTTATAAGTAAAAATATTGTCCAGTCATATTTAATATTTCTCTTATTCAAAAAAGATTATATTTTCCTTTAATTCACATTGGTTAACTGAATTGTGAACAGAGCCATCAAGCCTTGGGGTATATGACTTTTTCTATAAATATATTGTATGTTTGAGTTGTACACGGGCTATATATAGGTATTTGACTCTTTTCTATAAATATGAAAGGCTCTGAGTATCTTGTCCACCACTTATTATTTCAAGAAATCTGTGTTCAGCAATAAATATTTTGTTTAAAATGAATGTCACATGCGTGATGTACTGGGTCTGTTTCTTACATGACTCTTGTTGTTTGTGTGGAACCCATTTACATCAACTGGCAGCTGTGGCTTATCTCACCCTATCCCTGTGCTGTGTGAATTGTTGACTGTGGCCCCACTGTCGCCCCACTTCATATCATTAGGGACGCCAATTAATAATTCCTCTAGATGTAAGGGATACCTAATCTTTTGAATAATTAAACAGCTGACAGATAACTGCAATGGCTTCCACACAGACATTGTGAGTCATGATTGGAGGAAGGGGGAGACTGAACCAGCGCCTTAGGTAGGTATAATTGTACATCAAGGTCTAGTAGGAATGCTAGGCTCCCAGGGTATTTGCTACCCAAAAATTACTCATATATATACAAAGTGGGAAAAATACAACTAAAGTCTTTATTAATAAGGGGTAACAACGGCGATATCTAAAAACAATGGGTTAAAAAATCCCGGATTGAAACAAGACGATAAAAATAGGCTAATGGATGTGTGGACAAATAACCACTAAATGTTGAATATACTCTTAATAGAGGGGTACAAAAGTCCACACCTAACAGTACTGCAGAGGAAAAAAGTGATTGCTGATCCAATTTGAATAATTATGTCTTTATAGTAAATCATAGATCTATAATACATATATACAAGTGTAGAGGTTCTGGATAACAGTGACTCTCATCCTACAGGATTCCCCAAATGAATTGCTGGGAATAATCTGGCTTTTATATGTAAATATATATATATTATTGATGGTATACCAGGATACAATTGTGCCATATGTTCCTGCTTTTGAGTCAGAGCAGAAGTTTTTGAAAGTAACAATAAAATTCTGGGGCTATTATATGAAAGTAATGGCTACCCAAAGTTTACTCTTTATAGAGAAGTTAAACTTCTATCTTGCCCATATTACATTCCAAAGATTAGCATAATATAGCACAGGCCAGTGAATGAAAAGTGCAAGGAAGCCAGCAGGCTAATTGTTACTTAGAGCACCATTATTAAAGTGCTTGATCTAACTCGTATCCAGATCACAACATTCACTCATTTGGAAACGGACAGGTAGGGTAAGCATACAACCTCTAAAATATAATTTACAGATACAATACTGTTAGTAGTGAAGACGCCGGCGTGCCCTTAACTGTGAGGCATGCCACGTCATCAAAGGCCGACACGTTTCGACGTCATCAGACGTCTTTGTCAAGGTAAAGTCTGCTAAGCCGTCTGGCCCTCTTTTTAAGCGCTGCCGTAACTACGGCAACCAATTGACACTCAGTGGACCTGCGCAATGGATATAGGAAGCGTCTGTAGCGCTATGACACAGTGAAAAACAAATAGAACGGCCCTTATATAAAGTAGACTGTCAGGAGGGAGATAAAATGGAATAGTGATATGGCACATATGCTGCCAAAATCAAATCATGAAGCAAAAGAAATGAGAAGTGAATGGTAAAAACCACAAACAATACAAGTGTGGAAACATATTGTGAAGAGTGAAAAGTGAAAATAATAGGAGAAAAGGGGAGGAAGTCTAAAAGTTCGCACATGGATGCGATTTGAATAAAAATGGATAATAAGAGGTGCATATAAACAGAGCATACTATTTGCATAAGAGATGAAAAGTATATAGAACATCTCAAGAAGTGTGGTATGGGTGAGCCCAATATTGTGTAAGTGAAGAACAATATGGCACAATTGTATCCTGGTATACCATCAAGAATATATATATATATTTACATATAAAAGCCAGATTATTCCCAGCAATTCATTTGGGGAATCCTGTAGGATGAGAGTCACTGTTATCCAGAACCTCTACACTTGTATATATGTATTATAGATCTATGATTTACTATAAAGACAGGATTATTCAAATTGGATCAGCAATCACTTTTTTCCTCTGCAGTACTGTTAGGTGTGGACTTTTGTACCCCTCTATTAAGAGTATATTCAACATTTAGTGGTTATTTGTCCACACATCCATTAGCCTATTTTTATCCTCTTGTTTCAATCCGGGATTTTTTAACCCATTGTTTTTAGATATCGCCGTTGTTACCCCTTATTAATAAAGACTTTAGTTGTATTTTTCCCACTTTGTATATATAGGTATAATTGTACAACCATTTTACTTATAGAAGGCTTTATTGATGACTTAACAAACATGAGCAGTAATCTAGATACTCCCAGCTCAATTG
The DNA here is from genome assembly GCA_027410445.1 of Discoglossus pictus. Taxonomy (NCBI): domain Eukaryota; kingdom Metazoa; phylum Chordata; class Amphibia; order Anura; family Alytidae; genus Discoglossus; species Discoglossus pictus. The sequence goes on along the minus strand of CM050171.1, from coordinate 10,563,975 downwards.
GGCACAGTCTTATGGTTTATCATTATTCTGATCTACATGTACTGGGCATGCTCTTGTGGATTACCATTATTCTGATCTACATGTACTGGGCATGCTCTTGTGGATTATCATTATTCTGATCTACATGTACTGGGCATGCTCTTATGGTTTATCATTATTCTGATCTACGTGTACTGGGCATGCTCTTATGGTTTATCATTATTCTGATCTACATGTACTGGGAATGCTCTTATGGTTTATGATTATTCTGATCTACATGTACTGGGCATGCTCTTGTGGTTTATCATTATTCTGATCTACATGTACTGGGCATGCTCTTATGGTTTATCATTATTCTGATCTACATTTACTGGGCATGCTCTTGTGGTTTATCATTATTCTGATCTACATGTACTGGGCATGCTCTTGTGGTTTATCATTATTCTGATCTACATGTACTGGGCATGCTCTTGTGGTTTATCATTATTCTGATCTACATTTACTGGGCATGCTCTTATGGTTTATCATTATTCTGATCTACATGTACTGGGCATGCTCTTGTGGTTTATCATTATTCTGATCTACATGTACTGGGCATGCTCTTGTGGTTTATCATTATTCTGATCTACATGTACTGGGCATGCTCTTGTGGTTTATAATTATTCTGATCTACATTTACTGGGCATGCTCTTGTGGTTTATCATTATTCTGATCTACATGTACTGGGCATGCTCTTATGGTTTATCACTATTCTGATCTACATTTACTGGGCATGCTCTTGTGGTTTATCATTATTCTGATCTACATGTACTGGGCATGCTCTTATGGTTTATCATTATTCTGATCTACATGTACTGGGCATGCTCTTGTGGTTTATAATTATTCTGATCTACATTTACTGGGCATGCTCTTGTGGTTTATCATTATTCTGATCTACATGTACTGGGCATGCTCTTGTGGTTTATCATTATTCTGATCTACATGTACTTGGCATGCTCTTGTGGTTTATCATTACTCTGATCTATATGTACTGGGCATGCTCTTGTGGTTTATCATTATTCTGATCTATATGTACTGGGCATGCTCTTGTGGTTTATCATTATTATGACCTACATTTACTGGGCATGCTCTTGTGGTTTATCATTATTCTGATCTACATGTACTGGGCATGCTCTTGTGGTTTATCATTATTATGACCTACATGTACTGGGCATGCTCTTATGGTTTATCATTATTCTGATCTACATGTACTGGGCATGCTCTTGTGCTTTATCATTACTCTGATATATATGTACTGGGCATGGTCTTGTGGTTTATCATTATTCTGATCTACATTTACTGGGCATGCTCTTGTGATTTATCATTATTCTGATCTACATGTACTGGGCATGCTCTTGTGCTTTATCATTACTCTGATCTATATGTACTGGGCATGCTCTTGTGGTTTATCATTATTCTCATCTACATGTACTGGGCATGCTCTTGTGGACTATCATTATTCAGATCTACCTGTACTGGGCATGCTCTTGTGGTTTATCATTATTCTGATCTACATTTACTGGGCATGCTCTTATGGTTTATCATTATTCTGATCTACATTTACTGGGCATGCTCTTGTGGTTTATCATTATTCAGATATACATGTACTGGGCATGCTCTTATGGTTTATCATTATTCAGATCTACCTGTACTGGGCATGCTCTTGTGGTTTATCATTATTATGATCTACATTTACTGGGCATGCTCTTGTGGTTTATCATTATTCTGATCTACATTTACTGGGCATGCTCTTGTGGTTTATCATTATTCTGATCTACATTTACTGGGCATGCTCTTGTGGTTTATCATTATTCTCATCTACATGTACAGGGCATGCTCTTATGGTTTATCATTATTCTGATCTACATGTACTGGGCATGCTCTTGTGCTTTATCATTACTCTGATCTACATGTACTTGGCATGCTCTTATGGTTTATCATTATTCAGATCTACCTGTACTGGGCATGCTCTTGTGCTTTATCATTACTCTGATCTACATGTACTGGGCATGCTCTTATGGTTTATCATTATTATGATCTACATTTACTGGGCATGCTCTTGTGGTTTATCATTATTCTCATCTACATGTACTGGCCATGCTCTTATGGTTTATCATTATTATGATCTACATTTACTGGGCATGCTCTTGTGGTTTATCATTCTAACACTTCCACTCAAACATTTTAACAACAACCAATTATAATTATATTCTCTTATACTATGTCACTTGAATTTGCCAAACAATACAAATAATATTCCACGATCCTTCCTGATAGTATAATTCAGGCAACATTGAGTTACAGTATAAGGCAATTTAGTTATATATAGAATTGTGTTTAATGTGGTTTTATGTCCGTGCTTCTAATGGGGATGTAGATGATCCAGTGATTTATCTTTCTAGGATAACAGACTTGACATTTGTCACTGAATCTTGAAGAAAGACCCAGACAGACAGCACTTAACAGATTCACACGATCCATAAAGCCTGGATTTAATTCCCAATATTGCTCACTGATGGGGAGGTTGGCTTTTATTGTAATAAATATTAAATATTGAAAGGTTAATGGGGAGTTATTTTAAGCATTATAAGAGTATTTGTTTTCATAAAAAATAATGTTATTAGATGCATTGAAGCCAGGTGCAAGATAATAAATAATACATACATTTGCATTATTTTAGCTGCTGCGTATACATTTTTGTGATAATGTTGAAAACAAGTATATATTCAGTGGTCCTTTAAGCTGAAGCTTATATTCCAGTGAGACTGTGTGTTGTTTGTCACAAAAATAACTGGAGGCCACTCAATTATAGGCCTCTCTCGGAGGAGCACTTTCCATATTACACACTGTTCAGTTTAAATTCTAAACTGGGGCAGAGAACATTTACTGTAACAAAGCGGCCCAGAGAAGCCGACAGACTGACCGGCACTTGCCATGTACAGGGGTGTAGGAACTGGGGGGGATGGGGACAAATTGCCCCCAGATTAAATGAATAGGGGATACAAAAAAATAAAAAATAAATTAACTTAATTATGCATTACCAGATCTGGCCACTAGAAGCCTCTATGGAGCAGTATGTTTTCCCCATAAAAGATTTGCCCCATAATTTTTTTTATACTAGCGAGTTGCCTGTCAAAAAATGACGGCAATAAAATTGTGAGGCAGATAATGCTGTTTGCCACACAAAGTAAGTCTTTTGGTCGTCTGAGTACCTTCGGCGCTCATTGCCAGCCTCTCGGTTGGTGTATTTTTGGTTATCAGAGCCCCTTCGGTGCTCATTGCAAGGTCTGCGCTGATGGCCTTTTGGAGCTCATTGTGAGCCTCTCCCCAAGTGTACTTTTGCTCCTCTGAGCACCCTTGGCGCTCATTGTGAGATGCTCGCTGAACGCCTTCAGTGTTTATTGCGATCCTGTGATCTGGTCCTTTTTTTTTCTCTATATGTATTTTTTTATGATAGTTAATTAATTGATTAAATCATAAATTAATATACTTTACCTGTTTGTAATTAATATATGCAGCAAGCAATGTCCTGAAGAGCTGACAATCTGACAACGGATTTTGGTAAGGTCACACTGCTGAGAACTATATATGTGATTATTATAGTTAATTTATAACGCACCAACATATTCCGTAGCGCTGTACATAAGTTGAGTTCAGACAAAGATACAAATTAACAAATAGCAAAGAAAGGAGGGCCCTGTCTGAGCTAGGAATCCATGGTCCATGGTGCATTCCCAAAGCACTTCGGCGCTCCCTGCCTAAGTCGTACAGGGTCATAGGGATGAGCGCCTATGGCAGTCATCTCCACCAGAACAAGCAACTGCGGCCCTTGCTTTGTGAGGGCTGCAGTTGCTGCAGGCTCGCTACGCGAGCCCGCAAGCGTTAGCAACAACCAGTATACATCAAAACTATATATGTGTGAAAAACGGTTATTACACTGCATTCTGTTAAGATGACCCGGGACATGCAAATGTGCCACAAATACCTCGCTCTTCATTCCATAAACCATTTCGAACATGGCTTCCTTTAAGCTTATGTCCGCTACTATGAACTACCTACTCATAAGGTCCACAACACAAGGTGAGATCCCGCTCCATGCTGAGGACAGCCAGTAAGCTTGAAACAGCTGAATGTGAATAGGATTCTCAGCTTGTGTATAATCCGACCTTGGCTTTGCATAAAAGCTGTGTAATGCAGTGGGCATAAGCTTAAAGGAAGCCATGTTTAATATGGTTTATGGATTAAAGAGCGAGGCATTTGTGGGCACATTTGCATGTCCCGGCTCAGCTTCCCAGAATGCAGTGTAATAACAGTTTTTCTCGTAATTCTGAGCTGGAAGCAGGTTTTTTAACTTTTTTTAGACATTCAAATGTGAACACAGATGTACTATTTATTTACTGTACTACTGTACGGTGGAGGCTTCTATTATATATATATATATAAATGTGAACAATAGTAATAATAATAAATATATATATATATATACTAGTAACTTGCCTGTCAAAAATTACATGATAATATTTGATGTGTCTCTTCCCCCTTTCCATCCGCTGCGTTTCTCCCCCATTCCTCCCCTGTGTCTCTTTCCCCCCACTCCCTTCCCTTTATCTTTTCCCCCTCCCCTGTGTCTCCCTCCCTCCCCTGTGTCTCATCCCCCTCTCCTGTATCTCTTTCCACATGTCTCTTTCCCCCCTCCTCCGTATCTCTCCCCCTACCCTGTGTCTCTCCCCCGCCCCTTTGTCTCTCCCCCCTCCCCTGTGTCTTTCACCCCTCCCCTGGGTCTCTCCCTCCTCCCCTGTGTCTCTTCCCACCTCCCCTGTGTCTCTTTTCCCCCTCCTCCCTCCCCTGTGTCTCTTTCCCCCCTCTTCCTCCCCTGTGTCTCTTTCCCCCCTCTTCCTCCCCTGTGTCTCTTTCCCCCCTCTTCCTCCCCTGTGTCTCTTTCCCCTCCTCCCTCCCCTGTGTCTCTTTCCCCTCCTCCCTCCCATGTGTCTCTTTCCCCTCCTCCCTCCCCTGTGTCTTGCTCCCCACCTTCCTCCCTTCCCTCTGTCTTTCTCCCCTCCCCAGCATGCATTGACGCGCACTGCGCATGTACGGCTAACACATGCTTGGCTATCGTAATGCGCATGCGCTGCTAATACTGCGCATTGGAGCGTAGTGCTCATGCACGGCTAAACCCACAAACTGCTCATGAGCCGCTAATGCTGTGCGTGTACAGCCTACAATAGTTTCCGTAGTGCGCATGCGTGGTTATAAATATATTTGGGAGACCAGAGGCAAAAAGAATTTAGACAGAGAGGGGCAGGGGCACTGCAGCAATGCAAACCCGTACGAGGTACAAGATACACTATTAGCAAGGACGCAAAATCAGCCACACCCGCCTACCACATACACATTCGCCGCCATTTTACAACACTAACTTACAGAATGCGGAAGTACACAGCTACACTAACGGCCTTCCCTCGCGCACGCAGCCTTTTTACACTACACACTGCACACATTGCTGACACTTACACCTCAGCTCCACAACAGTGCAAACCTACATTGTATGCTGCAGGAACAGCAAAACAGATTGTCAGCTCTTCAGCACAATGCTTCCTGCATATATTTGTTACAAATACGAAAAGTATATTAATTTATCATTTCATTGTGTTCTTCAAACATTATTGTAATTATGGAACTACTAGAGACTAAAAGTTCAAACATTACAACATATTTTTTGCTTGTATAAAAAATAAGCAAATGTTTTCTGGAAAGTGAAAATGATAAAACAAGATAATATAATGCATTTTTATATTATATAATATAATATTACAAAATATATAATATAATGTTGTATATAATATAATATAAAGTAATATATAATTTAATATATAATATAATGAGATAATATAATTTAAAATAAAGTAAGATATGATGTAATATAATATATAATAGTGTATAATATAATATATAATATAATATATAATAGAGTATAATATAATATAATGCAATATAATTTACTATATAACACAGAATAATAAAATATAATATAATAAACAAATTAAAAACTGTTAATATAATATCTATTATAGGCAGTGCTAAATGGCTCCATTAAATCACCTATCTGAGAACCTTGGGAGATGAAACTAATTGTCAGTTCTTCAAACATTATTGTAATTATGGACCTACAAGAGACTGGATCCAGTGATATCACTTTGGGAGTCTCATTAGTATTACATTATACATTAGATGGAGTTACTACTGGTTAACTTAATGGATGTTCTTACTACAGCTTCATATTAAATCTTTATCATTAAAAAAACAACTCGTTAGCAGGGTTTCTAATTATGAGATTGTCGGCTAAAGGCAGCAGGTAATAAAATGAATTACCAACCAATAAGCAATAGCAGGCTCTTGGTCTTAACAGTAGCACAAAGTAGGTCATCGAAGTTTTCTGCAGTTCAGTTTTATTTAAAACAAATATATAATTGTACACACAGTTTTTTCCTAATAATTCTTTAGCTTCCTGCTCTTGTGAAGGGTATGTAAGCTAGACAATATCATTAAAATAACTCCCCTTTTAATTTTTATTATATATGGTGGTGTGGGGGGGGGGGGGGACTCATGGAAAGGAAGGGGTGTTCATTAACGTCTTATGTTTATCCCACCACTTTTCCATGTGAGGTGATTAAACATAAATAACAAAGGACCCTTTATACAACCAGGTACTTTCAAGTGGGGAATAATAAACAAAAGCATGTGAGTCTCCATGACCCCATTATTAAATGGATTAGACCATCAACGTAAAATAAATTAACATAAAATATCCATATATAAGTACCTTGATACTTTTAGAAGGAAAATGAGTGATTGCGGTTACATGTGCTGCAGAGCATATATTTCTCTTATACAGTTTACGCCTGTTCTTTGTTTGCTTTAACCTGTGAATGTATACAAAAAATTATAAAATATACAGAGGAATCAGCCACATTTGAACCCTGGTAGGTCTATTGTACAGGTTGTTGCTCCAACCGCTGAGTTATCTCAACATTAGCGTAAACGTTAAAAGATCACTGTGGTCACATTATATACTTATTTATTTATATATATATTTATATATATAATTATATATATATATATATATATATATATATATATATATATAGTATATATATATATATATATATATATATACATATAAATAAATTAATAAATAAATAAGTATATAATAAGTATATATATATATATATATATATATATATATATATTGGATAATTAAGCTTGATAATGGACAAGATATTTATAGAAAGCAAACAAATAAATAAATAAACATAATCTGTCATTTTTGCTGTTTTGATATGCAATCATCCTATAATATGTGGTTCCTTTTTGCGTTATTCCCTGCTTACTTTCTGAGATGTATATCCTTGCAAACTAATGAACTTCCCTTTAACCCTGTTGAGAGAACTGGCAGATGTAGCTGCCCTTTTCCCGTTATGGAGACAGACACTTTCTGTGTATTCTAAGTCTCCTTGTACCTCTGAAAGTTGATCTGCCAAAACCAAAGTAATTGTCTACCTAGCAGCTTAATTGCACATAAAATGTAATAAATTAGAGGCTGAATTTATTTTTTTCAATAATTAATTACTTAAATTAATTAACTTTAATTGTAGTACTTTACAACAGTACATTTTAAAACTATTTCCAAAATAATCCTTTAAATGGTAGCAAGCTCCAGTGAGGATGCAGCTTCAATTTTAAAAAGTAAAACACTTTTCCACATGGCTCCCAACCCTCTATATGATGGTAAATAACACAAATGGTGACTTAAATGGCCTTTTAAATGCCTGATTCTTGTAACATGATAAAGGTTCAATAAAAAGCAGCAAAACTGACAAGATATTTTACAAAATAATTACGTTTTTCCATTAAGAAAGGCTTTTTTCGGAAATCATCAAACAGGTCATTGTGTAATTGAAAGCCAAATCTGAAGTGTTCTCATAAAAGTCACAGTAAGATTTAGTAACCCAAAAAAAAGATTTAGTGCAAGTCCATCGGGAGCCGCCATCGCTAGATAAAGAAGCTTATGAAAAATAGTCTGGGTGAAAAATTCCCGTCCGTGGCTGGCAATCACCCAACGTAATCAGAGGATCCGAAAACTAGAAAATGGAATGTGATTACTTGCAATGCAATAAATTAGTCCGGCAATTTCACAATTTGAATTATCTGCTATTTCTCTCTCTCTCGTTCTGTCTTGAAATGAAAAGAAAAGGTGTCATCTGACAGGCACCAGAGGTAGCGACCGTAGGATTTTAGGAAAAACCTCACATGTTTGTGAGCCATGTAACAATATTAGCAGCTGTGAAAAGCATGAAGATAAATCTTTTTTTTTTTATTTATTTTTTTAGATTTACTTTCTGTTGAACACTTTTATTAATAAATACAAGCAGTGCAGAAAAGTAAATTCCCCTCAAATATATGCCAGCTTTACCAAATTATCATGGGTGTTTCAGTTCACTAGAGGAATTAGTGTGTGTGTGTATATATATATATATATATATATATATATATATATATATATATACTTATTGATAATGATATAGTGATATATTGATATATTGTGCCAGATTTATCCAAGGGGTTTACGTCAGCCACAGACTGTGCAAAGCTATCCTGTATAAGTAGGACTGCAGGTTTTAACTGCCCTACTCAGTTTATTAGCTGCACCTGTACATCACTGATTTAAGACTGCTCCTGGAGTTTTGGAGGGGCTGCTTTTGATTGTTTGTGGTTTGTCTGACCTGGAGAAAGCGTCTTATGACAGTTTGGAGCAGAGTGGAAATCTGAAGAAATTACAGGTCAGCGATTTTACAAACCATTGAACTGGTTGTTTTGTCCACCCAGGTTTAGCTGGATGAGAGTAAGTGCGGAAACTGTTTATTGGTTAAGGTGGTGCTTCGGTGGAAGCTAGACCGAATATTTTCTTTGGTTAGTTATGTTTGAATTGATTCCAGTAAAACTTAGAAATAATATATAATAATATATAGCCTCTTGTATTGTTTCCTTCATCAAAATGCCTGAAGCACGAGTAAAAACCCAGAGGACACTGGGCTCTTAGTACAATATACACAGTAAAAACATAGTAATTGTCTGTGCACATTTGGACATCTATATTCGGGTAAAAATCGTATTTCCTGCTCAGAAAGTCAAGAAATACAGTTATTGTGCTGCACTGTGGGAAACTGGGCAAGAACATGCAAATGTATTTTAAATCTTTAACCCATTTCCCTTTTATACGTGGCCTCTTTTATCACATGTCTCATTATAACACGGCTCTCTTGCATAGTATAGGATGGATTGGCATGCATGCATACCTACCATAAGGGTGTCTGGAAGCCATTGAATGTATCTGACAGCTGTTTGTTTATTCAGAAGCAGTGATTTGTTCATTCCTTTCATCTGGTTAATTAACTATTTGGAAAATCAGGCAACAAAAAAAAACATATTGACTTCATTGATGGCATTAGGTGGGGGCAATGTTTCATTGCACATGAAAAGAGGGTGAAAGTGACAACTAATGAATGATTAAACAGCTTACAGGTGACATCAATGGCTTCCAGACAAACAATGTGAATCATGTAACAGGACGGAGGTGGAGACAGGCACTTTCAAAGACATTTAATTAATTGTATACAGTATAAACACATTTCCTGAACCACTAGCATGGTGGGGAATGTTTCTCCTCTACATGGACATTTGCCATTGCATCCGTTTCGAAGCTTAGGTGATGATGATACCACAACCGAAAAATATCCACAATGTGATTTTTTTTTAGCCTCCCCTGCAGCACCAGCATCAATAAAATGAATATTTCCTTTAACATAACACAAATTCAAATGAGGAAATAAGCAGATTTAGGATAAATTCATTTTGTTGTCTTCCTGTTTCCCAGATAAGACTTTGTATCCTTCTCCTGATATTGTTATAGATAGTACAAATAACAAACTGATACACATTTTTTCATTAAATATATACAGATCTAATTTTCTTCCTACATAGAGATAGAAAAACGAACATTAGTCATAAATATGATTTATTGTTAGCTCAGAAAACAAATGTTTAGATTATTTCCAATACTTTATTTTCCTAATGCTTATTTTGGGGTATATTGTATGAATATTGAAGAGCAAGTTATTAGATGTATTCCTTTCTCCTAATATTCTAGAGATCAGTACAATGCGGCGCTGGGAGTGCTGCTCTCTCCACCCCATGCAGAGCGTCTTTGTGCTACATTAGCAGATTAATGTTGTTTTAATGAACCGTACAGAGGTGCCTGCGAGACACGTACCAAAAAGGAATATATTTCTCTTATGTATTAAGGCAAAATAAAATCACCAATCCTTTTAATATCACTTATTTTTTAATTTCTATATAGTTTTTAAAGGAAAGTTTACAGTGAAAATATTTGGCTTCAAAGTGAAGCTGCATACTATTTAATGGACTCCACAGTCTAATGTCTAATGAGATAACTTACAATAAAATACTTAGTTCACCACTTGGCAGATAGGCAACAATAAAGCTGCTTTTATATAAAAATATTTTATAATGAATATTTCCTGCCTGATGTGCTGGGTCTCTCACACTGTTTCCTGTCACATGATTCTTACTGATTATTTTGAAGCCATTTAAATCACCATGACATTGTTTAATTATTAATTAGTTGGTTCTTAACTTCCCACATCCTGTACTGGTGTAAATTTCACATTTTTTGTTGCCTAATTTTCAAAAAAATAGTTAATTAACCAAATGAAAGTTACAACTCCTGACTAATTAAACAGCAGCCAGATAATGTCAATTGATTCCAGACAAACAACTCCTTTCTGTCACATTGATCATCTGGAAGCCATTGCGGTCACCAGGACGTTGCATAATTATTAATGAATTGTGATTTAACTTACCATATCCTTGTGTTGTGTACATTTGACCATGCCTCCAACTGATGTCATTAGTGATGTCAATGTTTTTTGTTGCCAAAAAATAGTTAATTTACCAGATGAAAGTTACAACTCCTGACTAAACAGCAGCCAGGTAATGCCAATGGATTTCACATAAACAACTATTTTGTGTCACATGATTCACATTGATTATCTGGAAGTGATTATAGTCACCAGGACATTCTTTAATTTTTAATGAATTGTGATTTAACTTCCCATATCCACGTGCCATGTGCATGTGTGCCCATGCCCCCTCCCAACCTTATTTCATTAGTGATGTCAATGTTTTTGTTGCCTGATTTTCCAAACAATAGTTCATTAACCAGATGAAAGTAATAACTCATGACTAATTAAATAGCAGACAGATAATGTCAATTGATTCCAGACAAACACCTAATTTCTGTCACATGATTCACATTGCTTATCTGGAAGCCATTGAAGTCACTAGGATGTTATATAATAATTAATGAATTGTCATTTAACTTACCATATCCTTGTGTTGTGTACATTTGACCACACTCCCATCTGATGTCATTAGTGATGTCAATGTTTTTGTTGCCTAATTTTCCAAACAATAGTCAATTAACCAGATGAAAGTTACAACTCCTGACTAATTAAACAACACATTGATTCCAGGCAACCAACTCATTTTTGTTACATGGTTCACATTGATTATCTGGAAGCCATTAAGTTCACCAGGACGTTCTTTAATTATGAATTCATTGTTCCCATATCCCTGTGTCATGTGCATGTGTGACCAAGCACCCCCCCCCCTCCACAGACCTGCTGTCATTAGTAATGTCAATGCTTCTTTTTGTCTGACTTTCAAAACAATGGTCAATTAACCAGATGAAAATTACCACTCCTGACTAATTAAACAGCAGTCACATAATGTCATTGGATTCCAGGCAAACAATGTTAGTCAGAAGTCAGGAAGGAGGTGGAGAAAGACTCAGCACTTCAGGCTGGTGAACATTTAGTTTAAAACATTTTATTCACAAACAATGTATTGTTAACTTTATAAACACACATTAACTAACAAGTGGTGAACTAGATAATCACAGCCCTTACAGTGGCCTTTACTATATATAATTTAAAGGGACACTACAATTTAAAATGGACTGACTGTTTTTAGAATAATAATTATAAGAATAACTAGCAACTTGCCTGTTAAAAATGACGGCAATAAAATATGAATCCTGGCAATGCTGTTTGCCACACATAGGGAGCCTCTCCCCCTCTACTTTACTGGCCTCCCGATGAGTGCCTTTGGAGCTCATTGTGAGTCTCTCCCTCTGTCTACTTCCTCCCTTGTGTCTCATTTCCCCCTCCTCTCCCTCCCTTATGTCTCCTTCACCCCCTGTGTTTTTACCCCCTCTCACCCCTGTGTCTGTCCCCCGTATCTCTTTCCCCACCTCTCCCTCCACTGTGACTCTTGTCCCCCCTCTCCCTCCCCTGTGTCTCTTGCCCCCCTCTCCCTTCCCTGTGTCTCTCTTTTTCCCTGTGTCTCTTTCCTCCATGTCTCTTCCCCCCCTCCCTCGTGTCTGTTCCCCCCATTTCCCTCCCCTGTGTCTCTTCCCCCTCCTCTCCCTCCCCTGTGTCTCTCCCCCTCCTTTCCCTCTCCTGTGTGTGTCTACGCCCCCTCCTCTCCCACCCCTGTGTGTTTCCCCCTCCCCTTTGTCTCTTCCCGCCTCCTCTCCTTCCCCTGTGTGTCTCCCCCCTTCTCCTCTGGGTCTCTTCCCCCTCCTCTCACTCCTTTTGGTCTCTCCCCCCTCTCACTCCCTTTTGTCTCTCCCTCTCTCCCTCCCCTGTGTCTCTCTCTCTCCTCTTCTCACTCCCCTGTGTCTCCTCCTCCTCTGTGTCTCCCCCCTCTCATTCCCCTGTGTCTCTCCCCCCTCCTCTCCCTCCCCTACGTGTCTACCCCCCTCCTCTCCTACCCCTGTGTCTCCCCCTCCCCTGTGTCTCTTCCCCCATCCTCTCCCTCCCCTGTGTCTCTTCCCCCCCTCACTCCCCTGTGTCTCTTCCCCCCTCCTCTCACTCCCCTGTGTCTCTCCCCCTCCTCTGTGTTTCTCCTAACCCCTCTGTGTCTCTTCCCCCTCTTATTCCCCTGTGTCTCTCCCTCCCTCCTGGGGCTCTTCTCCCCTCCCCTGTGTGTCTACCCCATCCTCTCCCAGCCCTGTGTATCTCCTCTGTCTTCCCCCTCCTTCCCTTTGTATCTCCCCTCCTCTTGGGTGCGCCTGCGCGGCCCATTGCACAATGCGCATGTGCAGCTTTCTCTGCACTATGCGTATGCGCGGGCCGTTGGGAAATACACATGCGCTGCTTACGCCACGCAATGCGCATGCTCGGCTTGCTGTGCAATGCGCAGTTGTCCAACTGCGATTTTATTGCAAGCGTGACGACAAATCGAAGTTTGACAGCTATTATATGTGAAAGGAATGTGATATGTATCATTTTCAACTAAATAATGGAAAGTTCATTAGTTTATAAGGACACGCCCTATGAAGAAACAGACAGAATCATATCAGAAAAGAAAAGCACCCTACAAAATTAAAAACTCACTACTTACAATCTAAAGGGAATGGAAGAGGTAGAAACCTGGGGAAGAGCAGATAAGAAATAGCTAGGAAGGTCAGGAAGAAATTAAAGGTTAGCTTAGGTAGGAAGGTATGCAAAGTTAGAACTTTTCTTCATTAAATGGGAGAGGGATGGGGTCTGACAGAGTCATATGAGGTGAATAGCGTTAGTATGCAGTATGTAATCTGCCCCTAGTGGTCAGAAAATATAATCTAAAAATGGGAAGGTCAGGTAATTAGAGTACTATAAAGCTGCAACAATTAGAGGCGGGTGGGAGGGAAGTGGTATCTTGATTCAGGAAGAAGTTAGTATGACAAGAGTTATAGGCGGGAGACAAGTAGTTCCAGATCAGAGGCAGTGTTTGTAAGATAGGAGATGGAGAGCTGTGGCCTGAACCTAGGAATGAAAGTAAGAGGAAGTTAGTGAGTGAGCAAAAAGGTTATCAAAGGAATACAGAGGGGGTAGCATGGAGCGAGGGGGTAGTTTGGACGGAGGGGGAAGCAGATGGGGCAGGGTATGGAACAGACAGACATAGAATGGCTATTCCTCAAACAAACAGGGTAGTCTAATATATTGCACACACAGATCACAATTATACAGAATGAATTAATGTAACATCTTAGGGCCTTACTCAAATGCAATTTGGACAATTGAATAGGGCTATATACAAGCACATAGCATATTTTTTTACAGAAGTCTTTAGTTAGTGAACACCTTGCTTTTGGATAGAAGTTCACTAACTAAAAACTTTTGTAAAATATATATGCTTTGTGCTTATATAGAGCACTATTCAATTGGCCAAATCACAATTGAATGAGGCCCTCAGTGTAGAATTGAACCCATTGTAGCAGAAGAGATTATCACCTTAGCAGAGAAAAGTAGTTCCAGATCAGAGGCAGTGTTTGTAAGGTAGGACATGGAGAGCTGTGTCCTGAACTTTAGCAGAAAACAAGTAGTAGTTATGAGGATTAATTAAGAATTATTAAGTATATTCAATGAGATTGATATAAAAAAGTCACATTCAGTTGCTGCTTGTCTCCACCCACTAAAATGTCAACAGAAGGAGGAGTCTCAGGGCATTTGGTCCCTATATCCTGTTGATGATTTGTTTTATAGACATATTGAGCTAGTAAAGTAAAATGCTTGATCTCTTGTCAGTGTTTGCTATTACAAGCCCTGAGAGGCTATTATCAAACTGTTTTGATTAATGACATCAGCAGATATAATTCCCACCCATGCAAATACTGACCATCATTTTTGGAATATCTCTTTAGTTTCCGTTCTCATTATATTTATAATAAATCTGTTGGCTATAAAATGTTTCTTCTGCCTTTAATTTACCATTTACTTCTATTTTTATGTTACTATATGTGTTAGAAATAATAATATATTTATTTAGGAGAGCCCAGAATATGTCATGTATTGGCTTTTGATTGCCAAACTGTTCTTTTCTTGTTTTGGACACATAAATAACATTATTACATTTGTATCCACGTGATACTTTATTTTGTTTTTGCATCATATTCATGACCCTTCTGCCCCTCACCTCAAATAATCTCATTATTCTGCATATAAAGGGACAGATTACCTGCAAAAGTGACAGCCGGTCATGCAACTGAGATATATCAACCTGATTTTATTTAGTTATCTAAAGATCTTTCATATATGAAACACAAAAAGTCTTTACTGAGCTCATGAAAAGAAAATACACTTATTACCCATCTGATACCGTGTATAAAAGGCAGATCTTTATTGTATATGCTATTACTTGAGTATAAAATAATAATATATAGGACTTTCTCCCCAAACTTAACTGTATGAATTTGTCCTGCCTAATTATGCTATTTGTAATGCTTTAAAAGATTCCCTGGTGGTCCAGTGGTTAGGATTCAGTGCTTTCACTGCTGCAACCTGGGTTCGATTCCAAGTCAGGGAACCAAGAGGTCACACCACCCTGAAGCCAAGCAGGTTTGGGCCTGGTCAGTACTTGGATGAGAGACCACCTAGGAATACCAGGAGCTGTATGCTGTACCCTAGTATGTCCGCCATGAATATCAAGATGAAAAGCATGATGTGTTGCAGTCTATGTGGTCACAGAGAATCGGACATGACTGAATAATGCAAACACTCACAATGCTCTGCCAAAAAAAAAGGAGTAAATATATATTTTATTGGACTCAAATACTCTACCTCACTCAATATATATATATATATATATATATATATATATATATATATATATATATATATTGTAACGGAACACATCACTGTTTTACCCTGTTTTATGGTTATTTAATTCTTGGTTAAAATATGATCACATTGCTGTACTGTAGATATGTTGTTTTATGTTCTACAGGATATATTGGCTCAGAATATCACAGCTACTAGGCTAATAGATAATCCTATTACAGAGAATCCTGTTACAGATAAGAAAGTCGATTGTATAAAGTGTTTTCATTCTCAAACATAGGAACAAAGAAGGCTGATTTAATCGATGTCTGATTATATCAAGTTGCCAGGGAGGTGTGACTCACCTATTGTCCCTCTATGTGTATTGCCTGTGAAATGTCTGTGTGTTATGGGTAAAAGATACTTTTACTAACTTTTGAACCCCTGGTCTGATTCATGCCATTTTTTAATATGTTGTTCCCCTGGGTGAGAGCTATTGAACGGTGCTGGACTTAAAGGTGTACCCCCTGTTTCTGGGGTACATCCAGAATGTGGTTAAAATTGTGTCTGTTTTAATTGTGTTACCTGTTATCTGAGGGGAGGAGACGTGGGGGTTGAACCATGTATATAATTGCCTGTGATAATTATGTGGGTGTAGCCCTTCAGAGGGCACCATTGCATAAAAGGAGATTCCCTGTCATTAAAGAATAGTTCTACTTGACCCTTCAAAACGTAGCCTTGTCTCGTTATTGGAGGGGATTGCTATATCCTACTGGGGATTGCTATGCTTTTGCATACTCCCTTGAGCTGTAACGAGTCTGTGGTGGTTGTGGTGTCCGGTGCGGTGCTTGTAGGCCTCGACGCAAACTAGGACGCGTCTATCAACGGAGGTACCCGGTCGGGGTGCCAGTAGATCCGTTACATTGGTGGCAGTGGTGGGATGGCGTCCTAGTAAGAGGAAAAGCAGCACGGAGACACCGGTAACGTTTGGAGTTACAAATTGAGGGCAACGCTAGTATCCGTACAGCGCCCCTGGCTACAGCAGGATGGAACCGGCTAGTTTTCGGACAGCGTTCCATGATGAGGAGGAGGAGGCAGCCGCGGACTACAGGGATGCAGACAGAAAGGAACTCTGGTATGATGCCCTGGAAGATGCCCAATGGCGGCGAGGTGAAAGTCTCCCCAGTGATGAGCAGCGGCTACAGAAGCGTGTGGCGATGCGGATGTATCTATTGGGAGAGCAGCCCCTGGATGAGTGGGTGACAAGACTAGAGACCCTGGTATGGCGAGAGCTCTGGCTAGACAACGCATACCAGGCCCTCTGGTGGCATACCGTTAGACTTACCCCCTGGATGGCTGAACACGACTTACCGGAGGGGGATGATTATGATGGCCCGGGATTATTATGGGATGCCTTGGAGGACGACATTGATCTTAGCAGCACGGAGGGGTCTAGGTTTTGGGACATCTACGACTACCGGATGGGCATGTATGTCTGGGATGACGAAGGCGAGGTGACCAAAGACATGACCCACCTGGTAACGAGAGAGTGGGAGCTGGAGCAGGACTACAAACACCTGCTCAGCTTCGTGCCCCCCCGACCTACTCGACAAGCAGAACCAGACTTCATTGACTGGTCCTGGGATGACCTCCAGATGGCAGGTAGAGATGGGACCGAGGTCTCTCTACCGGCCCTACAGGGGGCAGAAGGTGTCATCCTTCCCCCCCAGCGGCAGTGTGAACCCCAGGGGGCAGAAGGTGTCGTCCTTCCCCCCCAGCGGCAGTGTGAAACCCCAGGGGGCAGAAGGTGTCGTCCTTCCCCCCCAGCGGCAGTGTAAACCCCAGGGGGCAGAAGGTGTCGTCCTTCCCCCCCCAGCGGCAGTGTGAACCCCAGGGGGCAGAAGGTGTCGTCCTTCCCCCCCAGCGGCAGTGTGAACCCCAGGGGGCAGAAGGTGTCGTCCTTCCCCCCCAGCAGCAGTGTGAACCACAGGGGGCAGAAGGTGTCATCCTTCCCCCCCAGAAGCAGTGTGAACCCCAGGGGGCAGAAGGTGTCATCCTTCCCCCCCAGCGGCAGTGTGAACCCCAGGGGGCAGAAGGTGTCGTCCTTCCCCCCCAGCGGCAGTGTGAACCCCAGGGGGCAGAAGGTGTCGTTCTTCCCCCCCAGCGGCAGTGTGAACCACAGGGGGCAGAAGGTGTCGTCCTTCCCCCCCAGCGGCAGTGTGAACCCCAGGGGCAGGAGGTGTCATCCTTCCCCCCCAGCGGCAGTGTGAACCCCAGGGGGCAGAAGGTGTCGTCCTTCCCCCCCAGCGGCAGTGTGAACCACAGGGGGCAGAAGGTGTCGTCCTTCCTCCCCAGCGACAGTTTACCCTGACAAGGGGAGACACCAATCTCCCAGACGGCGCAGATGGGACCGTGGTCTCTGCGCCCACAGCTTGTCCAGATCCCCAACTACCGTCACTGGGACAACCGGAGGAGGGGGTAAGTACAAATTCCCCTCCCAAGCTAACTTCTAATGTGGCCCCAGGGTTAACAGAGGAAATGTTAACCCCCACTGACCCCCACGTTTCCCTGGCTACTGAGCCGGAATATGTCCAAAGTACCCCAGCAGAAGAGCTGACAGCGGGGCAGAGTGCAGTCGGCCTCTGCCCTCCCTTTGTCCCTTGTACAGAGCAGGATGTCCTGCAGGTTATATCAGCAGAAGAGCTGGCATCAGGGCAGAGTGCCGCTGGCCTCTGCCCCTCAAGTCCCCTCAGTGTGTTGCCCCATCACCACAGCGAAAAATCCAGTTGCAGTAACGGTTTGTTGTGGGTGGGCTGCTCTTTCACTTTGTTGTTGTGGGGGGGCTGCTCTAGCACTGGTTTATTGTGGGTTGGTGGATCGTCTAACAGAGGCACTGACCGGCAGAAGGTCAGGTGCCCGGTTAGACTTCCCCCCAAAGGGGAGATGTGTGACGAAGTGCCCTTCGCCACTTTGTCTTGGAGAGGACTGTTTGCCAGCCTCCTGCCCTGCGACTATGGCCCTGGGACATATTGCCCTTTAAACACAGTATTCGGCCATACCAGAGTGTATGTCACTCATTCTGGCCCTTTACATACAAGGGGGTCATTCGGTACTTGCCCTGTGGGAGCGGTGATACCCCAGATAACTGTGCCATGGAGCCCATTCATATAATGAAAGACTATGGGAAAGACTTTAGCGCTATTCGGTAGTTTTGTGCGCTCAGATCCCAGCTATCTGGGGATATGTGAAATGTAAGTAAATGTGAATTGCAGTAATGCTGATGGGTTGTCAAACTAGAGAATTGACCAACAAATACTTTTGTCCGGACATCCCCAGGCCGATCCGTTGGGATCTGACCTTGTATGCCGGCTTATGGTCACGGGGGAGGTGTGTAACGGAACCCATCACTGTTTTACCCTGTTTTATGGTTATTTAATTCTTGGTTAAAATATGATCACATTGCTGTACTGTAGATATGTTGTTTTATGTTCTACAGAATATATTGGCTCAGAATATCACAGCTACTAGGCTAATAGATAATCCTATTACAGAGAATCCTGTTACAGATAAGAAAGTCGATTGTATAAAGTGTTTTCATTCTCAAACATAAGAACAAAGAAGGATGATTTAATCAATGTCTGATTATATCAAGTTGCCAGGGAGGTGTGACTCACCTATTGTCCCTCTATGTGTATTGCCTGTGAAATGTCTGTGTGTTATGGGTAAAAGATACTTTTACTAACTTTTGAACCCCTGGTCTGATTCATGCCATTTTTTAATATGTTGTTCCCCTGGGTGAGAGCTATTGAATGGTGCTGGACTTAAAGGTGTACCCCCTGTTTTGGGGGTACATCCAGAATGTGGTTAAAATTGTGTCTGTTTTAATTGTGTTACCTGTTATCTGAGGGGAGGAGACGTGGGGGTTGAACCATGTATATAATTGCCTGTGATAATTATGTGGGTGTAGCCCTTCAGAGGGCACCATTGCATAAAAGGAGAATCCCTGTCATTAAAGAATAGTTCTACTTGACCCTTCAAAACTTAGCCTTGTCTCGTTATTGGAGGGGATTGCTATATCCTACTGGGGATTGCTATGCTTTTGCATACTCCCTTGAGCTGTAACGAGTCTGTGGTGGTTGTGGTGTCCGATGCGGTGCTTGTAGGCCTCGACGCCAACTAGGACGCGTCTATCAACGGAGGTACCCGGTCGGGGTGCCAGTAGATCCGTTACATATATATATATATATATATATATATATATATATAGATATATATATATATAGATATATAGATAGATAGATAGATATAAGCATTTGCATATATAATATATAACTAGGCACAATGCCCCAAACTGACGAGAGCCATTTAAGCTTGAAACAGCTGTCTGTGGGTAGGTCTCCTGGCTCATGTACAATCCATCCTGTGCTGTGCTTTATGGCTGTGTAATACAGCAGTTTAAAATGGTTTTGGATTAAAGAGTGAAGACTTTGTGGGCTCATTTGCATGTGCAATAGCTGTATTTCTCAGAAATCTGAACAGGAAATATATTTTTAAACATATTTGTGACGTTCAAATGTGAACACAAATGTACTATTTGTTTAGTGTATATATACAGTGCCTTGTAAAAGTATTCACCCCACTCCCCCCTTGGCGCATTTTTCGTGTTTTGTTGCCTCACAACCTGGAATTAACATGGATTGTTTGAGGATTTGCATCATTTAATTTACACAACATGCCACAACTTTGAAGATGTTTTTTTGTATTTTTATTGTGAAGAAAACAACAAATAGGACAAAATAACATAAAAAGTCAATGTGCATAACTATTCACCCCCCTAAAGTCAATACTTTGTAGAGCCACCTTTTGCGGCAATCACAGCTCCAAGTCGCTTTGGATAAGTCTCTATGAGCTTGCCACATCTTACCACTGGGATTTTTGCCCATTCCTCCTTGCAAAACTGCTCCAGCTCCTTCAAGTTGGATGGTTTGTGCCTGTGAACAGCAATCTTTAAGTCTGACCACAGATTTTCTATTGGATTGAGGTCTGGGCTGTGACTAGGCCATTCCAACACATTTACATGTTTCCCCTTAAACCCCCCAAGTGTTGCTTTAGCAGTGTGTTTGGGGTCATTGTCCTACTGGAAGGTGAACCTCCGTCCTAGCTTCAAATCACGCACAGAGTGGTACGGGTTTTGCTCTAGAATATCCCTGTATTTAGCACCATCCATCTTTCCCTCAACTCTGACCGGTTTCCCAGTCCCGGCTGCTGAGACATCCCCACAGCATGATGCTGCCACCACCATGTTTCACTGTGGGGATGGTGCTCTTTGGGTGATGTGATGTGTTGGTTTGCGCCAGACATAGCATTTTCTTTGATGGACGAAAAGTTCAATTTTAGTCTCCTCAGACCAGAGAACCTTCCTCCATACATTTTGGGAGTCTCCCACAGGCCTTTTCGCAAACACAAAACATGCCATTTTGTTTTTTGCTGAAAGTAATGGCTTTCTTCTGGCCATTCTGCCATAAAGCCCAACTCTATGGAGCGTACGGCTTATTGTTGTCCTATGAACAGATAATCCAGTCTCTGCTGTGGATCTCTGCAGCTCCTCCAGGGTTACCTTAGGTCTCTGTGCTGCCTCTCTGATTAATGCCCTCCTTGCCCGGTCCGTGAGTTTTGGTGGGCGGCCGTCTCTTGGCAGGTTTGCTGTTGTGCCGTATTCTTTCCATTTGGTTAGGATAGATATGATGGTGCTCCTGGGGATCATCACAGATTTGGATATTTTTTTTTTAACCTAACCCTGACTTGTACTTCTCAACAACATTGTCCCTTACTTGTTTGAAGAGCTCCTTGGTCTTCATGGCAGTGTTTGGTTAGTGTTCCTCTGTCTTAGGTGTTGCAGCCTCTGGGGCCTTTCAAAAAAGGTGTGTATATGTAATGACAGATCATGTGACACTTAGATTGCACACAGGTGGACATCATTTCACTAATTATGTGACTTCTGAAGGTAATTGGTTGCACCAGAGCTTTTTATGGGCTTCATAACAAGGGGGTGAATTCATACGCACATGCCAATTTTCTGTTTTCTATTTCAAAAAAATTGTTTTCTGTATATATTTTTCTCATTTCACTTCACCAACTTAGACTATTGTGTTCTGATCCATCACATAAAATTCAGATTAACAAAACATTGAACTTAAGGCTGTAATGTAACAAAATAGGTAAAAAGTCAAGGGGGTGAATACTTTTGCAAGGCACAGTATATATATATATATATATATATATATATATATATATATATATATATATATATATATATATAAATTATATATTGTTTTTGTTAAGTCATTTAGTCATGTCTGACTCTCTGTAACCCTATGGACCACAACACACCAGGCACTATTTGTACCTATCCATAACATTTTCTTGGCAAAGATACTGGAGTGGTTTGCCAGATCCTTCTCCAGTGGCTGGCTATTTGTCTGATCTCTCTGCTATGACCTGCCCAATATATATTTATTTATATTTATTTATTTTTCTATGTATGTATTCTATATAAATACTAAGATGCCTAAGGTCGACAGTCATTCTTCTCATGTCCATTTATACATTTTTTTTCAGTGTACTTTAATATCTTAATAAACTGTATGATGAAGTTTCCTAGGATCAATGAGTTAATCCTCCAGCTCTGTATGAGCCCAACGAGTAGACAGGATAATGTGCGCCGTATATCTGCACTCCGAGCTCGGTGCAGCAGCTGTGGATTTTAATTAATATCCGAGCACTCAAATCCATCCCATTTCCATTTGGATAAAAACTTATAATGGATCCCCAAATCACTTAATTATTTTTGATAGCTGATTTTGCTTGTGACGTGCCTACTTTCTCTAAATAGCTTTGATCTCTCATTAACGCTGAAAGCAATTATAACAAATTATAGATCTAACAATTAAAAACGTAATGTGGATTTTTCCAGTTTCGCTGGAATTTGTACACAAAACATCCGCACTCTCGTCTAGGCTCAGACAGCCGTACATTTCGTCTTAATTGAGAGAGGTCCATTATTTAGCATAATTAGCAGAGCAATCTACTTAGTCAAAACTTTTCAAAATATGTTGATTTAATATATTATCACTTTTTTGGGCGAAGTACTGCATTAAAGATGACATACTCAGTTAAGAAATAATTCAAATAGAGTTGAACTCAAGAACTTAAAGGGATATAAAATATGGATATGGATGTTACTATATATACGCATATGCTTAAAGGAAGCCATGTTTTGTATGGTTATGGATTGCAACCTTTGTGGGCACATTTGGATGTCCTTGCCCAGGTTCCCATAATGCAGTGTAATAACTTTATTTCTTGGAATTCTTTGCATGTTTTAGACATTCAAATGTGAACACAAATGTACTATTGATTTACTATATATATATATATAGTAGTACAAATAAGGAATAATAATAATAATAGTGATTTTATTTGAAAGTCTAAAAAATAAGTTAATAACAACTTGTTTCCTGCTCAAATTTGCACTCTGGGAAAACTGGGTGGGACATGCAAATGAGGCCACATAATGCACCTTAACTCTGTCAATCCAAACCATTTTAAACATTGCTCCTTTTAAGCATATGCTTACTGTATTTCACCGTTTTAGGCATAGTAACGAATGGATTTTTCACAAACCAGGTCACTTAACCACATACAGCACTGTTTCACGGTTACTGCCGGTCCTC
Source organism: Discoglossus pictus (assembly GCA_027410445.1). Lineage (NCBI taxonomy): Eukaryota > Metazoa > Chordata > Amphibia > Anura > Alytidae > Discoglossus > Discoglossus pictus. The sequence goes on along the minus strand of CM050171.1, from coordinate 10,540,505 downwards.
AGTGTGGTGTGAGTTCCTGGTTTGTGTGGCGATTGTTGTAGAGACTAGTTCAATACAGAAATTATTTTGCATATAGTGGGTTAAGAGTGATAGAAAGTACAGTAGTACAAATAAGGAATAGTACATTAGTGATTCTATTTGAATGTCTAAAAAATAAGTTATTAAAATCTCCTTTTTTGCTCAAATTTCTCAGAAATACAGTATATGCACTGCACTCTGGGAAATATGGGCGGGGCATGCAAATGAGACCACATAATGTAATTACCACGTAATTTATTAACTTATTTTTTAGACATTCAAATAGAACCACTAATGTACTATTCCTTATTTGTACTACTGTACTTTGTACGGTGCAGGGCTTCTATCACTCTTAGCCCACCATATGTGAAACAATTGCTGTATATATATATATATATATATATATATATATATATATATATATAATTTATTGTTATTAAATACATTGAGCAAAATAGAATAACCAGTTGTAATAATATTTATTTATGTGTGTACATTTCATGACCTTACATCCCTCACATCCATCCTTATCTGTTCTAGATAATAGTTCATATTCTAGATGGATTTCATGAATCTCTCTTTAAGCCACTTATATTGTTGTCAGGGGACTTCCATTGATTGTCATAAGTCAGGAAAGGTCTCCGCCGAAGAAATGAGGGCAACACCTCCAGTGTCCGGAGGATACGGTAATGCAGCTGATAGTTTAATGGCAGCCAAGAAATCCCGTCCTGTTATATGTCAGCATGAAATGTGGAGCCTGGTAAATTATAACTCTCTGTCGAGCTGACATATTTCTGTCAGCGTAACTGACATGATGATCGGTTTATCAACACCCTAAACCTCAAGTGAATCATTAGCGTGTCACATACATGGGACTCGAGTCAGAGGAGGGGGTATCCAGGTGATATTTGTAATGAGACGCTTGGCTGCCTCCAGACAACTCAACCATTTTGCTCCTCGACCTGCGTCCAGAAAAGATTAAGGTTGAGACCCAAGGTACCATTGTATTTCCTTTTTTTAAATCGGTTCAAAGTTAAAGAAAGTAGTTGTGCTAAAAAGTAGTATTGAATTTTGCATAGTGGTCTCATTTGCATGATCCCTCCCAGTTTCCCAGAGTGCAGTTCAATAACTGTATGTCTCAGAATTATGAGCAGGATATACGTTATTTTAGTTTACTTTTAGGAGGAGCAATGTTTTCAGTTAATGAGTAAGTTGAGTATTAGGATAAATATTTGAACACCAATTACATGGCTGTTTATTTACAATTGTATATACCTCCTTTACCAAAGTTCTTTACATAGTTATTAGACAATACATTGTTATTTTGGAGTATAAATGTGGATGTTTAATGAACAAGCATATTACATTGGGCTTAAAGTGAGGTTTGGGTTTGTTGCTGAAATGGTGCCAACGGTCAGAGGAATCACCAGGTCAGGTCAGAGTTAATACCAGGTCAGAGGTGAGACCCGGTTATGGGTCCAAAGGGTCAGAAGTAAGACCAAGTCAGAGATAAGACCAGGTTATGGGTCCAAAAGGTCAGAAGTAGGACCAGGTCAGAGATAAGACCAGGTTATGGGTCCAAAAGGTCAGAAGTAAGACCAGGTCAGAGCTAAAACCAGGTTATGGGTCCAAAAGGTCAGAGATAAGACCAGGTTATGGGTCCAAAAGGTCAGAAGTAAGACCAGGTCAGAGATAAAACCAGGTAATGGGTCCAAAAGGTCAGAAGTAAGACCAGGTCAGAGGTAAGATCAGGTTATGGGTCCAAAAGGTCAGAAGTAAGACCAGGTTAGAGTTAAGACCAGGTTATGGGTCCAAAAGGTCAAAAGTAAGACCAGGTCAGATATAAAACCAGGTTATGGGTCCAAAAGGTCAGAAGTAAGACCAGGTCAGAGTTAAACCAGGTTATGGGTGCAAAAGGTCAGAAGTAAGACCAGGTCAGGGATAAGACCAGGTTATGGGTCCAAAAGGTCAGAAGTAAGACCAGGTCAGAGTTAAACCAGGTTATGGGTACAAAAGGTCAGAAGTAAGACCAGGTCAGAGGTAAGATCAGGTTATGGGTCCAAAGGTCAGAAGTAAGACCAGGTCAGAGTTAAACCAGGTTATGGGTACAAAAGGTCAGAAGTAAGACCAGGTCAAAGGTGCAACAGTTCAGAGGTAAGTTGTGTCATAGATGGAAATCAGAGGAAATTACAGAATAGGTGCAGGTTTGGAGACTTATTTGTCTTATTTCAATGTGGGGTGACTTTGGCATTGGTTTATTTAAATTATTCTTGGGGCTTAGTTTCTCTGAAGGTGATAGGGGCTCCAGACATGGATCATTGCTCACTGTGCTTAAGGAATCTACACCTCACTCACAAGGCCAAAAAAAACCTGAAACATACATCTGGGGTTTGCTGCTTCTCCTGTCCAGTTTTTGTTAACGCCTAATTGTTCTCCAAGGACATACATTCACCTCACTCCATCAAATCCAAAATATCTCCACACTCCACATATTCTATCTTCCCTGCACATCACACACCTCCACCGGTCTAGCTCACTCCTTTCTACTATAGTGAGACACTGTCATAATGTACGATCATATGCCCCAAGTTTTGGAATATTTCACTAAAATACTCTACTGTTGTCTGTCACAGCTGATATGAAGATGTATTTTCATATCCAAATATAACTAAGCAGAGCATAGTAGTTGGGTGTCACCACGGGTAGATTGCAATATTGTGCAAATTAGAAATCTGACAATATTAAAGCTAAATGTTTTAACTGCTCAGTTTAGCAGAAGGGTTGGAGCCATCATTACACAATGCATTACAGTGATTAATACTCAGCTGATGCTCTGGGAAACTTTCACAGCAGTTTAATACAGTGTCTATAGTATATTTCAGAGCTCTGGATTCATTTAGAAGAACGTAATCTCCAAAGAGCTGACCAAATAAAGCAGGAATTTACAGCATCTCCCAAAAGTCAGTACACCCCTCAGATTTATGTAAATATTTTATTATATCTTTTCATGTGACAACACTGAAGAAATGCCCCTCGGCTACAATGTGAAGTAGTAAGTGTACGGCCTGTATAACAGTGTAAATGTGCTGTCCCCTCAAAATAACTCAAAAACACAGCCATTATTGCTTAAGCCATGAAATTAAAAATGTTTGCTGTTGGGGAGGAAAGCTATGGCAAGCTTGGACAAGCTAATAAAAAGCAAAGTTATTAAATGATCAACAAAGGTCTGCATAGTTAGATCTCTGGTATTCCCAGTAGTAACATATGAATGTGAGAGCAGGACCATAAAGAAGTCGGAGTACCAGATAATTGACTCCTTTGAACTGTGGTGTTGGAGGAAACTGCTTAGAGTTCCTTGGACTGCAAGAGGACCCAATAAATCAATAATACAGGAAATTAAGCCAAACTGTTTACTGGAAGGTTGGATCATGAGGCTGAAGCTCAAATATTTTACATAGTTACATAGTAATTGAGGTTGAAAAAAGTATTTTAGTCCATCAAGTTATACCTTTTAAGATCTTCTCTGATCTGCAATATGCAGATTAGTTGTTAATTTTTTCAGAGGAAGGCAAAAAAAAAACTAGTAAAACTTTGCCAATTGTCTCAAAAGAGAAAAAGAAAATCCTTCCTGATCCCAGATACTGGCAATCAGATTCCTCCCTGGATCAATACTACTTCTCTAATTATCAGGGATAACCAGGAATGCCCATTTTAATAAAAAATATATCCAATCCCTTTTTAAAGTTATCTGTTGAATCCGCTGTAACCAACTCCCTTGGTAGAGAATTCCATTGAATAACCACCCTTACTATGAAGAACCCTTTTCTTTCTTTAAGGTGGAATCTTTTTACTTCTAATCTCAAAGGATGTCCTCTTGTCAGTTGAAAATCTCTTGGCATAAAAAGCTCCCTTGACAAATCTTTATACTGCCCCTGGATGTATTTATATAAGGTAACCATATCTCCTCTTAGACGGATTTTTTCTAGAGAAAATTAGTTTAATTTGGTTAGTCTTTAGACCCTCCATTCCCCCTATTAGTTTTGTTGCCCTTCTCTGTACTTTTTCCAGTTCTAAAATGTCTTTTTTTGTGAATCGATGCCCAAAATTGTCCTCCATATTCCAAATGAAAGCATACTAGGGATTTGTATAGTGGTAGAATTATATTTGCTTCCCTTGCTTCTATACCCTTCTTAATACATGCTAATATTTTACTTGCCTTTGCAGCTGCTGCTTGGCATTGAGCACTGCTACCTAGGTGGTTGTCCCCAAGCACTCCCAAATCCCTTTCAATATCTGATACTCCTAGATTTGCTTCATTAAGTTCATAGATTACATGGTTATGCATAACCTTACATTTATTCTCATTAAATCTCATCTGCGATTTAATTGCCCATTTCTCTAATTTATGCAAATCCCTTTGGAGGGAAGGTACATCATTTTCTGATTTAATTACCTTGCACAACTTTGTGTCATCAGCAAAAATGGAGACAATAATTTCCAGTCCTACTTCTAAGTCGTTAATAAATATGTTGAAAAGGAGAGGACCTAATACTGCGCCCTGAGGAACCCCACTTACCACATTAGTCCAATCTGAGTATTTTCCATTTACAATAACCCTTTGCTACCTGTCTTTTAGCCAGCTCTCGATCCATGTGGATATATTTACTGCAATTTCTGTATCCCTTAGTTTGCACAATATTCTTCCATGTGGCACTGTATCAAAAGCCTTTTCAAAATCTAAAAAGACTACATCCACTGAGTTGTCCCGATCAAAGTTCCTACTAACCTCCTCATAGAAACTAGCTAGATTTGTTTGACATGACCTATCCCTCATAAATCCATGTTGCCTCCTACTTATAATCATGTTTGAATAGACATATTATTGTATATTATCCCTTATTAACACTTATAAAAGCTCCCCCTACTACAGAAGTGAGGCTCACTGGTCTATATTTCTCTGATTTGCTATTGCTCCCTTCTTAAATATAGGTATCACTTTCGGTTTTGGTCTTATCATGAGAAGATTCCCTTGAGAAGACTGATTCTGAGAAAGATTGAAGGCACACAAAGAAGGGGACGACAGAGGCTAAGAGGATAGATGAGTTAATTGAATCAATGAACATGAGCTTGATGAAGTTCAGAGGGGCAGTGGCTGGCAAATGTGCCTGGGGTGCTGAGATCCATAATGCCACTGAGAGTCAGACATGAGTGAATGACTAAATAACAACAAGAATGAGTTATTTGGTTAGGACAAGTAATGTCCTCATCCTGAGCTGTTAGCTTTCTTTAAACGCCATTCTGTATAATTATAGGCAGTAGGTAAACTGAATATTAAAACATTAGATCTATTAAAAACTAATTTGTTGTATGTGCACTAAAGAATGAATGGAAGTGATCAACAACTGCTGAGGCCATTGATCAAACTGAAGTTTGACAGTCTGTCTATCCGTCCCTTGCTCTGCCTCTTTAATATCCTCTGGAGAGTAGTGCGCTGTTATAGCCTACAGGTCCAAAATGTCACTGTTGATATGAATGCAATCAATAAGAGTTTTATATGATTAAGACTGGAGGAAGCTTAATATAGTCTGCATAATATACTGTAGAATCAATCATAGTATTCTGCATAATATTGATCAATATATCTGTCTAACCACCTGTGTCTGTCTATCCATCTGTCTGCCTATCCCTAAGTCTAACTATGTCTCTTCACCTGTCTATCTATCCATCCGTCTGTCTATGCCAAGCCTATCTACATGTTAATTCACCTGTCTTAATATTCATCCATTTAACCATCTGTCAGACCTATTCATAAGTCTGTCTGTCTATCTATCAATCTATCTAACCAGACGTCTGTTTGTCTATCCATCCATGCGTCTATCCCTAAGATTATCTGTATGTACAGTATATCCATTTGTCTGTCTATCTATAAGTCTGTCTATCTATCTGTCTGTATGTCATCTTATGCATATTTCACTCTCTATTCATCTCTTCTTAGGCCATCCATCTCTCCATTTGAGTATCTGTCTGTCTGTCTGTCTGTCTGTCTAGCTATCTATCTATCTTATGGCTAACATATTATATACTAGCGACTTGCCCGTCAAAAATGATGGCAATACAATTTGAAGCCTGGCAATGCTGTTTGCCAAACAATGGGATCCTCTCCCCCTCTACTTTACTGGCCTTGTGATGAGCACTTTTGGCGATCATCACGGGCCTCGCAATTAGCGCCTTTGGCGCTCAGTGCAAGCCTCTCATCTCCTCTACTTGACGGTAGGTGCTCATTGCGAGCCTCTCCCCCCTCTATTTTACTGGCCTCGCAAGTGAGGGAGAGGAGGGGGAGATATTCGCAATGAGTGCCTTTTGCGCTCATCACGGGCCTGGCAATGAGTGACTTTGGCGCTCATCACGAGCATCTCTCCCCCATCATCTCCCTCACTTGTGTGTCCTTTCCCCCCCCTGGGATTTTACCCCCTCTCCCTCCCCTGTGTTTCTTCCCCCGACCCCTGTGTCTTTTTCCCCGTGTCACTCCCCCCTCATGTCTGCCCCCCCTCTCCCTCCCCTGTGTCTGTCCCCCCCTCCCCTGTGTCTGCCCCCCTCCTTTTACTCCCCTGTGTCTCTCCCCCCTCCTTTCCCTCCCCTGTATCTCTTCCCCGCTCCTCTCCCTCCCTTGTGTCTCATCCCCCTCCTCTCACAACCATGTGTCTCTCGCCCCTCCTCTCTCCCTTTCTGTGTCTTCCCCTCCTCGCCCACCCCTGTGCCTCACCCCCACCTGTGTCTCCGCCCTCCTCCCCCACCCCTGTGTCTCTCCCCCTCCTCTGTGTCTCCCCCTTCCTCTCCCACCCCTGTTTGTGTCCCCCCTCCCCTGTGTCTCTTCTCCCTCCTCTCACTCCCCTGTGTCTCTCCCTCCTCTCTTTCCCCTGTGTCTCTCCTTCCCCCTCTGACTCCCCTGTGTCTCACCCCTCCTCCTCTCCCACCCTCCTATGTGTCTCTCCCCCCTCCTCTCCCTCCTCTGTGTGTCCCCCTTTCCTTTGCGTTTCCCCTCCTCTCCCTCCCCTGTGTCTCTCCCCCCTTCTCCCCTGTCTCTCTTCCCCCGACCCCTGTGTCTTTTTTCCCCTGTCCCTCCCCCCTCTCCCTCCCCTGTGTCTTTTACCTCCTCCCCTGTGTCTGTCCCCCCTCCTTTTCCTCCCCTGTGTGTCTTCCCCACTCCTCTCCTTCCCCTGTGTCTCTTCCCCCTCCTCTCACAACCATGTGTCTCTCGCCCCTCCTCTCCCTCCCCTGTGTCTCTCCCTTTCTGTGTCTCCCCCTCCTCCCCCACCCCTGTGCCTCTCCCCCTCCTTTGTCTCCCCCCTCCTCTCCCACCCCTATGTCTCTCCCCCTCCTCTGTGTCTCCCCCTTCCTCTCCCACCCCTGTGTGTGTCCCCCTCCACTGTGTCTCCTCCCCCTCCTCTCACTCCCCTGTGTCTCTTCCCCCCTCCTCTCACTCACCTGTCTCTCCCCCGTCCTCTCTTTCCCCTGTGTCTCTCCCTCCTCTCTTTCCCCTGTGTGTCTTCTCCCCCTCTGATTCCCCTGTGTCTCTCCCCCACTCCTCTGACTCACCTGTGTCTCTCCCCTCCTCCTCTCCCCCCCTCCTATGTGTCTCTCCCCCCCCTGTGCATGCGCACATCCCGGCGTGCAATGCCCATGTGCGCGCCTGTGCACATTGTGCATGCACAGGAGTTGCGCCTATCTTAGTTGTTAAACTGCGATTTGTCGCAAGCGTGACGACGAATCGCAGTTTGACAACTATTATATGTGATTGCTTGTTATGTTATACCCAGTATAACTCATTAATTCTGTACCCAATGTATCAGGGCTAATGTCATTGAGTCCTGTTACAGGTCTCTGTCTGTATAAAAACTTCCTCTGTATCTTCTAGTAGCAAACTGGGGATATTTAAAATTCAGTTTTTTTTTAAGTTTTCAAAATAGTTTATTTATTGAATTTTGGGATTTAATTTGACAAAGAACATAAACTTTTTAAATCTGTATTAGAGGCCTGATTCCTCTACTGGCCAGATTATAGAGACAGAGAAATACAGAAGCCAACCAAACAAGATGTGGGATTTATATCTGCAGATGTTTGTATGACTTGTTATTGCAAATGATTATAATTCAAACTGAAAAATAATATCTATAGTGAAATTAAAAGTACCGTATGTATTAAAACCTTAGTAGGAAAAACTTCACATGTTTATGAAGAATGAAACAAAGTACCGACGTTGGCAGTTGTCTAATCCATGGCCATAAATTATACCATATACCGTAAACCATTTTTTGCACATTGTTACACTGGCAAAAGAGATCGCCATCATTTCAGATAGTCATTATGTCGGCGGGTTGCTTTATAGGTCCAATTTATTACCCGTAAGTGTTGCGGGCTATGTTACGGGCTACGGTTTTCAGCGTTGAGGAAATTTAATAGGGCTATTGGTATTTCTATTATATTCATGCTTTATATTTGTATTTTATTGGTAAAATATAGATCCCATACTGGATCGCTAGTTTGTCGTGGTGAGGGGCCTTGTGTTCTTCAATGAAGCTATGCGCTAAACCATGTAGGGTCACCCAATATGGACAGTTCATAGCAGAGAGGTCAGATAAATGGAGGTCCACTGCAGAAGGAACTGTCAATCCGCTCCAGTATCTTTCCAGTATCTAAGCATGACCAGAGTGGCTGGCAGAGGTGCCTGGCATGCGGGGGTCAGTTGGGTCACGGAGAGTCTGACATGACTGAATGACTGAACAAGTGTGTATAAATCAGATTGTCTTATTGTGATGATTTGCACTAACTTTCTTCACCTCTATTAATGCACAGTGACAACTATAATACATTTAATCTGTCGAATTGTAATAAAATATGTTATGAAACTGTATATTATTGGGTTAATTATTAATTCATCAGCTAATTTTAATCAAAGCCACATATCATTTAAAAAAAAATATAAGTAGTGTGTTGGGTGGAGATTATGGCACATAAATAAAAACTTGCTGAACATTCAGTTATACCATCATATGACGTGAATAGGTACTTTGCGACGTTTCAGATGGCTTTAGAGTAAAACACTCTTAGTAAATTCTATGAGGGTCAATAAGACTTGAGATTAACCTATTAAATGGCTTAGAAAACCTAGGACCCTATTCAATTGCAATTAAACTTTGCTACATTTACAGAGAGATACAGTTTAACAAGCCCCAACTACCTGGCCAAAAGCCAAAACCATAACAAAGCACCCATAAGTAGCATATCAGGGCATGATCAATTACGCAAGCCCGTAACTACTGATGTAGGAATAGCCAATAGTGAATGAGACCGTCATCATGACATCATTAAAACATGGAGGTTACACATCAATCAATTTGCGTTTCGAAGTCCCATATGTAATCGGACTCACAATCTGGCAATGTACAAAATAATAAAAATGAATGACAATACTGTTCTAGTCCATGTGGGTGGCCCGATATGTATTAACTCCTTAATTACCGAAATTGATATAACACGAAATGAAACGTAAAAAAAAATGTTTTTGCTTGCAGATTTGCTTTCTTGAGACTGTTGTACAATTGATTATAATGTCTCTCATCACTTTCCCCATCATTTACAGTATAGTATTGTGTTTTTATTTGCATACAGTGCTACGATCAGTGTTTAACCCCCTTGCGCGTTCTTCTACATTTGCCATTTCCGGGTGTGAATACATTTGCGGGCTTGAGGAGTTGTAGCAATTGAATAGTGATTTGCGATTTTAGCAATTTGTAACATTTACGGGCTTGAAAGATCAAAGGGTGTAAGTTACGATTTTGACAACTGCAGTGATTTTTAGCCTGTAACCCGTAGATTATTTGCGGGTAGCGAAAAGACGCCAATAGAATAACAAATTATTGACGGACTCCAGTAACCAACAATTGCTCAATTGTATAGGGCCCTCAGTGTCTTGATACAAATAGGAATGACAAATAGGTCAAACGTATTTTGCTGTTCTTTAAAACATTGCTAATTAAATATACACATAATTAATTCTGTATCTTAATTTTATTCTTAATTTAAGAAAATATTTTGTTAAATAAACAAAAAAAAACTAAGATTTTTAAACAGATTCTGCAAAGACATTTATAAAAAGTGTCACCGTTTCCCTTTGATCCATAGTGCCATATTTATTCAATTTAATACTCAAGTAAGTTTAATATTGCACATGGCCCTAGAGGGGGTACTTAAAGATGTATTTTTCTCCTTTATGCTCTTGGAGCATCCACAACAAACGGAAGAAGAAACAAAATGAGCTCATAGAATGATTAGTGATATATTTTATGAAAAATATATACCCACCGGAGTTAGGCTACACTGGTGCGCATGGTGTCTTTCTTTTAGTATTTTTTTCAACTTATTTAGGGAATATTTTTAGAATATAAGAAATAAACTGTAATAGAGAATATTCAACCAATGCATTCACTGATTTTTATTTATTTATAAGTGTTTAGCACTGGGTCAGAAGCTGTTATAGATTGGAGGCAAAAGGCTGGGTTGTCACCAATTTGGTGCCTGTAACGGAGTTTGAATCATAAGTCCAATATCTCCGCTGGTATACTGCTAAATATCCATATAGAAGCACTGTGCAGTCTCACAAGCCCCATCCACCCATATTGGACGACACTCAATATGGAGTCAAAGAGGAATGTGTCTTTATTTTCTTACACAAATATATTTATACATCTTTGGCCACAGGTAATACACATGCCCATATTTGGTCACACAGTACAGATAGAGATAACAATAGGTGTGGTCACACCTCCCAGAGTCTACCTGGCTACTTTGATACAATAACAGACATTGATTAGATCATCCTTCCCTTTGTTCCATCTTGCACAATGTGAACACTTCACACAATGGACCTCTCTTGCTTATGAGGAGCCCTTGTAATAGGCTTATCTATTATGCCAAGGTCTGCAATAGTCTGGGCTAATATCCTGCAGAGCATAGACCAACATACATACAGTATAGCAATGTGATCATATTTTAACCATAAGAAATAAATAACCATAAAACAGGGTGGATGGGTTCTGTTACAGTGCCCTTTACAAGTACAGGGTTCCCTAGTGGTCCAGTGGTTGGGCTTCAGGGCTTTCACTTCGTCAACCTGGGTTTGATTCCAGAAAACCAAGAGGTTACTCCACCCTGTAGCTATATAGTAATACCAGGAGCTGGGTGCTGTGGCCCACTAGAGAAGGAACTGGCATCCCACTCCCATATCTCTGCTATAAATACCAAGTAGATCATCATGGGGTATTACTGTCCATGAGGTCATGGAGAGTCAGACACAACTGAACGATACAAACACACACAAGTACAGGAAAATGGAATACCTGCTTTACTTATATTTTTTTTCACAAACAGTTGGCCAAGCACTATATCCACTAGAGTCCCATGATAGATACATAATGAGCACTATATTCACTAGTCCCATGATAGATACATAATGAGCACTATATTCACTAGAGTCCCATGGTAGATACATAATGAGCACTATATTCACTAGAGTCCCATGGTAGATACATAATGAGCACTGTATTCACTAGAGTCCCATGGTAGATACATAATGAGCACTGTATTCACTGAGTCCCATGATAGATACATAATGAGCACTATATTCACTAGTCCCATGATAGATACATAATGAGCACTATATTCACTAGAGTCCCATGATAGATATATAATGAGCACTATATCCACTAGAGTCCCATGGTAGATACATAATGATCACTGTATTCACTAGAGTCCCATGGTAGATACTTACAGCCTGATTAAATTGCGATCCGGCCAATTGAATAGTACTCTATATAAGCACATAGCATATGTTTTTTATAGAAGTTTTTAGTTAGTGAACTTCTATCCAAAAGCAAGGTCTTCACTAACTAAAAACTGCTGTAAAAAAATATGCTATGTGCTTAAATAGAGCTCTATTCAATTGGTTGAATCACAATTTAATACGGCTGATAATGAGCACTATGTTCACTAGAGTCCAATGGTAGATACATAATGAGCACTATATTCACTAGAGTCCCATGGTAGATACATAATGAGCACTATATTCACTAGAGTCCCATGGTAGCACATGGTAAGCACTATATCCATTAGAGACCCATGGTAGATACATAATGAGCACTATATTCACTAGAGTCCCATGATAGGCACATGAAAGCACTTTATCCACTAGAGACCCATGATGGGCACATGAAAGCACTTTATCCACTAGAGACCCATGATGGGCACATGGAGAGCACTATATTTACTAGAGACCCATGCTAGGTACATAATGAGCACTATATTCACTAGAGTCCCGATGTAGAGCGCTATATCCACTGGAGACCCATGGTAGATAAATATTGAACACTATATTCACTAGAGTCCCATGGTAGGCACAAGGTGAGCACTATATCCACTGGAGACCCATGATGGGCCCATGAATAGCACTATATTAACTAGCTTGAAATCTTTTATTCTCATCTCCATGACTCATTCTCCAGTATGGATAATATCTTCTATCGGAGACTCTATACCATAAAATACGCAAAACCTACATTTATAATGTAGTAAAATCTGGACATGCCCCAATATCATTAGACATACAATTAAATACTTTTATACTCTTTCAATTGGACATTTCCAACATATAATTTGGCAGCTTTATATAGAACTGTGGGTGTTCTCTACTGTTTAGCCCCATTATCCATCAATTTTCCCTACTTCACTTAACTCCAAAACGAATTCAGGCTCATTTAAAAGAAAATCTTATAATATAGTCCACATATGTACAGCTTGGTATAAGTAAGTGTAGTAGCTTGGTATAAGTAAGGAAAATCCAAAATATGAATTCACATTATTCATTATTCCTTGACCCATAATCCTTCATTTCCACATGGTAATACCTTAACATATTATACCTAGAGATATGTAACTGTCACTTTCAGGGTAACAGATTTTATCGATTTAAACACTAATCAACCCATATCCTTTGTTCAACTTTGCAATCAATATCCACAGTTTTCAAGTAATTTACTTCTATATAGGCAAGACAATCATTATGCTCAGTCAGTGTTAACACATTTTTCTGCAAGAGATTCTAAAAATCCATTAGACGTCTTAATCATTTTTTCAAATCTAAATTTACATTTGCTTTCCAACCTATACAGATTAATATATATGAGGAGGATTTAAATTCAGTGATAATGAGTTTAGTTTTGTATATTTCCCTTCACTTACAGTATCAGATTTGATAACAGTTTCAAGAAAAACTTACAAAATATTAGTTTCCAATAATTACTGTAAAATGTCTTTAAGATTATTCATTATGCTGCCTATACCCCAGTAAGACGACACAAGCGTGGCCTAGCGATGTCTCCAAAATGTCACCATTTCCATTATACAAAAGATGATCCAATATACTATAATACTACAATTCTAGAAAAAAGTTTACACATTTTGTACATTTTGTTAACAGCAATTCTGATATTCTTCATAATTTAATTAAATAATTTTCTGATATCTCTAGTTTATGACTGTATTTTTTTAAAATATTATTGAACAATAAAAAAAAAGTTTAAAAAAAGAAAAAAAAGAAAAGAAAGCAATATCACTCTAAGCTTAGTGGATAGATCAAAAAGGCTGATGGGTAAAAAATGAACACTTTAAAATGAAAGGCATTATTTTTATGTTATAAAATGTAATATGTGTTTGTGAACATAAATAATTAACCAAAATGTGTAAATTCAATAGTAAATTAAATCAATAGATCTTTAAAAAAAATCTTAAAGCGATAAATATTGGAAAGGTCATGTAATAGTGTATTGCTCAGTAGCACAGTTAGTATAATATATTATATATTGTAAATCGTTAACAGTAAACAATATTCTGTAATATATGTGTAATAAGAATAAATAGCACATAATAAATCTGCTAAAAGTGGTGTTAGTCAAGTCATGTTTTAAAGATTATGAGGGAGACATTCAGTCTTTGAAAGGCACTTGGTTGTGATTTTATTCACTACTGGACATTCAAAAGTATCTAGTAAAAGAGTGGATCAGTGTACAAAAGCAAACAATTTTTTTTTTAGGATTTTGTCAGTTTTCCCCATATATACTACACTAAGATGTCTTTTCTGTTGGTGTCTGGTGCTCCATTTGGCATTCACAGTATAAGAATCACATCTCAACTCAATTCTTTCTCCACGATCCAATTAGAACTGGCTGATGACTCTACTAAAAACTTGTAATATGTGTATATTCACTGCAAATGAGAACTGGCAGTGGATGAAGGAAGAAATTGGACATGGCTTCCTTGAAGAACAGTTTTACATTTTTTGTTTACATTTTTTTTTTGGCTCATTTCCTTAAAGTATTATTTAATTTGGCTTATTTCAGTGAGAAAATAACCATATGAAGTCACAATACACAACATAAAGTGTAACTCTGTAATAAATGTATATTTAGTCCCATTGCCATTGACCCTGTGGCTTCATGATCCCTTAACAGACCTTGGTTCCCCTCTAATCTAATATATTTTTCCATTCTTGGTTACGCCACTGAAAAATACTTAAATTAAACTGCTTCCTATGTTCTAATTTTCCAATAGCCTTAAAATATAAGAATCTAAAAGTAATTACGTCCCTGGCTGGTTTTTACCTTTTCCTTACAGCGCTAGTAATTCCAGCTAATTATTTCTTTTTTAACATATATTTGGATTATGTGCATGAGGATCTCTTCGAAAACTCAATATACAAGGTCTTGAAGACATACTAAGCCAACAAAATAACTATGAAAAATGACAAATGCATACAAATATTTTGTACCTTTCCTTCCAACATATATCACATTATGGAAGAAAACATTTCGGAACCCCAATGGTATAGGTAGGTCTGTTATAATTTATTGCTTGTGAATAGAATTATTAATATAAATATTTATATATTCTTTGTTTGCTGAAAAAATCATCCTCACCCTCCATCTTTTCATATTGATGGTGACATGGTGCAAGTATACTGATTTATAGAGTAATATAGGTAATGACTCACAACTCATACCTGGGGTTGGGGTTTATGTGTACACTCAATCTTTATAGTTTTTTTATAACACAACATGACATTTTTGTCAAAGTATGTGATATTTGTTGCAGGTTCACTGCTCGTTAACTAATCTCACTGGTTTCCTATGGGACAAGGTTTCTCCTCATGTTGTGTCTTTGATTAAGGACCATAAAGAGTGAAACGCGTAAATAATTTTTGCTAGTGCTTATCTATTTATCCTGAGTTACTCTTTATATTATATAAAAGTTACTCTTTTGTAGCTTTAAGGAGTCCAGCAAGTCCAACTTTTTTTTTAATATTTCCACTGTTTTATGTTTTATGTGAACTGATTGAGGGGAAGACAAACAAGAACAAAATGTAACGCAGTGTATTAATCTGGGGTAATAATACATTCCTTCCTGGCCCAAATTATTCACCGGACTGAAATTACACTGATAATTAATCGTCATAACCCTATATATCCTTTATATTTCTAAATGTATCCAAACAATTTTAAAAAGTTATCTTTCCAATATTCTGTCATCGACTCATTTAGTTGGTAATTCCATCATTTAAGAGCATTTGATGGGATTTTGTTCTATAACACAAGTTACTGTTGTTCATAATACAGATAATAGGAAATGTGCACTTAATAGTGCCAAAGCTATGTAGTGTAAGGGTCCATACAACTACTCATCCCTACAGGCCACCATCTTCATCATCCACAATGTACTGTGCACCTCCCAGGAATGGCAAAGCTATGTAGTCTAAGGGTCCATACAACTACTCATCCCTACAGGCCACCATCTTCATCATCCACAATGTACTGTGCACCTCCCAGGAATGGCAAAGCTATGTAGTCTAAGGGTCCATACAACTACTCATCCCTACATGCACTGTATTCATCATCCACAATGTACTGTGCACCTCCCAGGAATGCAAAAGCTATGTAGTGTAAGGGTCCATGCAACTACTCATCCCTACAGGCCACCGTCTTCATCATCCACAGTGTACTGTGCAACTCCCAGGAATGGCAAAGCTATGTAGTGTAAGGGTCCATACAACTACTCATCCCTACAGACCACCGTCTTCATCATCCACAATGTACTGTGCACCTCCCAGGAATGGCAAAGCTATGTAGTGTAAGGGTCCGTACAACTACTTGATTCATGTCTATATGTGACTGTCTATACCATCCCTGGACATCCACAATGTACTGTGCAACTGTCAGGAATGGAAAAGCAATGTAGTCTAAGGGTCCATGCAAATACCCATCCCTACAGGTCACCGTCTTCATCATCCACAATGTACTGTGCACCTCCCAGGAATGGAAAAGCTATGTAGTGTAAGGGTCCATGCAACTACCCATCCCTACAGGCCACTGTCTTCATCATCACAATGTACTATGCACGCAGGATTGTTGGTCAGTGGTGCGCCATCCCAGGGAAACAGAATAGAGGAGGCCTAAAAATTACACCATTGGAGTCAATTGTGTCAGGAAAAAGACCTGTATAGAAATGTATGAAATTAGACCAGATTTATCAGAGTAAAGACCTCCATGCTTTGGGCGTGAATCTCTTGTGTTATTGGAATTTCTAGATATGACAGTAACTATTCTGTTGATCTCTTCGAGTGCTGGGATTATGCTTGTCTTATTGATTATCCAGTTACCACCAGGTCCGACCTACTGCCAATGACCCCATCCTTTATTCTTGCCACCAGGCCTGACCTCAGAATGGACACAGACTATTCTCCTGTTTACCAGACCTGGACCCAGATATGAAGAACTATCTCTACTCTCTACAATGTCCTATAGTTTCTCTTATTACTCGCCAACCACTCATACAACATTAAGCAGTTTCTATCAAATCTGAGACTTACATTTTATTAATGAATATTGTTTTAGTTGCCTCCACCAAAACATACTAAATTACTAGCTAAGAAATGACCCTGAGAGGTCTGTGATGCCACAAAAAAGCATGCCACCCCATACATTCATGTTGAATCTTAAAGGTACTCTGTCCCTTTTTGTTTTTTAAGTTATTCATAAAGGGCATTAAAAGCTGGCTATATGTTATGGTATCCATTTTTTGTTAAGGTAAATCATTCCTGGGATGGAATCCCATGTTGTTGTTTCATCTCATGCATATCAATCAGCTGCCTGCTTCGATGTGCTAATTAGGATTACAGTCTGTTTATCTGTCTCTGGAGCATCCAAAATAAATCCCTCAATGTTATCTGGCAGTTAGACCCCTTTCCCACCCTTATCAAGCACTCTGAGCTGCACATTGGCATACGGCAGCAGCAAAATCAAAATATTTCAGAAATGGTTTACTGTTGAGAAAAACTGCTAGTACAATGCATAGTCAGCTTATAATGCTCTTTAAAATAAAATCAACTTCTTGTTCGGGTGACAGACTGCCTTTCATGAACCTGGCCTCAATTCATTTAATGAACTGGAATTTAGAATTATATTCTAACTAGAGACTTGCCTGTCAAAAATGATGGAGCAATAAAATTGTAATGCAGGTCATGCTGTTTGCCACAGACATTCATTTTTTTGTTGGTATGAGATCCTTCGGCGCTCATTGCAAGCCTCTTGGTTGTTGTATTTTTTTTTATCAGAGGCGCTTTTGCTGTCATTGTAAGGCCGAAGCTGATCTCCTTTTTGCGCTTATTGCAAGGCTTTGTGTGCTATGAGCAGCATTGGCGCTAGTTGTGAGGTGCGCGGTGAATGGCTTTTGTTTTTATTGCGATAGTTTTTTTTTTTTTTGTGTATATGTATTTTCATATGCTAATTAAATAATTAATACATTAATAAATGAATATACTTGACCTATTTGTAAGTAATATATGTAGGAAGCATTGGGCTGAAGAGCTGACAATCTTTTTTCATGTTCCTGCAGCATACAATGTACGTTTGCAGTGTTGTGGAGCTGAGGTGTAAGTGTCAGCAATGTGTGCAGTGTGTAGTGTAAATAGGCTGCGTGCGCGAGGGGAAGCCGTTAGTGTAGCTGGGTACTTCCACATTGTGTAAGTTAGTGTTGTAAAATGGCCGCGACTGTGTATGTGGTACGCGGCTGTGGATGATTTAGCGTCCTTGCTAAAAGTGTATCTTTACCTGGTACAGCTTTTTGGAAAAGCCAAATGTGCATGGTGGTGTTTTGCGGCTTTAGGGTCGTGAAGCCTCATTTTTGTTTTTTGAGGCGGCCATTTTTTCTCTCACTGAGGGGATTTTCAGGGGTGTCTAAAATCAGTAAATTAGACTTAAATGGAGGTGTAACTTCACTTCCAGAGGTCCCAGGTGCCCCCCCCCCCCTTGCTGTGGGTATGGTTTTTATGTCGTTTGTGTGTGTATTTATTGTTTTTTTTATGTTTTTAGCTGCACGCGGTTCGGCCGTTAAAGTCATATTTTTGCGAGTTCGTAATGGTTTTATTTCTAAGTCCCGCGGCTCGTATTTTTTTTTGAAAGTCCGTATTTAGTGATTGCGTGTTAGATATATTTTTTCAAAGTCCCGCTTCTGTTCGTGTTTGTAACCGCTTGTGAGGCGCCGTACAGCCTCCAGATCCGCAAATGCGGCCCCTAGCTTTGTGAGGGAAGCAGTTCTTGCGAGCTCGCAAAGCGTGACGACGTTTCGTAGTTGGACAACTATTATATGTGATTTATTTGAACAGTTTGGGGAATTTTCTTTCTTTTTTGCTTCTTGAAATAAAAAAAACACTGAGTGGATTTTAATGAATGATTTTATGGTCCCCATTCATATTTTTCCAATGTTTGAAGAGGATTCGATACCCTGCCCGCGTGCCAGCCAATACACCCAGATTTACGTCTATTAGGAGCACTTTGAAGAATTTGCAGCCTTTGTTATGTACAAATGGTCGCACACTGATTAAAGTGTTTATGGAATATATTTCATGATCATCTGAAGCTGTCAGATACATAAAGCAATGCTCCAAAGAAAAGATAAATTGAGTTCCCGGCGCTTTTTACTGACACATTCGTGTTTTGGAAAACATCCAAGGTGCCATTATAGTTTTTGCCATTTTGTTCTACAGCTGCATATTATAAAATTGCTCTAAAATGTGAAATGTTCAGAAACTCTGTGTTAACCCATCCAAAGCAGGTTAGTATCAAATAGGTTGTTATTATTATTATTATTATTATTATCCTTTATTTGTAATGCACCATCATATTCTGTAGCGCTGTACAGGGGTTAATACAGAGGAGGTTCCAAATATGCCATAATATAAAATTGTAGGCAGCAGCATGTTGCTGTTGTTGTTCAGTCGTAGCCGAGTCTCCATGACCCCATGGACCATTACAAACCAAGCACATGTCCATGTCCATGCTGAGCCACTTGGTATTAATGGCAGAAATACTGGAGTGGGTTGCCAGTTCCTTCTCCTTTGGGCCACAGCATACAGCTCCCGGTATTCCTAGGTGGTTTCCCATCCAAGTACTGACAAGGCCCAACCTGCTTGGCCTCAGGTTGGTGTGACCTCTTGGAAACAAACCCAGGTCACAGCGGTGAAAGCACAAAATCCTCACCACTGGACCACCATGGAAGCCTGTAGCAAGTACCTTATCAATTAAATGTTATTTTTTTTAAATGCATTTTCCTACCAAAAACTAACATTGACATTCACAATATTTAGCTGTCAGTCAGCCTTTCTGATCCACCCACAAGCCAATATTCAAATATTTTGCTAATGAGAGATCATTTTGTTAAATGCTGACTAGCCACTGCGGTCTGTGGTCTTGAGTGAAGTCACATGGGCCTGAGAGTGCCTGTTTTGTGCTGGTGACTGCATTCAAGACAATGGACCCAGTGACTAATCAGTAATTAATGGTAATGATATCTCATTTACAAAAGATTAAAACTGTTGTTGTTGGGTGGATCAGAAATCTGATTTGTAAACTTTACAGTTAATTACTTTAGGAAAGTACATTTTCTTAATAACAATTTAAACATCCTATGATGAAAAACATTTTTGAAAATTGAGATTAACTAGGAGCATAATAAACCAATGAATGTGATAAAGGTAGGTTTTAGTTAGAACAAAATAGTTATAGATTTACTGGTACCTGGTGGCATCCATGATACAATACAGGGACCCAACCCATGACAAATAGCCACGCCAATATTAAATGATATATCCCTTGCTCAAAAATGGGATGTCTGAGATATCACTGAGGGATTGTGGGACCTGCGAACGCGTCACATATATATAGTTTGGACTCCATACTATTATGTATCACCCCCAATCCCAATACCTAGTGGAACCATAACATCCATAATAAGATTCCCATCTTGCTGTCTCTTGATCCCCAATAAAAGGACTCTGGATGAGGTGGTTATTAAGACATGAGAATGGAGAGCTTCCTTTGTACCCAAGATTGTACTGTGACCTGTTCAATACCTTTCTGTTGTGGGTCTGGTTGGGGGTACACATTTATTCTATGGGGTAATGGGACCTATTTCTTAAGATTTCTTAGTTGTCTCATGAGGCCATCAGGATGGCTTGTCCAGCTAAACTGCCAAGTTTGGGAGCAACAACTGGGAAATGGCAAGGCCAAAAGTCCATGGACCAGGTCAAGGGTCCTGGACAGTCTCTATGGTGCTGGTAGCTTGGTTTTCAATATATTATGGCCCATGATTTTGCAGCGGACTTTACTGTCTGACATTTAGAAAGATGGAATAGGTCAACCACATCCGGAGTTGGTCGTTGTTTAGTCATTCAGTCATATCTGAAGCTCTGTAACCCTATGGATCGCAGCACTACACCTGTGAGCTCCATCAAGCTCATGTTCATGGCTTCAATGACCTCATCTATCCATGCCATCCCTTTCTTCACGTTTACCCCAAAGTAATATTTGCCTATGAGAAGATATAAACTAATTTAATCTATGATGCTGTGCTTAATGATAGAGTGAGATTGTTATTAATGCATATCTTGTTTACCAGAGTTACTCTTTATTTGGAAGCATTTTAGATTGGAGTTGTTGGAAGTGACCATAGAATGAGGAGGAACCTGTCATTAAGGGTAAGAAGGGTAATGTTAAGGTACGATGAAAGAGTTAACATTTTACTTTACCTTTTTGTGACCACAAAGTTGCATAAAGCCAGTTTTATTGTGTCAGCAGACCCTTGTAAGATTCTTATCTAGTGTATGCACATGTGATTTATAGTTCTGTTTTCTGCCTATGTAACTTCTCCTTATATACCACAAAAATGTATGTACACATGGCAAAACCTGTATGACCTGCAAATGTTGACCCTGCATAACTGACCATGTAAAGTCAGCATGTACCTCTGATAACAATGCAAATGATGGGCGGGCAAAGCCCTATATAAT
Source organism: Discoglossus pictus (assembly GCA_027410445.1). NCBI lineage: Eukaryota > Metazoa > Chordata > Amphibia > Anura > Alytidae > Discoglossus > Discoglossus pictus. The sequence continues at coordinate 10,519,039 of CM050171.1, read as the reverse complement.
GTTCTGCCATAATCCCTTGTAAAGAGAGACATTTGGATATCACTACCTTGTGTGTGAGTGTCATTCTGTCTCCCAGATATTTTCACCAGGAGGAGAGAGGTGCCTGTGGAAGGTGGATAAATGTTTCCTAGCAGTTGAAGACATCCTGCTGTAGAGGTAGAGGAGAGCCCACCACTACATAGTGCAGATCATTCAAGGAGTTGATCTTAGTATCCACATGCAGACATATATTACAATGGACTCTCACTTGGATCCACCTCAAAGAACTATAAGGTATATTTTCGCATGGGTTGAATCACCAAAAAATAATCTGGTCCGGCTCCTTGGTCCTTGTCAATTCTTATGCGACTAGTGTATGTGAAGTGACTTTACTCCTTTAGCCTGGTTATGGTGTATTAATTTATTAGCCCAGATAGCATTACAGTAAGCAACATTCGTATGTGTGAATGCTACCTTTTAACTTCTCTTATGTGGACGTATCCCAACTACGTGATGCACCACACAGATAAGTTTGAAATAAAATTTTCTTTATTTATTCTTTATTAACATTTTCAAATAAAATAAATTATATTAGACATTATAAAAAACATATGTAGATTATGTATTCTTAGCTTGTATAGTGTATGTATAACAAATAGATAGATGCGTTTCGCTGCATTGGCAGCTTCCTCAGTATCAATTCCCCTTTAGGGCAGATCTTTAGCACTTGTATGAAGCTCCTCAGGCTGAGTGATAAGGGATCCTGAGAAGATTTTGAGATTCCTTTCTCGTACATGACCATCTTTTTGATTTTTTAATCATATTTAGGTTCTCATGCTAAATTATTGATTCTGTGGAAAATGGATGTCTTTGCAGTATTTGAGCAGACATTGCTCCTTTCTTCTGAATGCTGCCTAGTTCTAAGCATGTGCAGGGAAGGGGGTAGACGTCATATTCAGTGAGATCCAATTATTTAACAAATCCTTCCTGTATATCCTCTTCCCTCCTTCAACTGATAAAACACCCCTCCTCATTCTTCATCAAAAACTCTGATTTTCTCCAAAAATGTTTTATGTTCTTCAGCTGATAATGTTGTTAGATTGTTACAAACATCACAAACAAGTGCAGATTTTCTGGAACTACGGTTCTCGTCTCATTTCTAGACTTGCAAAAATGTAAAACTTCCAGATGTTTACAAACACGATATGAAATTAGGAGTATTTTATCCTAATATTATTCGTGCTTATTTAACCATTCAGTGGTGGTATCTGTGCATCGAATTTTACTTTTGTTCTATTTCAGCATGATATTAAGTCTCAAACGTACCTCCAACCCCCCCAGACCCCTCCCTTGAATCTCCATGTATTAATTCACTCCTCAGGTTTGTCTCTGCTGCAAACATCACAGACTTCTTATTATTCTCCAAAGTGAATATTTATTCTGAAGGTGTTTGCGAGGATATCTCTCCCTACAGGGCATATTCCTGTCTGAAGTTCTTGTATCTAAACATTACAAAATCCCAAACTTGTGATTGCAGACAGAGCATATTATATTCTGTTTCATACCCGGCCCTGGACCAAACAAACCCAACGCAGCCTCTAATCTGATCCTCCCAGAAGATCGTCCACATGGCTAGAAAATCACCATAGAACACCCTGGTAATATAAATAGGTACTGATACCGAAACTAGTTGTTACCAGGATTAATGCGGAGAGATACAAGATTATGCTAATGTATCAAAAAGGTAATATACAGTATAACCAATTGTGAATAATACACAGAGTATAAAGTATAAAAAACATAATAATAACAATAATAATAATCACATATAATAGTTGTCAAACTGAGTTGTCGCCATGCTTTGCAAGCTCACAGAACTGCGTCCCTCGCGAAAGCCGCATTTGCGGAGGTGGAGGCTTCCACGTCAGCCATTGCAGGCCGTAAATGTGGACCCCCGCAAAGCGAGGGGCTGCATTTGCGAAGGTGGACATAAACTGCAATGAGCAAAGTGAGTGTCCGCATTTGTGGAGGTGGAGGCTCTACGGCGACTCAATCTCGGTAAAAAACAATCCCGAAAAGCTGGACTTTAAAAAAAAAAAGAGCCACTGGATTAGAAAAAAAATACGACCCGCAACACTTACAAAAAAAATAATTACAAGGTCGGAAAAATACCAAGTTAATTGGCGAAACGCGTACATCCAAAAACAACAAAAATACTGAAAAATAAAAACAAAACATTAAAAAATGGTGGACGAAAAACGTTAAAATGGGGCTACAGGACACAGAGCCGCGAAAATCACCGCCAGGCACGTACCAGTTACCCAGGAACGTAGGAGATACAAAATATAACATTACAACAGACGGAAAATGCTCGCGAGCCAAGTAACACATAGAAAAAAGCCGCCATTTTACAACACTAACTTACAACTAATAACATTAGAATTCTAAAATACTGCTTTGCCCTCGCGCTCGCAGCCTATTTACACTGCACACTTGCCACATTGCTGACACTTTCTCCTCAGGTGATCAACAGTCCAACTGTACATTTTCAGATGCAGGACAATACAAATAGATTGTTAGCTCTTCAGGATATTGATTGCTGCATATTACATATAAATAGGTAAAGTATAATATTTTATTAATTCATATTACTTTATTAATTCACTGAACTCACATTTTTTAAGATTTTACACTGTACTTATATATCTGTCTTTGCGATGAGCGCCAAAGGTGATCGTTGCAAAGCAGGACACTTGAAGTACACGAGGGGAGAGGCTCGCAATGAGCGCTGAAGGTCCTCAAAGGCGCAAAAGCCTTACATTGTGTGGCAAACAGCATTGCCATGGCTTAAAATTTTATTGCTATCATTTTTGACAGGCAAGTCGCTAGTATTAACAATAATGATAATAATAATAATAATAATAATAATAATAATAATACAGCCTCTAACTAATTATTTTGTATGCAAATATAATCCTGTGGAGCACTGTAGTCTGACAAAACCTACCTATGTTTATGTTAATGGATCAAAAATGTAATATAACCCCTTGTGAAGAATACACTTGGAAGTAATTACATGGTTGTAGAATGTAAAAATAATAATAATCATAATAATAATAATAAAAATAAAAATAATAATAAATGTACAATTATTGTTATTAATAATAACATAACTAATATTAATAATACAGCCTCTAATATATTATTTTGAATGCAAATATAACGGACCACTGTAGTTTGACAAAAACTTCCCAAGTTTATGTTAATAAATCAAAAATGTAATAAAACTCCTTGGAAAGAATACACTTGAAAGCAGGTCACATGGTTGAAGAATTAAAGGGAAAAAAACAACAATAATAATAAAAATAAAAACAATAATAATAATAATAACAATAATAATAACAATAATAATAGCAATAATACACCTTCTAATTTGCTATTTTTTATGCAAATATAATGCTGTGGGCCACTGCAGTTTGAAAGAAATTCCAAATAAAAAAATGTCCCCTTGTAAAGAATATAATGGAAAGTAAGACGGGTTTGTAGAATGTAAAAAAAAAAAAAATGTATTATTCTTTTATGCAGTTATAACTACTGTAGTTTGACAAAAACTTATTTTTTTTAAGTGTACGACAAATTATCACATTAGCAGCTACATAAACAATAAAAAAATAACAAATCTTTAAAGGCATATGGCAGAATTCAGGATTTTGGTAAGTATGTATTATCCCTATATATATATATATATATATATATTTGTATGAACTTTATTTTATTAAAAAAGGCTTATGCCTAAAATCAAACAAATAGTCCCTATATGGGTCTTCCTTCTGCATCTCATGAAGACACATACTCTAGTACTGGTTGTGTATTGTCTCATACTAATTAATCAGTGACCCCCCTCTCAGTAACATTCTCCAACATGCAACTGAGACAAGGTCCCTAAAATAAAACAAATAGTCCCTGTATGGGTCTGTCCCTTAGGTGTATGCAAACACTATAGAGCTGGATGTGCAGTGTAGTGTCCTAGCCTTGCCTAGTGTCCATAGGGTACAACGGAATGACTAAACAACAACAATAACAACAACAGTGGTACTTTAATGACTGTATATAATTATTGGTGTTTCTTCTACAACTTGCAAAAGTGCTTCCATTCATTTAAGGACTGTTTCTATGGAAATATGGCATTATTTAGTGCCAATGCTTTCAATATAACATGTGCTAATACAATTTTGAGTAGGACCCAAAAGAGCCTTAACCCACCCAAGCATCAGCCTCCCCATTTCTTGAGTCTCAGCAGTTGCACCAGAATTTCCAAAAGGTCAACAATACCAGGGCCCATGTTTGCAGGGTCACATCAACGCATGTCCACATCTATTCTTATTTCTAACCTCACTTTCTTCACCCAAATTATTTTAACCCATTTCTCTCATCCCCTTCCCTCACCTATAATCGTATTTTCCATTTCTTTCCTTGTTCATCATTTGCCCTCTAACATAGTATACGAATGTAGAGTATTGTATCTGTAACACTGGTGGTTTCCAAAGAACCAGGGTCCAGGTCTGGTTAGCTTGAGTTTAATTCTCGTCCAATGTGCGGGGCCAAGGTTAAAGCCAATAAATTCAAAACAATGATATAAGGACATGAGCACATGAGTCTATACTAGGGCACACATCATTTATTAGTTGTTCCATTGTTGTTTAGTCGTTCAGTCTTGTCTCACTCTCTGTGACCCTACATGTATCATTCAGCATGCCAGGCACATCTGTCAGCCACTGCTCATCTGTGCTTCCTCAAGCTCTTGTTCATTACCTCAATGACCTCATCTAGCCATCTCCGTCTCTGATGTACCTTCTTCCTGTGCTTTCAATCTTTCCCAGCATTATAGTTTTCTCTAGGGGATCCTGCCTACTCATGATATGGCAACAATATTTGAGCTTCAGCCTCAAGATCAAACCTTCCAGTGGACAGTTTGGCTTCATTTCCTGTACTATTGATTGACTGAATCTTCTTGCAGTCCAAAGGACTCTAAGTAGTTTTTGCCAACGCCACATTTCAAAGTCGTCAGTTCTCCGGCGCTCAGACATCTTTATGGTCCAGCTTTCACATCTGTATGTTTCTACTGGGAATACCAGAGTTCTAACTATTCGGACCGTTGATGTCGACTGGATCAGTCTTACTTCCATCATCCTGAGATTATGCGCAATGTGTCAATAATGTGGCGTGTCGCTCAGAACTGACACACAGTGATAAAGTGGCGTGGCGCTCAGGACTGACACACAGTGATAATGTGGCGTGGCGCTCAGAACTGACTCACAGTGAGAGACAAAAGTGATTCAACTCATGGCCTGGTGTGGTGTAAAGAGGCCAGGGAAGACACTGGCTAGTGGATGGACCATTACCATATCCTTGTAGATATCAATACATGTAAAAAATCCTTCATAGAAACCTACAGAATATAATTGATATCTGATATTTTTCAGACCGTATAAAATAACTAAGCACCTCTGAAACATAGCTGTGATTATCAGTACAAGAGATATCATGACAAAGCTCCATCTCTACAAGTCGGACTCGGATATCGAACAAATTACTTATTTCCTGTGACTAAAACGTGCTCAGCTGTTGTGAAACAGCACCATATATTTTCTTAGACATCTCTGTTAGCTCTTTTCAAGATAAATAGTGCGGTTTATACAAATCATTTATAATTTAAATTACCAAACTGATTGGGAAGTTACCGGCATTGCCAAGGAAAGAGAAAACGCGTCGGACACAATAAGTACAATGTTACAAAATGTAAACATCGCTGTAAAAACAAGACTTGCATTTAGGGGCAATTGATTTTTAACCTTTACAGTGCTTGTTTTTCTTTCGAAAATGTTTACAATCTTTAAAATGAACAATACTGATTATAGATAATTTTCACATCTTGTGGAAACACTGCTGATCTTGCTGAGGTGTTGATTGTGATTTGCAGTGTTTTTTTTTACTACCCTTAAGAAATGAAACTACACATTGAAACTCTTTTTTTGCAATTCAGTTTTATCCAGAAAACTTTAAAGTTCTCTCCCAAATATGTACGTTTTCTCCAGGACCCAAATAAACGCTGCAAACCACAACATTCACTTACTTGCAGAATAATTCATTGGTTATGGTGGATGATTTTCCAGAATTGCATCTGTGAAATCCCAAGGCTCAAAGCTGTGAAACAAAATCTATATTGTAAAAAATAATTGATAGAATATAATATAATTAACGCTGCGGAGAAGATACAGGGATGTAGCATTAGGTAACTAGTTAGCTGCCTGGGGCTCCAGACACATGGGACGCCTGCAGGAATATAGTGTTTCCAGGCTATGATTCAGAGGACAAGACTCATTAAGTAGTTCCTTGACATTTTGCTGTTGTTATTTACTTGTTCAGTCATGTCCAACTCTCTGTGCCCCATGGATTGCCACTGTCCTGCATTACATCAATGACCTCATCTATCCATCTCCACCTCTTTCATCCCGTCTTCATGTGCCTTCAATCTTTCCCAGCATCAGAGTCTTCTTTAGGGTATACTCATGATATGAACAACATTTTTGAACTTTGGCCTCATGATCAAACCTTCCAGGGAACAGTTTGGTTTCATGTCCTGTAGTATTGGTTGATTGGATCTTCTTGCAGTCCAAGGGTTTCTAAGCAGTTTTCTCCAACGCCACAATTCTACAGTGCTCAGACTTCTTTATGGTCCAGCTCTCACATCCATATGTTACTACAGAGATTTTTTTTTGTGCATTGCTCAGTCGTTTCCGACTCCGTGACCTCATGGACCGTAACACATCAGTACATCTTAATGCCCATGGTCATGCTGATCCACTTGGTTTTCATGGCAGAGACACGGGAGTGAGTTTCCAGATCCTTCTCCAGTGCGCCACAACATACAGCTCCTGGTATTCCTAGGTGGTCTCCCGTCCAAGTACTTTAGGGTGGTGTGACCTCTTTGTTCCCTGAGTGGAATCAAACTCACAGCGGTGAAAGCACAGAACCCTAACCACCGGATCATCAGGGAACCCTAATAATGGGAATACCAAAGTTCTAACAATAATATTGCAATATCTTTGCTTTTTTATAGCTTGTCCAGTCATGCCATTGCTTTCCACCCCAGTAGGAGCCTGATGATGTGTTTTACTATTGTGGATAGAGGGGGTGAGGGAGGAGAAAAAGGATGTCTTATGTAATTGAAGAATAAGCTCTGCTTTCAGAATTTGACACCTACTTACTTCACCTGCACATGCTCAGATGCAGGCAATATCAAAGTAAACCTCAAATCTTGCTCATGCAGGAATGTAAATGTCTCTGTCACACGTGCAACCTGTATCAAAATATAGTGGGGGGTTTGTGAACAGAATTAAAAGGATATGGAAGGTTCCTCTATATTACAAGGTATATAATATCCCTGTGTATCTATTTACTTTTATGTCCTTTATTTTATTAAGAAGTGCTTATATTATCTGTTGTACTGCCTAAAATCAAACAAATAGTCTCTGTGTAGGTTTGCCTTTTGCAGCATATGCAGCCACAGACGTTGTAGTACTTTTAGTGTTGTGTCTCATACTAACCAATCAGAGACTATCTCTCAGCAACATTCTGCAACATGCTGACGTGGTTCCTTATAGGCACTGCACACCCAGACCTACAGAGTCTGTGTCTTCATGAGCTGTTGACGGTAGACCCATACAGGGACAATTTTTATTTGATTTTAGTCAGTAAAAAAGGGCTTATGAGAACATCATAATAAAATAAAATACATAAAAATAAATAGATACACAGGGATATTATATAGTGAGTACAATCCAGAAACTTGCCACATCCCTTTAAAGCAAGGGTTTCCAAACTCGGTCCTGCTGGGCTGCACACAGGCCTGGATGTGTGGATATCCTTGCTGCAAGTGAGACTATTGCTTCTTTAGTCATCCCCATTGACTCACCTGTGCACAGAACGGAAATCCTCAAATCCAGGCCTGTGTGCGGCCCTCCAGGACTGAGTTTGGACACCCCTGCTTTAAAACATATGAAATCTTACTCCTCATGTTATATGCCATTAAATTACTTTTTAAAATTAAAGGCAAGTGCAAAAATGGTTAATTTGACCTATATTTTAATTTATAAATCAGATAGCATGTACCATTTAATAAAACATGATATTTTAGTATCCCTTTAACTATAGACTAAGCCAGTTAGCGCTATCCCTTTAGTCACACTTATTTGCACTTTATTACATACAATTTACTTGCCCGTCACAAATGATTGGACAATATTTCATTTTTCTGTTCCCCTTCACCTCTGTCTCTTTGCCCTCCTTCCTCCCCTGTGTCTCTCCCCCCTTCCCCCTCTTCCTCCCCTGTATCCACCCCCCTTCTCCCTCTCCCACCCCTGTGTCTCTTCCCTCTTCTCCCTCCCCTGTGTCTCCTTCCCCCCCTCTACCTCTTCTGTGTCTTCTTGCCACCTCTCCTTCCCCTGTGTCTCCTTTCCACATGTCCCTCCCCTGTGTCTCCTTTCCCTCTCTCTCCCTCCCCTGTGTCTCTTCCCTGTGTCTCTTAACCCCTCCCTCCCCTGTGTCTGTTCCCCCCTCTCCCTCCCCTGAGTCTCCTTTCCCCCTCTCCCTCCCCTGTGTCTCTTCCCCCCATTTCCCTCCCATGTGTCTCTTCCCCCCTCTCTCTCCCCTGTGTCTCCTCCCCCATCTCCCTCCCCTGTGTCTCTTCCCCCCTCTTCCTCCACTGTGTCTCTTTCCCACGCTCCCTCCCCTGTGTCTCCTTCATCCCATCTCCCTCCCCTGTGTCTCCTTTCCCCTCTCTTCCTCCCCTGTGTCTCTTTCTTCCCTCTCCCTCCACTGTGTATCTTTCCCCCTCTCCATCCCCTGTGTTTCTTACCCCCCCTCTCTCTCCCATGTCTTCCCCCTCCCTTCCCTGTGTCTCTTCCCCCCTCTCCCTCCCTTGTGTCTCTGCCCAACCTCTCTCTCCCCACTGCTTCCCCTGTGTCTCTTCCCCCCTGTCCCTCCCCTGTGTATCTTCCCCCCTCTCCCTCTCCTGTGTCTCTTCCCCACCCTCTCCCTCCCTTGTGTTTACTTCCCCCTCTCCTTCCCTTGTGTCTCCTTCTCCTCCTCTTCCTCCCCTGTGTCTCCTCCCCTGTGTCTTCGTCCCCCCATCTCCCTCCCCTTTCGTCATGCATTGCGCATGTGCAGCTTTTGCCACGCATGGGCAGCTCTCGGTACGCAATGCACATTGTGTGGTGAATATTGCGAGTTTGTATGTAAGACTTGCAACTTGCCGCGTTAATTGCGAGCGTTACACACAAACTCGCATGCACGACAACTATATATGTGATTATACTCTTTCTGACTTAACATCAACTATAATAGTTGTCGTAATTGCGAGTTTGTCGCTAACACATTGTTAAAATTTACGGATTGTGCATGCTCATCGCAAGGTCTGAAAGTTACTGGTTTGACGCAATCTGCAATGAAAAGTAAAGTAGAGGAGGGGGAAGAGGCCCGTGATGAGCGTCAAAGGTGTTCATCGTGAGGCCCGCAACTTAGATGGGGCGAGAGGCGTGCAATGAGCGCCGAAGGCCTGCAAGCTAAAGGAGGAGAGAGACTCGTATTGTGTGGCAAACAACATTACCTGCCTTACTATCTTATTGCCGTCATTTTTGACGGGCAAGTCGCTAGTTATCTTATAATTACTAGATCTATCACTAAGCTGTATTTGTGTGAAATGATGTTATCAGATACATTGAAGTATGACTTTAATTACAATGTATAATTATCCTGGAATGTGTTCATTATATTGATAATACAATGTCCCATTTCAGATCTATACAGTAGGCGCTCCATTATATACTATTATACATACATCAGCCCTCATTATCATTACTCCCACCCAGGTACATTACTCCTCTCCTCCTCCTCACTAACTGATTACACTTGATGTGTCTTAATAGGTTTCTTTCCCAATTAGCAAATAACCTGTTCCCTCATTTCATTTGTTTTGACTTCAGTTTGGCTTCCATTACCAGCTGCTTGGGGAAGATTTTTTTTAAAGATAAAAATACCTCCATGTCTTCCAAAGCAAACAGTGTAGGAGCCAGTGTGTGAGTCTGTAATGATCGTTAGACACAGTCGAGTCCCTGAAGAGACGCAGACCTTTCATTCCTTGTCCCTGCTGTCTGAGAACAGCCAAGCTGTTAAGGAGAAGGCAGAAAGGATGCCAGACCTCAGAGGTGTGTAGACACAAGCACGTCTTACCTAAATTCAATTTGTAAGACATGAGACCGAGGGCAGCTTACAAGAGCACAAACACTTTTTTTTGGGGAAATACAAATATGTGAAAATGATATCTCATTGGCAAGACTAGGGCTGGCAAGGTTTTAAGGTTGATAGAATGGACAGTGATGATGTTCTTATTTGTTGTTTTTCTCCTAATTTTTATTATAATTAATATAATTTATTTATAATTATCAATACTTGACATCACACTATGCTCAAAGGAGAATACACAGAATAATGAATGGACATTACACACAATCTCCACTACTGCAACTCTCTCCTTGTTGGTCACCCCATCACCCATCTGTGGCCACTATAATCCATCATGACACCTCCACTAGACTCATCTGCCATAGTCAATGTCTGCAGCACCTTTCTGTCGGTCCCAGAGTCTCCAGAATAAAATATAAAATCATAACCCTAATGTATAACGCCGTCAACAACAATGCACACTTACAGCTCTGCTTTTGTCTCAAAATACTCGCCCAAATGCCCTCTTTCCTCCACTATGACCTTCTGCCTTCCTCTTTTCTTATCACCTCCTCTCACTCCAATCTTTGGGACTTTTCTTGTGCTTACCCTATTCTGTTGAACTCCTTACCTCGCACCACTAGACTCCTCCTGCCTCCAATCCTTCAAAAACTCACAATCTATTTAGAGACGCTTTAGGTGACAGGACTCTTTGAAAAGGTGACCTTGGGATACACTTGGAGATAAGGACCAATATAAAGAGGGATGCAGGGGTGTAAAGGGCTTTTTAGGTTAAGGTCAAGATTTTAAATTTGGGAAACTCGTTAGAGTTAGGTCCAATGTGAATTTTGAGTGCAGGATGAGAAACCGGTCTCATGTTAGAGTACAAGGTTAGATTTATTGAGGGGAAGTTATGGGAGAGATTGAATATGGTCAGTTAAGTGGAGTTGCCCTTATCTTTTCCTTGTACCTTCACCCATGGTTTGTGTCCAGCTGATTTTCCACAACTTTGATCCTAACCTTGTGCCCTAACTCTAACCTCAATCCCAAACCTAACTGTAACCTAACATTATTCTAAATCCAGACCAGAGAACGGACCATAGCGCTAAGCCTTAATCATAGCCTGAACCTCAACCCATCACCCTACCTCCAAAAACTATCCATGAATGTACAAATCCTGCACTTAAATAATCCTGAATACCTGACATATCAGAAAGGCCTTGGATAATAATGCACCATATGCATGGAAACTAATGATTTCGCTACACAATGTCTCCAAAACTCACCACCAATGTGCCTTAAATGACCACAGTATGATGACAATTATATATGTATGAAAAGTTGGAGTCTGATGAAAAGTGGGAAATTTGTCATAAAGCTACTTTTAAATTAGGAAAACTATGTGTTTCTATCTCTACTGCCACCTGGAGCCATCCATGTTACTTTGGAGAAGACTTCATGTATGAAAGGGACGTTTACATTCCTGCATGAGCATGGCTTGCAACTATACTTGCAAGTTGCTTGCTTCTGCCTATTTCTGAGCATGTGTGGGGGAAGGTCTTGAATGCCAAAATTTAAATAATATAACAACCCCCCAGGCATCACTCCTTCCCCACCCTACCCTTCATGGACTCAGGATCCAAGCTCTCCGGTAGTGCACAATCCAAACAAGATGGAACCATGAAAAGTTCGAATTTTCTCTGAATATAGTTTTTATGTTTATTTTGCAAACATGAGGTTTTTCTTACACTACAGCATTTTTTAATGATGTTGAATTCTATGAATCCCTATAGAAACATACCGATCTGTCTAATTAAAAAGCTTCACATGGTTTTAGATGCTTAGGTATATTGAGTTTATTTCTAGACAACCCAGCGCCTTGTCCCCACTGGATTAGAAATATGGATTTCAATTTAAGTTTTAATATAGTTATTCTAACTACTTTTCTACTGGAAAATCTTTATTTATGACATCTAGTTGCAAGGGAGATTTTTTGAGTCTATTAATAATAATAAGAATGGAAGCCACATTTTAATTAAGCATTTTTAGGACACTAGATCCAGTTAAGCATGAACTAAAAAAAGGCGAAACACGCGCAGTAGTGTATATAATTATAAAATGGCTTTTGCAGTTTAGGATCAATAGAGACTCCGTTTTAGTAATGTGCTATCGGAGCATGCCATATAATGGAAATCTTATCATTAAGGTGAGTAGAATTGTTTTTTCTTAATTTGAATGTACTAATGCCGCCTGCGGTAATTTAATATTTCCACGTTGTGCTTCTTATAAATTTTAATTTTTATGCTACTCAAGTTTTGATGAGAATTAACAAGATATATTTAATAGACTATATTTTCTTTCCATGTATTTTCTTAATTCAATTAACATTTAGATGTAAACCAAACTAATCAGAGGTATACCTTAATTACAAACTGCCACAAATATAACTTATATGTCCAAATATATGTCCAACTGATACACTGAAGGACATTCTGTTAAAATACTTGCTCAGAATACAGAAGAGATAAGGCAAACTTATACTAATTTGACTTCACAGCTGTATTCTGTTTTTTTTTTTTTTTTTTTTTTTTTTTTTTTTTTTAATCTTTTGTATCTACCGGTATACTGATCAATGTTGACCCGTTTTTTAAGGGAATACATGCACTCTGCATAGAAATGAATGTTAATTACTGGTGTTTACCAACAGTCTAAACTATACATTTTTGGGGGGAAAAGTTAAATGATTTCTTGGATACTTCAAAATAGTTTTAAAAGGTACAGATACAAAGAATGGAATTCTTAACATATACATTCCCAACTATCATTATATTAAAAGGAATATAATAATCTAGAAACAATAGTGCAAGGTTTATATAAAATGCAGCTGTTTGGATTACAGCACTCCTCCCCTTGAAGGAGGTTTTCCCTTCATCTTCAGTCTTGAGCTCCTCCCACCTTTTACAAACTGCTTACTTTGACTGTGCTGTCCTGTTCAACTATGATGCAGCTACATGGAAGTGGCAGTATACTCCGCCAGCAATTTTAGGCAATTTTGAAAATGATGCATGAAACTCCAGCCTAGAGAAAATGGGAATATAGTTATTTTCAAAGTTATTTTTCTAAAAATTAAGCAAAATCGTTGTTTATATAGATTCTTACTACTTGAAAGTTGACCCTTCCATCGGCCTTTTACAATTTGTTGTGAGGTTTTCTGTCCTTTCGCATTCATTTAAATTTTTCATCAATATTTCATAATCTAAATAATTACTTTAATAAAATACACTCCCTACTTCTGTATAATGCATCCTGGACATTAATTTGTGTATATAGAAGAATGATAGACCTGTCATCTATGTTTGTTATATGACAGCATTATAGGGAGATGTTTTCTGGTAAAATAAAACCAGGCCAATAAAACGACTTTCCCCACAGTTACTTCCGAGACTGATTTTGTTTCCCTGTTCATATCTTATATACCATTAAACTGCGGAGATATATTCATCATTTTCTGCCATACTTCAATTTGTCAAAGGAGCCTTGAGATGGAAAATGAATACATCAATGTGTCATCTGGAGTATGTGAGCCGAGCTTGGTTACAGTTCCTCATAGTATAGAAAATGACAAAATTACTGTATTGGGCGCCTGGTGTTTTGCGATCTTCCTAAACAATGGCGGAGCCGAAGCTCATGCAGAAGGTGCAAAGCACAGGGGTCCACAGGAGGGTAGTTGTCCTCTGCTACTGGCAGGAGTCTGACTTATTACTTTATGTTCTGGATGTTATTACTTTCATAACACGATGGAGATTGACGGTCTAATGTAGACACATACTATTCATATAATCATCACCAGCATAATAATAACATTACAATTAATATATAGTCATATATCACGGTTCACATAAGCTGGTACCTACACATTTCCTTATCGTGGATTTGAGTTGCACCACAGAATAACAGTTGAACGAGAAGTACCAACCCTATAGTGTAAATGGATTGGGAAGCCCATACTATACCTCATTGATTGAGGTCACCAAAGGTGAGAGCTTAATCTCTATTTATATCTATACAGAAATTGGGAGTGTTATACCGTGGTCATCTGCACTAGGAATTGGGGCGTTATCTCTCCCCTATACTTCTAAGTCAGGAATTTGATTGCATTACATTAGGATAACAGAGAGTTAATTTATAGAAAGGTGATCTGATCCCCATAGGAGTGATCTGACCATCTACATGTATTTTGGATGACCCCAAGAGTATATTTTGGCTTCATGATGACTCTACCCAATGGGTGGTGGCAGCCACCCTTGGCGCCATCTATCGAGTAGTGCCATCAAATACATAACATTTTATATAGAACTGAGATTCTTGTCCTATAGCAGCCATTCATGCGTTGTAATAGGTTCTCATTTATTTTTTATTTTTTTTTCAGCCCTGCAATATTTTTACATTCCTGCATGAGCATGACTTGCAATTATACTTGCAAACATCTTGTGCATGTGCGTGGGAAGGAGTTGAATGTCAAAATTGAAATGATATATTGTATTGTTTTTTTCCAGTTTTCTTTGTACTACTACAATTTATTTTCTATAGAAATAAAAGCCTGACTTTGCCAAGAAGAATGCACAAAAAGAAACATTTTAGCAAAATGAAAATACTAAAATTCTACTTTTCAGCTGTTTGCTTATGTTACTGGTATATAGAGTAGCCTGGGACTGCTATTTAATTATTAATGTATTTCTGTATTTTGACCTGTAAAAATAAAACTTAACCTTGATCTTAACCACAATGATATTCTACATAGTTTTCACATTTTCATGTTTTTGGAATTTATAAGGTACGTAATATCTAAGGGCACCAAATCTGCTAAAGCCGATTGAGAAGATCCAGTAAATCACATATAATAGTTGTCAAACTTCAAGTTTGTCGGTAACACAATGTTAAATGTTGTGTGCCTCGCACATCGAGACCCGCAGTTGCGGTCCTGCAGTGAGTTCCTCATTACAGGGCTTGCTATGGCTCCGTAGGAGCTCATTGCAAAGCATGCACGTAGGACTTTAAAACAGATTGAAGACATCCTCAAGATGAGCACTCTGCTGCAATGAGCGCCGAAGGTGCTCATTGCAGCTCTCGCAATAGTGCCTTTTCAGGGTCCCTATAAGGGTCCTCTGTCCCGTCAGAGATGTAATTTGCCCCATTACGGCCCAACGATGGAGGATGGAAAGGGATTGAAGATGCACATAGCCAAAGCCAGCCACACTTAACCAAAGCCAGTAACACTTAGCCGAAGCCAGTAACACTTAACCTAAGCCAGTAACACTTAACCTAAGCAAGTAACATGTAGCCGAAGCCCGTAACTCGAAAGACCGCCAAAAAAACGAAAATTAATGTACAAAATAAATTAGAAACCTCACACACAACTCAGGGGGACAACCAGGGATCCTGTGAGTGAGGTTGCTAGCTAATTTGAGCCCTAATTGGCATTTTTCAGAAATAGAAAATCGGCTAAGCAAGGAAAAAAAATGTCCGCCGAAAAAAAGGAAATTTTCTCAAACAGGATCAAAACAAGGTGGAAGCCAGTAACACTTAACCAAAGCCAGTAACACTTAACCCAAGGCAGTAACACATAACCCAAGGCAGTAACACATAACCCAAGTCAGTAATACTTAACCCAAGCCAGTAACACTTAGCTGAACAACGTCAGGCACGTCGGACTTCGCATTGAGGGCCGAATGTGCTCAGCGCGTTGTTGCAGGATGCACAACGTCTGCAATGAGCACTTATTGCAGGGCTCACAATGAGCGCCTTCGACGCTCATTGGGAGGCCTGTAAACTACACGGGGGGAGAGGCTCGCGATGAGTGCCAAAGGTGATCATTGCAAAGACGGGCAAGTCGATATTCTTAAAATAAAGGTAAATGGTTTTGGTTTTGAGTAGGTCAAATTACTGAAGAATAATGTGAATAATGCAACCTTAAAAAGGAGCTAAATGTGAAGATCTGATGTGGATTAAGTCTATTTAAAGCATGTAACCTGTTGGGGCTTCCTATTCAGTTGTTGGTGGCTTGGAACACACATGCCCCAGTCAGAATTCTGGGGAGCCGTACTGGAAGTAACGCACACAAAATCATTCTCAGTACAAATTCCGTTTATTGCCACGTCATAGCATAGGTTATATACTTGCTAAAGAAGTCGTATATTAGAGGCAATTTTCACAGTTCACATTAGTCGGTGCAAGGACGGATAATCAGGTGTTTTCTATTTCTTAGAACAACTAGAAATGTTTTTGTTTTAGTAAGGTCGCAAGACATCCCAAGGATAGGAATGTGATATTATGGTTAGGCTATATCTCATGCGAATATGTCAGCAAAATATGTTAACCCCTTCATCAACAGAATATGTTAACCCCTTCATAACCCATCACCCAAACACACGCTACACTAGATCAGTGGTTCCCAACTTCGCTCCACCACGTATACCAAAGGGCCTGCATTTTGCTATAACCAGATTCTATTACCATAAGCTGAATGCTGTTGTGATAAATACCAATGCACAAGTTAGTGATTCAAATGCGAACACACACACACATTGTACTATTTATTTACTATATTATAGGAGTATTATATAAACACATATATACATTTTTATCACACTATAAATAATGACTCTTGATAAGGTGACAGACAAAAAATGTTGTACACAAGAATGATCATTTTTATCTATTGCTGAAGAAATATTAATGCATTAGGAGTATATACAAATCCACAGCTCCGAGCATGACAGATAACGACAGACCCAGCAATTAGGGCGGATTTTAATCTGAAATATTTATAGTTGAGAAAAACCGAGATAGAATGTAACAAATTATACATTTACTGAAAAGTTGTAAAGACTTGTGAAATGTATATAAATAAATAAAGCTTGTGATGAATAAAACGCATAGAAAAAGCAAGTCGACAGGTAGTAATTTTGAAATATCTTCTTAACACTCTTAATCGGTCTAGACTAAATTCAGTATATGCTGTAAATATCTCATTTATGAAATGGGCACCAAAGGCCCTGTGCTTGATTCAATGTCATGTGACCATGATGGACTTTCCCCTAATGGAAATGGGCTCACTTGGAGTCATAACCTGATGTTATCACTAATTACTGATATCAATCTACTCTTTTACTATTATAATGGTGGAGATGGTATTGGGGCAAAAGCACCGGGGCCCACAACAAGGTAGGGCCACTCTGCTATTGGAAGCCAATGAGGATCCTTAAATTATTAGAAGAGGATAGCCGATAATGTCTTTATAGAAAGACAATCTGATTACCATAGGGGTGATCTGATCATCTACATATATTTTTGGTTCATTTATTAACCCTAACGAGTGGATAAAGAAGTTGCTACAGAGCCTGCAAATTATTTTGCCCATTCACTCGATCCACCATTGCACTTTTCTATATATTTAACCCATCTATTCACTTCCAGTAACCACAAAAACCATTTACAATACAGTCGTTTATTGCCACGGTTGAACATTGGTGGGTGTATTTGTGATATATTTTAAGCCATCCTCACAAATTGGATATGAGATACAATAAACTACATTGTATCAAATCTACAACCAACTGGGAAATTAATTATTTGTCGGAATGGGCAAATTTAGCAAATGATTTAATGAAAAAAAACCTATAGATAATATTCGGATATGCACAATGTTTTCAATGTGAGGGTCCCTACTCCGAACAGACAGTTACATGATGTTCTGGCTAGGGGGGCCAGTGTTGTAAGTCTTTCCAAGGATGAATACGGCCTCTCTCACATCTCACTAGGATGCTCAGCATCCTCTTGAGGGTTTGATCTTTTACAGAGTAGGTTCTACCTTTGATGTGCTGCGCTTACTACTGAGAAAGGCCTCCTGGGAATCCTCGAGTTACATGACTAGGAAGTTCAGGACTCAAAAAACTAATATGTTATTGGCTCAGCATGAAATACAGACCCTAATTGGTAGAAAGTCTTAAATATCTATATGGAACAAGGGAGCTTTAAATTACCGAGATCATATCCATTCAGTGGGTCAACATGGTCATTAAGAAAACCACTGGAGCTTTGACCTTAAAATGGGCTTGGATGGTAATTTCTTGAATTATCTCAGCTGATCTGCCTAAAAACATACTGTCCTAAGCCCCCTTGCTCAATTATTCCTTTTTTTTTGAGATTCAGATTTATCTTATCTATTCGTGTTATTTCTTATTTTCATCTTGCTTCAGCAGTAATTTGTACTTTATAGTTAAAAGAGTAGTAGATACGTGTAACTGTGATCCAGTAGAAGTTGTAGGGTCAAACAGTTAAGCATGCCTGGGATAGGCATAAGGCTACCCTGAGGTTTATTTAAGGCTATCAATTAGATAGATATAATGGGCAGTACAGATTGGCCTTTTTGGTTCTTATCTGCAGTCAAATCTATGGGCCATATTCAATTTCAGGCGATCCGGTAGCCCGTAATTGAGGTCGCAAGTTAATTTGTTATTGAATTGGCAACCCTTTTTGAGGGCTCCAAAAAAGTTACGAGTTACGGCCTTGAAAATATTGCAATGGTTAAACCCGTAACTTACTTGCAGCCTCCAGAAGCCTTTGATCTGTCACTTTTGCAAGACTAAAATCGCAAATCGCTATTCAATTGCTCAATTTCCCCAAGCCCGCAAATATTTTCAGACCCGTAAATGGCAAATGAAGGAGAAAATCCTACGATTGCTAGAGAGGACCCGCAAGGGGGTTAAACACCTATTCATAGCACTGTAACTGCAAATAAAAAATCACTACTGCACTGTAAAAAACGGGGAAAGCGAAATGGGAGGTTACGTGCTTGCTTAATTGATCATATTCCCGTTCTGAACTGCTGCAAACCAGTGTATGGTTTACAGCTTTAGCTTTGGGACAGTAACTTGCGGGCTTGAGCAATTGAATAGCATCGCAATCAGAGACGAACGGGAGCCTGCGACACACCCACAGACATACGGCCTACAGCGATCGAGTGCGGGCTTGGAATTGAATGTGGCTCTGTGTTTCTATCTACGTCTGGCAGGATTTGGGATCTGTGGCATTTGCGCCTACGTCATAAAACAGTGCACATAGTAAAGTTCCAGAGCAGGTTCTAGTTACGCAATAACAAAGTGTATACAGATAACGACGAGTTATAACAGGGATGTCCAAACTCGGTCCTGGAGGGCCACACACAGGCCTGGATTTGATGATATCCCTGCTGTGCACAGGTGAGTCAATCACTTCTTCAGTCCTCCTGATTTGGACCCCCCTGAGTTATAACCCCCTCTCACTCCATCCTCCGGGACTTGCTTTGAGCTGCGCCTTCTCTGTGGAACTCCTTGTCTCTGTCGTTCAAACCATCTTCTTGTCTCCAAAGAGTCAAGAACTCACTAAAAATACTTCTACTTAAAGCAGCATCAGCTTGAGCCTTAATAATTACACTCCGCATACAATACCCATTACTAACTTGCATCTGTCACTCTTCTGTCTCACACCCTTACCTTATGAATTGCAAGCTCTTGGAGCCAAACTATCACCAGATTATTTGATGCCGTATTGTATTTCTACTACCTTCAAATAGTTTTACCGTTATAATTTGCCTGTTGTACCCAGCATGCATTATTATACCTTTGTAAATATCTCTACTGAATATGCTGGCACTCTATAAATAAAGATTAATATTAATAACCCATGACGTGTTCTCCATGTGTTCTACCTCTATTATAATAATATTATTTGTACTGATGTTGATCACATCTTAGTCTTCTGATTTTTATTGTATCTTTCAAATACTATGTGGCATTGTAATGTGTTATAACGTATTACCGTATTTATCGGCGCATAACACGCACTTTTTCTCCCTGAAAATAGGGAGCAAATGATAGGTCCGTGTTATACGCCGATATTCCCTCCCCCCTCCTCATCCTCAACCTCCCTCCTCATTCTAAACCCCCCTCCTCATTCTAAACGACCCTCCGCATTCAAACCCCCCTCCTCATTCTAAACCCCCCTCCTCAACCTAAACCCCCCTCCTCAACCTAAACCCCCCCTCCTCAACCTAAACCCCCCTAAATACCTCCCCCTCACTTACCTGCTTCTGCTCCGGCCTCCGCTCCTTGACCCGGCGCACATGTGACGTCACATGCGCGCCACGTCATTAGCATATACCGGGTGGCATCCGGTATATGCTAATGACGTGAGGCTGGAGCAGAAGCAGGTATGTGAGGGGGAGGAATTTAGGGTGGTTTAGGTTGAGGAGGGTGGTTTAGGTTGAGGAGGGGGGGTTTAGAATGAGGAGGGGGGTTAGAATGCAGAGGTGGGTTTAGAATGAGGAGGGGGGGTTGAGGTGGGGGGTTAAGGTTGAGGATAGGGGGGTTGAGGTTGAGGAGGGAGGTTGAGGAGGAGAGTTGAGGTTGAGGAGGGGGAATGAGGATCGAGGGGTTGAGGAAGGAGGATGAGGATGGGGGGTTGAGGAAGGGGGTTGAGGGGTTTTGAGGATGGGGGGGTTGAGGAGGGAGGATGAGGAGTGAGGATGAAGAGGGAGGTTGAGGAGGGGGTTGAGGATGAGGAGGGAGGTTGAGGATGAGGAGGGAGGTTGAGGATGAGGAGCGGGGTTGAGGATGAGGAGGGAGGTTGAGGAGGGGAGTTGAGGTTGAGGAGGGGGGTTGAGGTTGAGGAGGGGGGATGAGGATAGAGGGGTTGAGGAAGGAGGATGATGATGGGGGGTTGAGGAGGGGGGTTGAGGGGGTTTGAGGATGGGGGGTTTGAGGAGGGAGGTTGAGGTGGGGGTTGAGGAGGGAGGATGAGGAGGGAGGATGAGGAGGGAGGTTGAGGTGGGGGTTGAGGAGGGAGGATGAGGAGGGAGGTTGAGGTTGAGGATTTTGCTTCAAAGTTCTTTATTTGAAATTGTTTTTTTTTCCCCTGAAATTTCCTTCTTAAAATGAGGTGCGTGTTATACGCCGATAATTACAGTATTTGCTGGATTTGGCCATCATGAATGAGATTGCCAAGCTGTGAGGCTATGCTCCCTGTCTCTTCACTATTAGTGTATATAGTGATCAGGCTCAGTATATAATAACACACCCAAAACATTATTACATGAACATAGAGATTACATCTCCTATGTTTGTTGGTTTCCACTGAATCTCCAAACACTAGCAAAGAAGAATGTTGCTCACCATATATTATGTTCTATTAGCTATTCCAATTATATGTTTCCCCCGTCCACAATTACTATGCATTATGCAAAAATGCAAATTTGACCTTAGCACTCCATTGGTTTTAGCACAGCTCGAATATTACGAGCTCTAAATAATTAAAGTTACACAATAATGATATTCTATTAGACCTGTAGCGCTAGCTCGGAAATAAAGTCTGACCCTCAACTGAAAAAAGTATCAAGTTCTTTAAAAGTTTTACAAGTACTAAATAGGACTCACAAGGGCTTTTTCAAACACTTATTAGAGCTGTAACAGCAATTAAACACACAATACTGTAATATAAAAACATGGGAAGGCATGGAAATACATTAGAATTAATTGTACAACAGTCACAAACTCACACATATGCAATTCAAAAATATTATTTTTAAATGTTATTTCTGAGTAATATTGATCCCGGGACTCAGTGGGTTAATACATATTATGAAACTCACATGGACTAGAATAGATGATCTATTGCATTTTATAGAGTACTAGACTGCGAGCCCGATCAGCAAATATTACTTATTGGCTCTAATTAATTTGCAGCCTCCGATTGCAGATTACATTTAACTTCCATGTTTTACTAACATCATGACAACGGACTCATTTACTATTGGCTGTATCCTAGAAGTTAATGACAGGCTTGCTTAAATATTGTCAGATCATACGATCATGTCCCGCTGTAATCAGACTTAGAACGACAGTGTTTACGAGTTTAGGCTTAAGGAGATAAATTGGGCAAATTAAAGTCAAGCCGGGTCAAATAATTTCCAAGGTTCTGTTCTCTGTTTGGGTAATGCTTCTTTGACTTGAATAAAAGCCCAGATAATGTGTATTTTCCATATCACTTTTGCGTCATTTTGTCCTATAGTAAACTCAACAGATGTTGTGGGTCAGGTCACCTGGCATAAACTGGCTGATACTGCAGTATCTGAGCAGAAACCCAGGGCATACCAAGACATTAGCGGCTAAAAAGGCCGAAGGAATCTCAGGATATGATACTTCAATATCCTTGAGTGCAGCTGCTGGGAATTGTTCAGGTCTTTAATGTGTTACATATTAGCTTCTAATTCTAAAACGCAGAGGGCTTGGAGAAAATGCAAAGAATATTAAGGTAGAGATTGTACATGGTATCGAAGAAATTACCTCAATATATAAGGAGCACACAATGTCTTGGCATGTCTTAATTGCAAATACTTGTTCATTTCCATCTGAAATAATATAAAGGATTCAATAAGTCTCTCTGAATATAATTACAAGGTTACATGCCATCATCAGTGGGATTGCAGGGGTATTGGTATATGGGCCCCTATGGATAAGCGGGCCCCATATGTGTATAACCGAAATATGAGCCTTCTTAACATGCACTTACTCAAACTGGTTACACACTCAAGCTTACGTTCCTTCTTTTCTCACGCACTGCTTGCACATAGCCCAAGATCAAGATTATTCTAAAATGTTTGAAAATGAGTTGTACCCCTTGAAGACTTTGTTGGTAGCTTAAATAATATATCATAAGAAAACATTTTGAGGATTCACATTTACATGGAATATTGTCTGCTATATGAATTACAAATAGTCCCTGTATGGGTTTGCCCACTGCAGTGTAGTAAGGCTAGATGTGCAGGTAGTGTCCTAGCCTATTGGGGACCACATCTCAGAGGCATGTTGCTGACATATGGCCACTGATTGGTTAGTATGAGACAGCACAGCAAGTACCACAGAGTCTGTGTCTTCATGAGCTGCAGGGGGCAGACAATAAAAACAATCGTATAAGCTCTATTTAATGAAATAAAGTACATGGCAGTAAATAGATAAAAATGGATATTATATACCTAGCCACACCCATGTCCCTTTAACCCCTTCTATTGCTTGGCCCTGTATAAAGCCATCTGATTTATATGCAGTAAACAGTTGCTGTTGGACTCAGGAAATCAGCTGTGGACTGTTGTCTTTTTGTTCTGGGAGTAGACACCATAGTCCACTTTAGTTCCTTGTTATGCTTCCTGCCCCTGATGTAGAGGAAGGAATTTGGCTGGAGGAGGCACTGAATTAACCCCTGAAGCTCAGGAACAGAGATCTAAGTCATGGGATCCTACTCTTGGCCCGTCTGTTTCGTGACAAGCTCATATGATTGGTATCCCACAACGAGCCGCATTGCTTTGTTGTCCAGTTCTCTCATTGACCATATGGACCTCAGCACACCAGGCACATTTGTCAGCCACTGCCATATCTAAGTTCCCTCAGGCTCATGTCCATTTCTTCAATTACCTCATCTATCCATCTCCACCTCTTTCGTCCCCTTCTTCACATGCCTTCAATCTTTCCCAGCATCAGAAACTTCTCTAGGGAATCTGCCAGCTCATGATATGGCCAAAATATTTGAGCTTCAGCCTCATGATCAAACCTTCCAGTGAACAGTTTGTCTTTGTTTCCTGTAGTATTGATTGATTGGATCTTCTTGCAGTCCAAGAGACCCTAATCAGTTTTCTCCAACACCACAATTCAAAGGCGTCAATTCTCGGGCGCTCAGCCTTCTTTATGGTCCAACTCTCACATCCATATGTTACTACTGGGGATACTATAGGTGTAACTATGAGACCAGGTTGAAAGCCCAGTAGCTCTAATTACTATCTGTAGTAAATGTAAATCCAACAATCTTAATATTTTACACTTTTTTTATCCCTGGCAGGGGGGCTGCTTTATTTAGATTGTACCAGCTACCTGGGGAACCAACTGCGTACAAAGTGATAAACTCCCCCGAGTCGCCCCAGGGGGTTCCTTGTAATGTACAGACAGATGTTCTTGTTTCTGCAGATTACAGGTAAATACGTTTAATCAACTTGCTACAAACATAAAATGAAAATCTAATTAGTGATCAAACAATACGTTTAGTTTTATCTAAAATGTACAATGATAAAACTTTATTCCAAAACTTTGTTGTTTTTAAAAAAAAAGTTTTAATACAACCCATTTATTCGCCCCATTGTTCTTTCTCACTGATTACTGCAGGATTCAAATTGACGAGCTCCTGCAAATGACGATGCGCTCTGTGTGCTGCAACACAATATCAGCGGTTTCCTCAGATATATAAACACTAATTACCATGGCAATAATGTAAATTAAAATTATATACATCATGTTGCACAATATGTATAAAAACAAGGTTAAATGGATTGTCCATTTTAGCCAATGGTTTATATTTATTGTGAGATTCTATCTTTATTAATTAGTTACTTTTAAATAGAAAAATAGAAATAATTTTTTAGACAATTAATTAGAAGTAAAATTTATAAAAATTATATGTATTTATTTCATGGGGAAGTATTTACATGTTTTCGAGATAATGTGATTATTTTATTCTATTTATTTTAAATGAATAAATAAAACATAAATTAAAAAAAGAAAAATTACATTTATTGGTGTTTTGTTGTGTTTTGTGTCGTTCAGTCATATCCAACTCTCTGTGACCTCATGAACCGTAACACACCATGCTGATCCACTTGATATTCATAGCAGAGATACTGGAGTGGAATACCAGTTCCTTCTCCAGTGGGCCACAGCATACAGTTCCTATACAGCTTCCTAGCTGGTCTCCCATCCAAGTACTGACCAGGCCAAACCCTGCTTGGTTTCAGGGTGGTGTGGCTTCTTAGTTCCCTCACTTTAATCAAACCCAGGTCACAGCACCGAATACTAACCACTGGACCTGAACCAAGGGAACCCGGACGTTTATTACTACAGTATAAAAGCATTTAGAAACAACTTGTAATTTATTATTCTTTCGGGACCTGAGAGCCTGTGGCTGGTGCAGCAGATAGTAGTAAAAAAAAAATAGACTACGTGAAGATCTTAAAAACTAACACTGCAGCATTTAAAACAGTGAAAAGAGCTTAAAAAGTTTTTTTTTTTACCGTTTCTCCTCTTGATTTTAGCTGCTCTATATGATGATGCCGAACAATATCCACAAGTTTTAGTCCCTTTAGAGCTATTGTACGTTTTCAGTGAGTTTTAAGCATCAAAATTCACTAATTATAAGAAAATCCGGGGATCTAAAAAAGTTGAACTTGATGCACTAACATTTCCAACCTCGATTACTATGTTACAATGTATAAAAAGTATTTACTTTAGTACATTGGTTCATCTATTTTTATTGCTGGTTTTACAAATAAAGACACAACCATCCCTTTAAGTAATAAAATCAATCTTATATATTGGATGCATCCTCAAGTGCTGCTCAGCCAGTTAGTAAACCCCCCCCCCCCCAAACACAATTTTTCTAATTCCGAACTGTTGTGCGCAGCATGTCACCATCTGGTGCAGGGGAGACCCTGGGCTGGCCCACTGATATAATTAGAAATACTGGCCGTGCGGCCCACATATTACAGGATCAGTTAGTAAATCTTTGAATTCGTAACATATTTAGCATTTTTTAGCATACGCTGTTGTATATTTATAAGGGATGACAGGAAGTCTCTTCTTGGGGGACAGTCCCACTTTTCAGGGAAAATTCCCCTGGCCCTCTGAGCCTAATAAATTCAGGTTCAACATTATATTATACTAGCGATATTATTGTATACAAAAAGGTGGGATAAATATAAACAAAAGTAATTTTATTGAGTAAATGACAGCGGCGTATGTTTAAAAACAGGGAATGTTAAAACACTAATGGGGGGAATAAAAAGAGGGCAGATGTAAGGGATAGTAAGTGACCCTGAAGCACTAGTATTGTGCAATGTATAACGCTAAAGTGAGTGGGTATTACTATTCACACCTAGCGGGCGAGCCAAAAAAATTACAACGAAATACCAGGGCATAAAACCCCTATAGATTAATAAATAGTATATATATAAAGCACCCTTATATCTAAATAAATGTCCTCCAAGTATCTAGAGGGTACATTAAGCAAAGCAATATTTTTGCATGAACATGAGGTATAGGTCACTTGATGTCTTACTGACAAACCTATTGCACTTAAATAAAAGTACTAAGGTTGTACTTATATGAGTCAAAATTAAAGGGGAGCTCAACCTGGAGTACAGACAAAGTTGTCACAACAGCTATATGTTACACAGCAGAGAATCCAAGCTGTGTCTGTATACACTTATTGGTATCTAACTGCGGTATGGCATAAAAAGTGCCTAAAGCTGTGTATATAAGGTAAAGGCTGTTCCCCAACTGTAAGGATTACAAAAGGTAATCTCAGGTGCTTGCAGATATAGACATACGTACAACCTTAGTACTTTTATTTAAGTGCAATAGGTTTGTCAGTAAGACATCAAGTGACCTATACCTCATGTTCATGCAAAAATATTGCTTTGCTTAATGTACCCTCTAGATACTTGGAGGACATTTATTTAGACATAAGGGTGCTTTATATATATACTATTTATTAATCTATAGGGCTTTTATGCCCTGGTATTTCGTTGTAATTTTTTTGGCTCGCCCGCTAGGTGTGAATAGTAATACCCACTCACTTTAGAGTTATACATTGCACAATACTAGTGCTTCAGGGTCACTTACTATCCCTTACTTCTGCCCTCTTTTTATTCCCCCCATTAGTGTTTTAACATTCCCTGTTTTTAAACAAACGCCGCTGTCATTTACTCAATAAAATTACTTTTGTTTATATTTATCCCACCTTTTTGTATATTGTATATTGGGGTGGAAAACACCCAGGGAAATCCTAATCCTCACTTTTCTGTATTTGATAGCGATATTATTGTCTTAAAAATTGTGTCTTCTGTTTGTGCGCCCTCTCTGTGTGTACCCTGTCTCTCTCTCTCTCTCTGTGAGCCCTTTCTCTCTCCTTCTCTCTCTCTCCCTCCATCCTTCTATCGATCTCTCCCTCCCTTCTTCTTGCTCTCTCCCCCTCCCTCTCCTTCTCCCTCTCTTTCTCATTCTCTCTCTCCACCTCCTTCTCTCTCTCTCCTCAGTCTCTCTATCCTCAGTCTCTCTCTGTCTCCTTCTCTCTCTCTCCTCTCCTCCTCCCTCTCCTTCTCACTCTCTTTCTCACTCTCTCTCTCCTTCTTTTCATTCTCCCTCTCCTTCTTTCTCTCTCCATCTTATTCTTTCTCTCTCCATCTCCTTCTCTCTCTCTCTCTCCTCACTCTCTCTCTCTCCATCTCCTTCTCTCTCTCTCTCTCTCCTCACTCTCTCTCTCTCCATCTCCTTCTCTCTCTCTCCTCTTCCCCTCCCTCTCCTTCTCACTCCCTCCCTCTCCTTCTCACTCTCTCTCGCTCCTTCTTCTCGTTCTCCCTCTCCTTCTTTCTCTCTCCATCTCATTCTTTCTCTCTCCATCTCCTTCTCTCTCTCTCCATCTCCTACTTTATATCTCCTTCTCTCTCTCTTCTCTCTCCTTCCCTCTCATTCTCTCTCCCTCCATCTCCTTCTCACTCTCTCTCTATCTCTCCTTCTTCTCGTTCTCCCTCTCCTTCTTTCTCTCTCCATCTCCTTCTTTCGCTCTCCATCTCCTTTCTACTTCCCTGTGTGTCTCTTCCTCCCGTCTATTTTCCTCTTCTGGACGTGCACACGGGTGGCCGCTCGTGCGCTCGCCTCGCCGCAATGCTCATGTGCGCCGAATCGCAGTTTGACAACTATTATATGGGATATGTATATATACTTCCTTCTGGATTACTACCTTGTCATGGTGAAGTGGCTTGTGTACCCAAGCACCGGGACCCCTGCCTCTGAAAGGGCCCCAGTGCAATCATGCCCATGCCCCCTCAGCCTCACCTTGATCCCCCCTCATGGTTACTTACTCTGATCCATGTCACTTGCTGTGTCTCTTCTACTCTTCCCCTACTAGTGCAGTGCCATGGATCAGGGTAAGTAACTATGAGGGGGATTCAAGGGAGGCTGATGGGGCATGGCATGAGGTGTGGAGGTGAGGAGTATGGGGTAAGGGGACATAGCATGGGCTCTGGTGGGGAGGTGACTGGGCATGGGGTGAGAGGGCATGGCATGGGCTGGGGTTTATTTTTTTGTGGACCAGGGCCCTCTGTTCACAAGCTCCGCCACTGTGTGTACCCCATTGAAGCTGTGAGCTATACCATATAGGGTCACCCAAGATGGGCAGGTCATGGCAGTGAGGTCAGACAAATCGCAGTCCACTGGAGAAGAAACTGGCAACTCACTCCAGTATCTTTGCCATGAAAATCATGTGGATAAGTTCAAACAATAACACTGACAGATGTACCTGGCGTGCTGCCTCCATATGGTCACCGAGAGTCAGACACGACTGAAGAACTGAACAATTTATATACAGTATATATATATATATATATATATATATATATATATTTGTTGGCACATTTGCATGTACCTGCCCAGGTTTCCAGAATGCAGTGTAATAACTGTATTTCTTGGAATTCTGAGCAGGAAACAAGTTTTCTTCACTTATTTGAGACGTTTAAATGTGACACAGATGTACTATTTATTTACTGTACTACTGTACGGTGGAGGCTTCTATCTCTCTTTTGCCCACCATATTATAAATGATTGTTGTGGTAAAATACCTACTCACAAAGTCTACTGCAAGCTAGGAACCGGCCCCACGCTGATGAGAGACAGTAACCTCAGTGCTGTCTGTGGGTAGGTTTTGTGGCTTGTGCATAGTCTATCCTGGGCTTTGCTTAAAGCTGTGTAATGTGCCTTTGTGGACACATTTGCATATCCCTGCCCAGGCTCACAGAATGCAATATAGTAACTGTATTTATCGGAATTCTGAGCTGGAAGCAGGTTTTTTAACTTTTTATAGACATTCAAATGTGAACACAGATGTACTATTTATTTACTCTCTCTCTCTCTCTCTCTCTCTCTCTATCTATCTATATATATATATATATATATATATATATATATATATCATAGTGCACATATACTGTAAATTACATGATAACATCCTCCCACTCTCCTAATGACTTTATCTTAGGCGATTAATAATCTCTCACAGACGAGTTGATAAAAAGTAAAGCATGCTTAGAATAACTATAAGACTCTTAGCCCTATTAAATTCCCTCTACGCGGAAAACCGTAGCCCGTAACATAGCCCGCAAGACTTACGGCTATTAAATTGGCCTCTTAAAGCAACCCTCAAACGACTTTCAGGTTAGGCACAAAAAAACCTCCAGGACTTGGAAATTTGAACAGCGCGGCCTCAAATCCTTTGTTCTCTCAAGCCCGTAACTGCTAAGTTTCCAATTTCGCTATTGAATTGCAACAAATCCACTGGCGTTCAACCCCCGTAACTGGACCCAAAAAGCCCACTGGTACTAGAGAGGACCCGCAAGGGGGTTAAAGTCTTATCCCTAGCGCTGTAAGTGCAAATATAAACACATTACTGTAATAATAATAAAAAGTGATGTTAGGTAATACAATTAATAGCTCAGCATTCTCAAGCCCGCAAATCTGCAATATAAAATATTTTTGTTTCTGTTTAATTTCTGTGTTATATCCACCCTGGCAATCAATGTGTTAATACGTATAATGGAACCCGCATAGACTAGAATATCATATTTACTGATTTATTAATATTGCATTATTTCTGGAATGAGGGTCAGATCGTAACTCGTTATTGAAGCCCGTAAGGTTTGAAATCCAACCTCCATTTTTCAGTGATGTAATGATGATGATCTTTTACCATTGGCTCTGTCTAAACCTGTAACTACGGGTTTGACTAATTGATCATGTTCACGACCACAAACCCATTGCGGGTGTGCCGATGCCACTACGGGCTTCTCATTTAATGTGGCGGTTTAACTCTTTAAACTCTCTGTAACTATTTGTTTTCCTTTGCTCTTGTGATTTATCCCTCCTCACTGTGAGAGATAAAGTAATCACAGAAGATAACATTATTAGGAGTGTTAGAGTATTGTTTTACATCATTTATGCTTAAAATATTGAATTTCATACTCAATTATTTAACACTTCCTCAAGTGTAATTATAAGTATTTTATGTATTTTTCAATTCCCTAATGTCTGGGAAATTTGCTCCATCAAGTTAGTCTGTGTACTAGTGGTCCAGTGGTTAGGATTCAGTGCTTTCCCCGCTGCATTTGATTCCAAGTCAGGGAACCAAGAGGTCACACGACCCTGAAGCCGAGCAGGGTTGGGCCTGGTCAGTACTTGGGAGACCACCTAGGAATACCAGGACCTGGTCAGTACTTGGGAGACCACATAGGAATACCAGGACCTGGTCATTACTTGGGAGACCACCTAGGAATACCAGGACCTGGTCAGTACTTGGGAGACCACCTAGGAATACCAGGACCTGGTCAGTACTTGGGAGACCACATAGGAATACCAGGACCTAGTCAGTACTTGGGAGACCACCTAGGAATACCAGGACGTGGTCAGTACTTGGGAGACCACATAGGAATACCAGGACCTGGTCAGTACTTGGGAGACCACCTAGGAATACCAGGACCTGGTCAGTACTTGGGAGACCACATAGGAATACCAGGACCTGGTCAGAACTTGGGAGACCAATTAGGAATACCAGGACGTGGTCAGTACTTGGGAGAACACATAGGAATACCAGGGCCTGGTCAGTACTTGGGAGATCACATAGGAATACCAGGACCTGGTCAGTACTTGAGAGACCACATAGGAATACCAGGACCTGGTCAGTACTTGGGAGACCACATAGGAATACCAGGACCTGGTCAGTACTTGGGAGACCACCTAGGAATACCAGGACCTGGTCAGTACTTGGGAGACCACCTAGGAATACCAGGACCTGGTCAGTACTTGGGAGACCACATAGGAATACCAGGACCTGGTCATTACTTGGGAGACCACCTAGGAATACCAGGACCTGGTCAGTACTTGGGAGACCACCTAGGAATACCAGGACCTGGTCAGTACTTGGGAGACCACATAGGAATACCAGGACCTGGTCAGTACTTGGGAGACCACCTAGGAATACCAGGACGTGGTCAGTACTTGGGAGACCACATAGGAATACCAGGACCTGGTCAGTACTTGGGAGACCACCTAGGAATACCAGGACCTGGTCAGTACTTGGGAGACCACATAGGAATACCAGGACCTGGTCAGAACTTGGGAGACCAATTAGGAATACCAGGACGTGGTCAGTACTTGGGAGAACACATAGGAATACCAGGGCCTGGTCAGTACTTGGGAGACCACATAGGAATACCAGGACCTGGTCAGTACTTGGGAGACCACATAGGAATACCAGGACCTGGTCAGTACTTGGGAGACCACATAGGAATACCAGGACCTGGTCAGTACTTGGGAGACCACCTAGGAATACCAGGACCTGGTCAGTACTTGGGAGACCACCTAGGAATACCAGGACGTGGTCAGTACTTGGGAGACCACCTAGGAATACCAGGACGTGGTCAGTACTTGGGAGACCACCTAGGAATACCAGGATGTGGTCAGTACTTGGGAGACCACCTAGGAATACCAGGAACTGGTCAGTACTTGGGATACCACCTAGGAATACCAGGACCTGGTCAGTACTTGGGAGACCACCTATATATACCAGGACCTGGTCAGTACTTGGGAGACCACCTAGGAATACCAGGACCTGGTCAGTACTTGGGAGACCACCTAGGAATACCAGGACCTGGTCAGTACTTGGGAGACCACCTAGGAATACCAGGACGTGGTCAGTACTTGGGAGACCACCTAGGAATACCAGGATGTGGTCAGTACTTGGGAGACCACCTAGGAATACCAGGACCTGGTCAGTACTTGGGAGACCAATTAGGAATACCAGGACGTGGTCAGTACTTGGGAGAACACATAGGAATACCAGGGCCTGGTCAGTACTTGGGAGACCACATAGGAATACCAGGACCTGGTCAGTACTTGGGAGACCACATAGGAATACCAGGACCTGGTCAGTACTTGGGAGACCACATAGGAATACCAGGACCTGGTCAGTACTTGGGAGACCACATAGGAATACCAGGACCTGGTCAGTACTTGGGAGACCACCTAGGAATACCAGGACCTGGTCAGTACTTGGGAGACCACCTAGGAATACCAGGACGTGGTCAGTACTTGGGAGACCACCTAGGAATACCAGGACGTGGTCAGTACTTGGGAGACCACCTAGGAATACCAGGATGTGGTCAGTACTTGGGAGACCACCTAGGAATACCAGGAACTGGTCAGTACTTGGGATACCACCTAGGAATACCAGGACCTGGTCAGTACTTGGGAGACCACCTATATATACCAGGACCTGGTCAGTACTTGGGAGACCACCTAGGAATACCAGGACCTGGTCAGTACTTGGGAGACCACCTAGGAATACCAGGACCTGGTCAGTACTTGGGAGACCACCTAGGAATACCAGGACGTGGTCAGTACTTGGGAGACCACCTAGGAATACCAGGATGTGGTCAGTACTTGGGAGACCACCTAGGAATACCAGGACCTGGTCAGTACTTGGGAGACCACCTAGGAATACCAGGACCTGGTCAGTACTTGGGAGACCACCTACGAATACCAGGACCTGGTCAGTACTTGGGAGACCACCTAGGAATACCAGGACCTGGTCAGTACTTGGGAGACCACCTAGGAATACCAGGACCTAGTCAGTACTTGGGAGAGCACATAGGAATGCTGTGGTCCACTGGAGAAGGAACTGGCAACCCATTCCAGTATCTCTGCCATAAATACCAAGTGGATAAGCATGACCATGGACATAAAGATGTGCCTTTTTGAGTTCCAGTGGTCACAAAGGGTTGAAAACGACTGAACGACACCAATAATGTTTTCTAACCTTTTAGTGATAAAATACAGAATATTAGTAACACTATGTCATGTGAATTGTCTGAGGAATAAAAGTGCAATTAGATCATTTCTCCTTTTAAGGTCCACACCTACTTAAGAAGAAGTCAATAGTAGGGGGAGTCTTTAAAATGTATTTAAAAATAAAACACAATTTATTTACAAACAAACGATGTGAGTCATGTGACCGGAGCGACCCAGCACATAAGGCAGGAAGCATTTATTGAAAAACCATTTTATTTACAAAGAACTTTTTAGTTGATTTAATAAACAGACAATAGATACTCACAGACCATTATCTAGGACATACACTGACCCTTTAAAAGCTGTTGTTGTTTTTTTTTTTTTTTACCTAACTAAATAGTGTTGTCCTCATTATTAATACAAGTTTTTGAAAATAGCAAGGCATAAAAAATACCAGTATTAGTATATTAGACCAATAGAGGTACTGTCACTTTAAGTTGTCTGCGTCTTTGTTAAAAATCACAGCTTTATAACTTAGTAAATTAACCACATTTTTGCATTCCTGTTAAATGAGATGGTTGATACCAAGTTATTATTCATTGTAATTGTTAATTGTTGTGGTAGTCCAGTCCTTCAGTTGTGTCCAACTATTGGTGACGACATGGGCACAGAGTGGGAGGACTTTATAATGTAATTTTGATGTGCACTGTGCTCTCTCTCTCTCTCTCTTATATATATATATATATATATATATATATATATATATATATATATATATATATTGTTGTGGTTCAGTCCTTCAGTTGTGTACGATTCTCTGTGACCCTATAGACTGCAGCACGCCTGATACAGTAATTGTTTTTCTGGTTGTGCCAATCCATATGGTTTTCTTGGCAAAGATACTCAAGTGGGTTGCCAGTTCCTTCTCCAGTGGACCGCAATTTGTCTGACCTCTCTAGCCCACCTTGAGTGACCGTACATGGTATAGCTCACAGCTTCATTGAGATACACAAACCCTTTCACTATCACAAGGTAGCGATCCAGAAGGGGGTAGTTGTTGATACAAAGTTATTATTCACTGTAATCCGTGCTTATTTAAAAAAAAATTGAAATACCTGATTTTTATTATTTTTAATCCACCAAAATATGTATTTAAATGTAACAAAAAGAATGAATAAAAACCCCTCTCCGTGGATGGTATTTAGCCACAGAAAGTAGTTTTTTTTTTTTTTTTGCTGTTGCAGCGAAATGTCTCCCAAAATTAGACTTAAAAAAAACACAGTCTCCGGTATCCATGGCAACTGCAAAAGCTAATTCTGATTTGCATTATTCAAACCAAAACACAGGGTTATTTGACTTAAATTTACAGCTATTGCTGACTGGTATCGCAGAGCTCGGCTCATTTATATAATTCAATTATCTTACGTCAAAACAATTTGGTTGGATTCCATACCCCGTAATGAAGGCATTTTATGTCTGTGTAATAGAGCAGTTTGTTTGTTTTACTGATTTTGAGTCCTCTCTTTTGCTAAAATAAAGGAAATAACTATAGGAAAATGCTAAAATTCAGTACTAATTACATCTTATACTAATTTATTTATGCACCTTTTGGTGTTAAAGTGATCACATATATAGTTCTCAGCAGCGCGACTGTGCCAAATTGGTAATGCAATGTTAAAACTGCGGGCGAAGCTAGGGCCGATGAAGGTGGTGGAGATGATCATCCCTACAATCCCGTACGACTTAGGCAGGGAGCGCCAAAGGCTCTCACTGCGCTGGTGGAGATGAGCGTCCTAGGCGCTCATCGCATGCAAGCCTCGCAAAGCAAGGTGAGCTGTTAACTCGGAGCACTTAAGCGCTCATCGTCTGCGAGGCGAGCCGTTAAGGCACTACAACTCACAGTAGTTGGGCGATGAGCGCCAAAGGCGCTTATCGCCTGCATGCCTTATGTAGCGAGGCGAGACGTTATGGCACTACAACTCACAGCACTTGGAGGATGAGCACTCATTGCTTGACTTATTAAATTGCCATTCGCCCAATTGAATAGGGCTCTATATAAGCACAGAGCATCTTTTTTTTAAATACGTTTTTACTTACTGAAGACCTTGCTTTTGCATAGAAGATCAATAAATACTTCCTATGTGCGTATATAGAGCCCTATTCAATTGCTACTTACTATGGGCCTCATTCTATTAGCGGCTGCAGCCGTTGCGGGGCCGCAAGGACCGGCCGCAAGCTATTCGGCTATTCTATTCCCTTGCGGCCGGTGCCTTGCTATCTCTTGCCGCGCCAGAGGAAAGCCTTTGATCTAAAACGGCCGCAAGAGATTTGCAATTCAATTGCTCCGGGAAACCTCTCTGCAAGGCTAAAAGCGAGCCGCAGCTTACTTGCAGGAAAGAGGTCTCGCTAGCACCAATTAAGCACATAAAATAGCTCAAATAAAGCCATCCTGCACTTTGAGAAGACTATAAAGTGATATTCGGTCTTAGCAAAAATAGCACATAATTATCCTGTACTCAAATCCGTAAAATATTTTATTTTTAATATCCGTAAAATATCCATGTAAAAAGTCCAGAGTGCTTGGAGCACATCAGACCCGCCCACGCCGCAGCCGGAAAATAAAGAGTTAATCTGAACTCGGGTTTGGGCTGATGTGCAAGCTTGAGAGGGGGTTACTTTTAATCCTCATGTCCCCCAATATGATCCCTAGCATTTACAGAGCTGTACAGTGCAGGCTTGAATTTATTTTTGTGTTTTTACATTTCTGCGCTTACGGCCGGTTCCAAGATATGCGGCCGGCCGTAAGATGAGACCCTTGCGGGGCCGTATAATAGAATCGCGAGTTAACAGAACCCCCGCAAGGAATCGCAGCCTTACGGCCGATTTACGGCCGCTAATAGAATGAGGCCCCAAGTGCTTATATAGAGCCCTATTCAATTGCCCCATTCGCAATTCAATAAGGCTGTTAGGTTGCAAGCAGTTGACGAACATGGGACTTAGAAAAAAAAACATTACGAGATGCGGGATCTAGAAAAATTGAATATGAGACGCAGGACTTAGAAAAAAATATATACGCGGTAGGAAAAATGCCCGA
This sequence comes from Discoglossus pictus, assembly GCA_027410445.1. Classification (NCBI taxonomy): domain Eukaryota; kingdom Metazoa; phylum Chordata; class Amphibia; order Anura; family Alytidae; genus Discoglossus; species Discoglossus pictus. The sequence goes on along the minus strand of CM050171.1, from coordinate 10,482,715 downwards.
AAAACACACATAAAAAAAAAAAAAAATAAGACAACAAAAACATTACACACAGCACGGGGGAACAGCCAGGACGTCTGGGAGTGAGGTGGAACGGGAATTTAAGTCGATTTTAAAGAGTTTCAGCGCTCGAAAATCAGCTAAGCAAAAAAAAAAAAAATGGCGGGCAAAAAAATTAAAGCGAGGCTACACAACCCTGGACCTCACAACACATTAACAACCGCGTACCACTTTAACACAGGAACGTACGAGGTACAAAATATACTACTACAAAAGACTCCAAATACTTGCGAATCGCGTAGGACATAGACAAACTACCCTACTTTACACTACGAAATTGCACATCACAACATTACGCATCTACAGTCGCGCTTTACACAAATAAACCGACGGTTTGCCCTCGCGCACGCAGCCTACTTCTAATGCACAGTTGGGACATTCATAAAAATATCTCCTCAGGCCAGCGACTGTACAACTGGACATTATATGCTGCGGGAACATGAAGAAAGATTGTTAGCTCTTCAGCCTATTGATTGATGGATATATTAATTACAAATAGGTGAAGTATATTAATTCATTAAGTAAAAATTAATTGGTTATTATTTGCAAAAATAGAGACATATGTATCTGTCTTTGTGATGAGCGCAGAGGCTGCTCAGAGGAGCAAAAGTACACCAGAGGAGAGGCTGGCAATGAGCGCCGAAGGTCCTCACAGTACAAGAACCTTCACATTGTGTGGCAAACAGCATTGCCATGGCTTCAAATTTTATTGACCACCATTTTTTAACGGGCAAGTCGCTAGTAATAAATAATGAATATAACCTAAGAAATAAGAAATATCAAATAATAGATAGAAATATTAAAACCAGTCAGTTTTTTTATCACAATACATGTAAAACATGAATTCTAGTACTTAAATGAGTTATAAGTGTTACTACAGTAAGTGCCGATCCCGATTCATAGTAATTCTGCAAAATAATAATGTCTTAAAGTGGTAGTGATGGAAATGTCAATGTTCATGTAAAAAAAAACTGTTTATTATGCCACAAAAATGCTCATTTATGTCTATATTTAAGCAGAAAATCGCACTTTTTGATGGAATCTTTTATTTCAGATGTAACACTTTCACATCTAGAATATGAACATAATATAGCAATGATCTTTACTTTCTAGTACAAATGTAGCAATGCATTACCATACATTAGCATTTCCTTTGTACGTTTATACACGATTCATATTCAGAAAATGCATTAACGTTGCAAGAGCGTAATTTCACTTTTTATTAAATGACAGCAGAAGTGACTTTGGAAATACTACAATGATTATCCTTTAGAATAAAAGTTAAGTTTTACAGTGTTTTTCTAGTCAGTTTAATGTGTTTGATTTGAAAATATGAAGTATTTCAGGATTCAACTATTATATGTATTTTGTGTATACTATTTATTCATATATAGCATATTGCTGGTTTCTTGTTGTTGTGTAGTTGTTCAGTCATGCCTGACTCTCCGTGACCCCATGGGTGGCAGCACGCCAGTCACAACTTGTGACTGTTGTTGTGCTTATCACTAAGGTTTTCTTAGCAAAGATGCTCGAGTGGGTTGCTAGTTCCTTCTCTAGTGGACTTCAATTTGTCTGACCTCTCTGCTATGACCGGTCCATCATGGGTGACCCTCACAACTTCATTGTACACAACCCCCTGCACGAAGACAAGGTAATGATCCAGAAGGGGATTGTTGGTTTACTTAAAGGTATATTGCAGTTTTTGGGATATCCTACGTAAGTTTGTCTGATTGGGCGTCTCAATTCAAATAATTTAATTGAGGTATTCTGTATAAATTAAATTTGATATTGCTTGTGTGAGCTCCACCCCTGAGGAACCTATAAAGGTAGAGCATATTAGCCAATGAGCTGTCACTATCACTGCTACAGCTTTGTCTCAGCCAGTGTTGTACCTGCCTCTGATTGGCCACAACTAATTATGAATTTAATGCTAATTTTGCTTGGATTTTCAGGGGCATTCCTTCTCAAAATTAATGAAAAATTGTGTAAACTTATTGGTAAGTTTATTAATGTTTATTTGGGGATTTTTCATGCAAAATTATGTTTATATACACTACTAATTCTCCTCTATCAGATGCATGCATGATCTTCCATATACCTTTAATTCATTTGTGACTTCTAAGGCTTTTTCAACCAGCAACCTCTTAAATATGTGCATCCCGCCTTGTAGATCGCTTCTTAATGGCTCTTGCTGTACGACTCGAGAAAAATTGGATAATTAATAAAAATGAGTGTTTATAAGATGACATTCCCCACAGATACACACTTCACATTATTAATATTAAGATCAGCTCCAGCAGATCTCATTCACGGGCAGCATCCCTGGAAAATTAGAAAAACCTCCGCACTTTACGATTTCGGACACATGTTAAAGTGGAATTGATGGGTTTTGCATCTGCTATTTATTTGCGTTTGTTTGTCTCTTAGTGACCTATGACCTGAGAATGAGTTGTGCATCACAAAATACTATCCCTGGTCATGAGATAAAATAGCGGAAATTGGAGAACAGTTATACTTGCCCTAGCATGCACAGGAAGAAAATAATGTAAATATTAAACAATATTGATATTATTATATATAAAAAAAATGCTGTAAAAGTTAAAAAGTGTATTTTTGTATGTTTGAAATATATCAGTATTCTTAAACTCCGCCCATTTTAGTTTTGTTCTTGGACATGACAATTTCTACGGTGCATGACAACATGTGCATAACAATATCTATATACAGTATATATCTTTGAAACTATTTCATATTTTATATATATATAATCAACACACTTACTACTGCTTCCTTAGTCTGTACAGAGCTTGTGGATGCGGCAGCGGCGCAGGCGCACACACATGGTGTACATGCATTGCGAGTCAGAGCCGAGAGCTGCAGAGGAAGACACAGGGGAGGGGGGGGAAGACGAAAGGCAGAGGGGAAAGGAAGATACAGGAATGAGGGGGAGGGGGGAGGAAAGACACAAGGGAGGGGGAAGAGACATATAACATGTTCTTACTTCTAAGAAGTCCCAGAGTAACACATTCTCATCTTCTGGAGCCTCTACATTTTTTCCTGTTTACTCTCATTTAGGGTGCCATGTTTCAAGGCCAGGTCTACAGTGAGGTGCTTCACATTACCAGTGTCTCATACTGCTCTATTGCAAGCAGACAGTGACATGCTGTTGCTCTGAGCCTTATGACATTGGTAGTATAAAGCCCCTTCCTGTGTGTGTAAAACATGGCGCCTTACCTGAGACAGAATAGGAAGGAAGTGGGACACCCAACACTCTACCAATGTATCAGGCTGCTCTGCTACAAGCAGACAGTGACATGTTGTGTGTCTGAGCATCATGAGAGTAGTATAAAACCGTTCCTATGCATGTGAAACATGGCGCATTACATGAGAGAAAACAGAAAGAAAGGGGGAGACTCCAAAAGGTGAAAATCTGGTACTTCTTAGAACTAAATCTACATTTTATATGACAATTACATTAAAATAGATACATTAATTAAAAATCTTAGGTAAACCTTTATCTATAACAACAACAAAATTGCCAAAAGTCCCCTTTTACTTAGTGTACTTTCACTCTGTACAGATAGATTTCATCCATTTTTTTAAATATTGTCCCAGTGCATAAGACTCACTCTCCTTGGATGAATGGACAGTTTATGAACAGCAGTCCTGATACAAAATCCATTATCAACATGTTACTACACGTGCTAAATGATAAAGGCCACATTGAATTAGTAAATAATAATATACAGTATATATATATTTTTTTTTTATTGATCTGTATATAGATATATAGACAGACAGAGATAGATAGATAGATAGATAGATAGATAGATAGATAGATAGATAGATAGAGATAGAGATAGACACATAGACAGGTAGATAGATAGATAGATAGATAGATAGATAGATAGATAGATAGATAGATAGATAGATAGATAGACTGTCGGACAGGTAGATTGATAGATAGCTAGATAGATAGATACAGTATATGGATAGATAGCTAGATAGATAGATAGATAGATAGATAGATAGATAGATAGATAGAGAGATAGAGAGATAGATAGATAGATAGATAGATAGATAGATAGATAGATAGATTGATTGATTGATTGATTGATTTATATCCTTAGATATACATGTTATAATACAGTAGTTGGACACCTCTGATCTACATGATACTGCAATACAATAGTTTTAATGATTTTGTTGGCTCTTTAACTCATGTATCAAAAACTTCACTTTGCTGGATTGATATAGTGTCCCTTTAATTGTTTATTATGAATGGTTTTAATGTAACTTAAGTAGTTATGGATCCAGACAATGACACATCCTGAGGATCCTGCCTATTCCACTGAAGGACAGATGCAACGAGCAGAGGGAGAAGCATTTAATAAAAATGTATCCGTAGATTGTGTAATTAATTAGTTGGAGTCCAAGGAGCCGCCTGGAAGCCGCTGATTGGTTTCTGATTCATATACACAGCAGAGTTTTGCTTCAAACTTCAGGGTTATTAATGGATGGCTGAGTTTTTTAATTTGTTTTGCTTTATTGTGCAATAAAACCATCATCTCTCCTAAAAACACGGCTCTAAATCCCTCACCGATCTGCTGACTCCTCCAAAGGTTGGACGTTAGAGCTAAAACCAACAGCCATTTGTAGAGTAAAATATGAGTAGAGGACCTGGGAGTGAGGGCATGGCCTTTATTGGGACTTGGCATTATAATTCTGGGCCAGATTCCCTAAGTGGAGAAGGAATTGATCAGCACTGCTCTACATCATCAAATAAAGCATTCGTAACCAAGTAAACAAAATGATCAAATTGGTAAAATAAATGAATATTTCACTGTTTTAAGGTGTTTTCCCAACACAATTAATTGTCCAGTTGTCCATTTTCACTACTGCCGGGTGCTTCCTTGACGCTGTAGGAACTGAAAGGACCACAAATCACAAGCACTCTGCAAATCCAATGCACTCTGCTGCATCCAAAAATGGCAGTTTTTTTGTGGTTTATCCAGACATATTTTTAAATGGAAAAAAGCTGAATTAATTTATTCTAGTGAACAGAGTACATTGGCATTAGTGGGAATCGGCTGTGGCCTGAGAACGTTTCCCTTTAAGCTCAATATAAAGGCAGGAGCAGCTGAACTACTGATAACCGCCAGGGTAAGTAGGCAAATGGAGGCTTTGAAAGCAGAGGGATTAAAAAAAAACATTGTGAAAAGAGCCTAAAATTAAAATGTTTTACAACGTTTCCACTTTCTTTTGCTTTACATGGTGATGTAGAGAAGTTCAATGTCCCTTTAAGTGTATATGTGAAAGGCTGCAATTGGCCATGGCAGGCCCTTTCTGGTCTTCATTAAGGCTGCATTATTATACTGAGGACCGTGATACTTTGTCTAATATTAAAGTCTTATCATTATTGTAATCTATACCAACGGGATATACTTTTCACACTTTCATGTAATTGATTCTTAAAATACTAAAATTATAAGCACAAGTATTTAACCTCAAAATGTTAAATAACATCCAGTTGTACTTATTTATTTCTACAATAACTGGGGCCTTTGCTGCTTCAAATTAAAGGGGCACTTTCAGCAAAATTTTATTATTTTATATAAATGTTTAAAATAGATGAATTAATTAATTTTATTTTCTGTAATTTGATTATGATATAAAATATACACATCCAAGTGTGTAGGAATGAGGGGGGGTTACATATATTATATTATACATATGTGTATATATATATATATATATATATATATATATATATATATATATATATATATTGCACATACTATTTACTGTAATACTGTACGGTGGAGGCTTCTATCGCTCTTTTGCCCACTATATATTAAATGATTGTTGTGGTGAACTACCTACTCATAAGGTCCACTACACAAGCTGGGATGCCACTCCAATCTGATGATAGCCAGTAAGCTTGAAACAGCTGTACGTGTATAGGATTCTCAGCTTGTGTATTATGCGACATACCAAAGCCATGTTTAAAATGGGCTATGCATTAAAGCGCGAGGCATTTGTGGGCGCATTTGCATGACCATGCTCAGCTTTCCAGAATACAGTGTAATAATTGTATTTCTCAGAATTCTGAGCTGGAAACAGTTTTTTTTAACTTGTTTTAGACCTTCAAATGTAAACATATTTGTACTATTTATTTACTATATACATATATATATATATATATATATATATATATATATATATATATATACACACACACAGACACACATATATACTTACATACGCACACACACATATATTATATATATACACACAGACACACACACACATATATATATATATATATATATATATATATATATATATATATATATATATATATATATGTGTATATCCAGACACACAGATTATTTCCTTTTGATAACTTCCTCTTTCTTCCTGTTCTCACTCATAGAGCTATGATATAAGACCACTCCCACAGGGGAGGAACTTCCCACTAACAGGTTCCAGAATCTGTTATCCTGGGGACTTCTTAAAAGTAATTGAAGTCTAATTTTTTTGTAATGAGGAAAATACATTTACTTAATTAACCTAGTTACAAAATTATACAAAGAGTTATTTTAGTACAGTTCTTAAATATAACCTCATAGTCTCTATGATGTTTCCATTACCTTTTATATAGAGGGTCTTTAAATTATGGCGTTGAGTTTTAATCCAAAATTACCCAAATTCAGAAATAAAATAAAATATTAATTACCCCCTGAACTGCAATTCACTTTACTAAAACTGGTGTTTTAGAGGAAACTGCAAGTTTAGGAAAACACACTAAATCTTTAATGTTTTCAAATACTACGGCTTTGAAAAAAGCTTTTGATGATGGCTCATGCCTTTTATATTTAATTTGAATCATTATTTATTTATTTTTGGATTAGGTAAGAGAGAAAAAGAGTCACTGCTGGAATTTGAAAAATTAGTCACAATGGCTTTGGGGGTTTAATGACATTTAAAGGGGCTGTTTAGACCCAAAAAATGTTTTTGTCTAAACAGTCTGTTTTTATAGAAATGTTTTAATTTGTTTGATTAATTAATTTTACTATCCTCAATTTTTAAACTAAATTAATTCATTTTTTTTTTATTTCAATTATGATATAAAATGAATATTTCACTTACTTTTAAGAAGTACCTAGACTATTATCTTCTGGAACTTCCCTTTCTTCCTGTTCTCATTCATGAGAGGTGCCATCTTGTACAGCTGTGCTTATCCAAAGCATGCTTAAATAACAGCCCTCACTAAATAAAAATGAATTTGCCAGAGTTCATAACCCCTCCGCCTATTCCCCCTAACCTCTCATAAAATAATGAGCAAGTATCCCTCTTCTCCCAGTGTGCTAATGGGCCTCATTCACTTCACTCTTTTATGCTTTGGGGTGGGGGTTATTAACCCCACATTGACCTCCTTGTGTCTGTCCAACTCTCCATTACATCATAGACCGCAAAACACCATGCTGATCCACTTGGTACTCATTGCAGAGATACTGGAGTTGGTTGCCAGTTCCTTCTCCTGTGGGCCACAGCATACAGCTCCTGGTATCCCTAGGTGGTCTCCCATCCAAGTACTGACCAGGCCTAACCCTGCATGGCTTCAGGGTTGTGTGACCTCTTGGTTTCCTGACCGAATCCTTACCACTGAACCACCAGGGTACCCATAAAATTCCTTAGTTGGGATTGAACCACAAACCTCACACTTAAACCAGTTGAGCCACAGGACAATCACATTAACCTCCTTATCTACCCTAAATAAATAATAAATGCCCCAATGGGGTCTCAATGTTCCCAACTCATCTCCAAGGGCCATATGGCTATATACATATAATCAAGTCTCTAGTAATCAGGGTTGTCATTAGGTGGTTACAGGGAGTACTGCTGTGTGCGGGCTCAATAATTAGAAGGCCCCTAGTTCTCCTGAGTCCTTTGAGGCCTATATAATTAACTCACACATGTGGGTCTGTTCATCAGGTCATTCTGTTGATAGCTGCAGCTCTCATTTGATAGGTATAAATCTTGATTCTCCCTGTGCTACCAAGTGAGTTCACATTGCAGTACAACATTAGTGTTACCAAGACGACACAATAATAGCAATCTTGCCGCTACGCGTTTCACCCAGTATGTGGCTTGTTCAGAGCTATCATGTTGTAATACAACCCCTTCTGTAAGCACCGGAGGAACTAAAAGCTGCAGCTATCAGCTACCAACTGCATGGAGTAAAAGACTAGCTGTTATTGGCTGTACGCGTTTCACCCACTATGTGGCTTCTTCAGCCTTATAATGTTGCAACATAACCTCATCTAGAAGCATAGCGGGAACCAAAAGCTGCAGTTATCAGCTGCCAACTGCATGGACTAAAGGACTACCTAAGGATTACAGTGACTTTGCTTAGCACTAACTATTGTTTTTAATATCAACCTAGAAACTGCAAGAACGATCCAAAAAACAGCAGGTTATTATACGATTCTACATTTAAATAATAAGGGACTGCAAAGGCGCAGTTAGGTTCTCTCTCACTTCTACCAGCTCAGTTTTATATATCTATTTATATAAAGTGGATTAAGCCTACAGAATAACACAGCTATAGCAAAACTTGTACATTTTAACACTTCATCATGAACATAATAAAAAAAACAAAATACAGTAAACATTTCCAAATACTATTTTACTATGTTTTTCACAATATTAATAGTTAATTACACAGATTATATTTTCACTATATATTTTTGCAGTGACTTTTTTCCCTTAATACCCAAGTTATCCAAGCACAAAAATACAGTTTAATAAACAAATTCTCTCCCAGTAGTTTTATTATCAGCGAATTTCAACCGAGTGCAAACACTATATGTAATTTTCTTTTCTTTTTAAATGATTAGCCAAGCTTTGGTTTAGAAGTCTATTCAGGCCTGTCGTGTAAGTAATATCAAAATATGGTTCTATTGAGAATTAAGTTAGATTTTGTATTACTCTATTGCCCCCCTGGTAGAGGTTTCAAAACCCCTGTCTTACATATGGATGGGCGATACAGCATTTTCTGTTATTAATTCAGGAGTAAAAAATGTATTTCTGAGCATTTTGTGGTATACTTTTATTTTCTGATTATTTTAATAAAATACAAAATAAAAAAATATTAAATACTGCTCTAGATCATCAAAAAGACACATAAAATTACCTAGTACCTAGTGTTCTATCATACTGTCATGTGAGTAGACACATTGTTACACTATTAAAGGCCAGCTAGTACCCCTGAAGATGTCAGTGACTCTGGCGAAACGTGTGTCGGGTCCATGGTCTGATTGGAGTTACCTGCTGTATGTAAAAACCGTCTTTGGTTTTTGGATTTGCCCTGATTATTAAGTCCCCATGCTGATTCTGTCATTAAAAGAAAAACTAAACATATCCTGGTTACAAATGTGGAGTATCTAGTAACAGATTTATTTTGATAAATTAAACTGAGTAATAGGAGCAACAATAGGATTTAACCTATTTATTATCTTAGTGCCGATGGAGCATCATCTAATTACTCTCTACATTATAGCTCCTTTATTAGTAGGCTCTTTAATTGACTCAGGTATATCTACTTACTTTTAGGATAGTCTTTTCAGGCAATCCAATTAAATGCCTCACTATGCCTTCTATATCTTTTCTCTTATGCCATTGCTGGCTCTGGTTATATTGGTTATAAATTGATTTGACAGGCGTATATGGCACCTCCATTTGTTTTTATTAATTTTTGTTCTAAGTATTTTAAGGTGAATTACATAAAAGTAGTATTTCATATTTGCTTGGCTAATACTAATAAGTGCAAGGCACTACAGATAAAACATCTTTCTTATAAAGCTTTTGAGACTTGAAGGTTCTGGAAGGACCAAACATCACAAACATAATCAAATAGCAATACCCCTACACCCAAAGAATGTCTGTTCTGTTTGATTCTTTAGATATGCTAAATCAAAAAAGCTGAAAAATAAATCTTGTTTTGCAATGAAGAGCATACATAAGGATTTAGAGGGAGCTTGTAATGTTTGGCCCCTTCATGAACTTAGAGATTGCCCCCATAAGCTCAATAAATTCTGTGGCGCAACTTCATAATAAATAAAAAAAACATTCTTACACCTTTTCTACTTGATTATGTCTATGCTTCTTGATGGTGCAGAGAGAGTCTCTTTGATTACTCTTCATGTGAGTTCTATTATAATAAAAGTTGCAGCTTTTTGCTATATCACCCGGAAAGCTTAGTGAATGTAGAGAAGGGCTTTTGAATACTATTACTTTATTCTTCTCAATGTATTCAGTGGAAACTTTGTTTGAAAAAAAATCCTGTTTTTCATTATCTGTAAAAGTAATTATTTTTTTTCAGTGGAAAGTGTTGAACCATCAGCCATTAAGGTGAATCAGACAATTGAGAGATAATCCACCTCTGCCTCCTGCCAGTTTCTCGCTTACCCTGATTTCAATATAATGTCTCTCAAGACAATTAAAGAGATACATTAGAGCTGTGATTACTAATGGGTTATTCTATAAATGGTACAAAGTGTATTATTTTAAACTGATAACATCTACAAATGGATGCTACGGTATTGGAAAAAAAAGGTGATATTCACTTTAGGTTATAATTATAAACGGAAAAAAAAGCAGTGTTAAAAGAACTTGCTGAGTAATTTTATTTCTTATATGCATTTTTAACTAGGTGACTTAATTGTATCCATCACAATGTAATTGTGATACAAAGCTAACACGTTATTTACTTTTAAGAAGTCCCCTAGAATAAAAATTTCTCAACTTCTGGAACCTCACCCTTTCTTTCTGTTCTCTCTGATGTAGGGTGTCATAATTCACAGCTGTGACCAAAAGCAGATTAGGTCCTCTCCTCTGCAGGTTTCTGTGTATTGGTGCTAGGGATTCTGCTTCAGGAACCGGGAAGATAACAGTTAGTAAGTGACTCTGTCCCAATCACTGAACATGAAATGGTGTCAATGTCTCATTCGTGTTTCCTCTCTATGTCTCAAGCACACATCAATAAGTATAGAAGTAGTTTTAGATATCCATAATGTTCTTCTCCCATTCCACTGAGCTCATGAGCCAAACAGCATTTTGTCCCGTGCAAAAAGCGAAAGTCCACTATGCAACTAAAACAACAGCACTTCACTTCAAGTTTCTCCCCCATCAAAGCTCAAAATCCTCAAAATATTGTTATATTCCTAAACTGGTAACTAGAATTTCATAAAGTTTTTGCTTATCAATCTTCTAAATTATCACATTTCCCAACTTTACCTTTTGTTTGTATTTTTCAAGAACTTTTTGGATATGTTTTAAGCTGGTGAACCTGTTGCTTGTTAAAGCTGTTGCACAAGCTCCCACAGACTCCTCTAATTCCCAGTACTGTTGTCTCAGAACAGAATGTCCTTAGGCATTACAATTTTATGTAAACATACAGAAGGTTCCTCTGCGTTCCAAGCGTCTGCTTCCTCGGTATCTGCATTTGCTTTTGATAAATCCTTTAGTCTTGATGTGTTTTAGCAGGAATATATTGCCAATTGTAGCTCAAGATTTGGTTTCCTGAGGGGACGAGAGGCTTAAAATCTCAATCAGTCTGTTTATGCGTTTGTGGGGCCCCCTCTGGCTGTGTGTCATGCTTGGTTTCCGAGATCTGACTTTATAGCGTTGATCTTTTGAGCTTTTTTTGGCAGATGTTCCTGTCAGGAGACTCTGATGCTGGTTGCAGATGCCCCTGAATATATCAATATTACGGTGCATGTATGCAGATCATACATTAGTGATGAAGAGTAGAGAGCAAAGGAAAAGATTTCTGAATGAAGAATGAAAGTCTATAAATAAATATTGTGTATAGTAATCTTTAGAAAGTGCATTATTCCAGCAGTTTAATGAGAGTAATTTAAAATGCTTTCTTGGCACTAACTGGAGATGTAATGCACAGAGTAAGAAATTGTGTCTAAGGTTTGCCAACACACATAAATATATGATTCAGATTACCGGAAATATATTTTTGCTGCATCTTGGGTTTACTCATCCAAGTACAATCTAGGTTTTGTATGACTGCTTCAGATCTTGCAGGACACTTGGGCTTATATACTTATGTATACTTCTCATTATGGCCATAGACTGGAATAAGAGCCCCAGGCAGAAACACAAGGCCAGGCAAAGCCAGGGTATATCCGGGAACCACTACAAAGCAATACAGGCATGTAGCCACCAAATGAATATACAATTAGGCAGGGAACACTGGGCTATATAGACTTTCTCAGTCCCTTAGTATTCAAACATGTAGAATCAATAATTAAAATTAGATTTTGCTTTGATTAGTCTTAAAACTTCTAAGATAGTTTACAAATATTTTGTCCAAAGCAAAGTCCTTAGGTAGTATTTTTGATCATCCAGTTAGTAGCTGCAGCTCTTGGTTTCCCTGATGAGGTGGCTTTGCAACGTGATGGAGAAACAGTAGTAGCAATCGACATATCAACATATTACACCAACTAGAACTAAGAACACGTGGATGAAATATGCTGATTGCTTTGCACAAAGGATTTTGAATACTATATTACTACTATATATATATATATATTTATATGTCTCTTTGTCTGCCTGTATATCTATCATCATTTATGTCGGACTATAATTCTATCTATCTATCTATCTATCTATCTATCTATCTATCTATCTATCTATCTATAGTTCTATCTATCTATCTATCTATCTATCTATCTATCTATCTCTTTATCTATCTATCTATCTATCATCTATCTATCACTTTAACTATCTATCTATCTATCTATCTATCTATCTATCTATCTATCATCCTGTCTGACTATCCATCACTATGTCTATATTACTCTGATCCTGTTTGTCTACATGTCTTCCTGTCTATCTATCACCATGTTCTATTCACCTATGTTCTAGTCTATCATTCTGTCAGTCTATCTATCTATCTATCTATCTCTCTCATACTATTTTTTTAACAGACCACTACTGCCAACAATACGCAGCAGTCCAAGTAATCAGTCACTGTCTGTCTGCCTGTCTATCCATCGTCCTGTCTATCTCATATTAAAGTATGTCTGTCTAACTTATGGAGATCGTATGAGATGCCCGGAACATAAACTCTACCTCTTTTGGATAAAGAACATTCCTTGCCATCTCTTATCTATTTCTTGATATACTTCTGCTTACTTGTCTACTCTCTTGCCAAACTCCAAGACCCACCAACCAAGTGTGCAAGAACATCCCAACATGGACCTGGTACATCAGGACTTGGTTGAGTGTCACTTGGCCTTTATCTCAGCTATGAGGGACCTGACCTCGGCTAATATTTGAATTATTGCTTATAAAACCTAAATATGTAATATTTTTGCACTTTCTAATAACATGTCCAGTAACAAGTTTAATTTTTCAAAAGACCATACAGAAAAAATGGAACTACAATTGTGACGAGATCAGTCTCGTCACTGCGAATTGGAGAAGTCTGGTTGCCCACATTCTGCCGTTTGACTACGGCCCATGTTGACTTTCCCCCTACAAAGACATGGAAGCCATGCTTCATTTGGTCAGAAAGGACTATGATCTAACTTTTGAACCACTGGACCAATTTGTATCATTTTGATTTAAAGTTATGAAAAATGTGTAGAAATGTGTTACAGATTCTGACCACCCCCATCTATGAGTCACTAAGGCCAGATGGTTAAGAACAAAGGTTATCTACAGGCACACCAGGGGAGATAGCTGAACAAAGGGAGTTCCAGACATGCTGGCTCCAAAACCCCTGGGGTTTCTCAGCTTTCTTAGCAGGGGCACAGGGGACAGCAAAAGGCCATGTTTCCCCTCCAGTGGTCAGAAGCCAAATGACTCTATTAGCCACACCTAGTGGGCGGACCTGGGAGGAGTCTCATATTTCCCACGGTGTGACACTATGTGATTGGCCAGAGGCCATTAGGGGCTGACCTCAGGTAGCCCCACCCTCTACTGTGTATGTGGAAATGGTTTTAATATGTCTTTGTAATTAATAAAGAAGAGAGTTCACTGCTTGACCCTCAAACACAGAGCTTATGTCTCGTTCTTGGGGGGATTCATGGTATGCTGTTACAGACTGACTGCCAGGAGTGTAAGCATCTTGGGGTGCTGTTCCTGTTCAGCTGCTAGCGGCTATTCGTGAGGTTCCAGTTCAAGGCTTGGAGTATATTCCCCTTGGATCCAGTTTTGGGGGAATGGGTGTCCTGCAGTAGCTGTCCCTATATCACTGGACGGGCAGATCGGCTAAAACGGCCTTGGCGCCCCCCTTATATGTGTGGGGGTACCGTAACAACAATGGTCCATCAAAGGTGGTCAATGGTGGTCAATGTTTTTCTATATTATTCACTTAAATAACTAAACACGATAATTGGGCAAAACATTTTTATAAAGTAAAACACATAAACTCAGCCTTTATAGTTTGCAATTTCTTCCAGTTGACTAACGATGGAGCAAAAATTAAGAGATAACACAACAATCTTTAAATGTAGTATTTTAAAAAACTGTTTATTTATTCAAAAATCAATTCGCACCAATCTCACATTTTTTGTGCATTAATATGCACGTTATTTGAGCACATAATATGGTCCAATAGAGTTTTGGTGAGAAGTGCTGGCTTCCTCTTGAATCTTTGTGAATTGATCAAAATTAATGCCAGTTAATTGTCCAACAAAAAAACGTTTTGGCAAGCACCAATACGCGTTTCGTCTATATTGGCTTTTTCGGGGCTTTTAGTATATGATAATTTATCTGGTCTTGTGGGGATGGGACTACAATGGCCCATTAAAGGTGGTCAATGTTTTTTATGTTATTATTTTTCACTTGAATAACTAAACATGATGATAAGGCAAGATGTTTTTATAAAGCAAAACATATAAACACCTCCTTTACATTTTGCAACTATTATGTGTAATTATTGTGTTGCTCCATTTTATTTCCTACCATGCTGCTGCCTATAACTTTCTTAGGTGGGTATTGTGGTAACTTGTCTTCCTTGAATGGTAATTTAAACAGGCCTTTGTAGGAGGGCTGAGAATCTTTACTTCCCTCCCACAATTGCTCATGGACAGGATGTGATGTAAATTACATCATCTCAACTAAGGATATATCCAGGCAGGAAACTGGTGCTGCTTCCTGTTTTCTTCCTTGGTGGTGAGGGTGAGGAGGTGATTTCAATGGTCTGACCGTGGGTAAGATCAAGCGTTTGGGGAAGGGAATTACTATATATATATATATATAGGTAGATAGATTTAAAAGGGGGTGTTGCTCCGTGGGTCTGGGCTGTTGTGTTTTTAATACATTTATAGTATTGTGTTATCTGCCTTTTAATAAATACCTTTTAATGTAGACGAACCTTGTGTAATATTAATTTGGTGATACACCACATTTGGCGACCACGAATTTTAGACTTCTACAAAGGTTATTTATGAGGTAATATCACATTAATAGATAGTCAGATTTATTTATTTTATTTTATTTTATTATTTTTTTTGTGGGGAAGGAAAAAAAATTACTTTGTCTAATTATCCTCTGCATGGGAAATCAAGTGCTGATTGTGTGTGGAGTCTAGTTTGGGCCTACATTTTAATATACAAGTTTGGGCATCAGGCCTCAATTTTGAATATATTAGCAGGCCTAGTAGTTTTTCAGGCCTTCATTTTTATTTTATTGTAATAGACTACCAGCATAGGCCTCAATTATTATTATTTTTAATCCTTTATATCGTATTAGCTTATTTTGCTACATAAAACAAAGATATCATACAGTTTGTTTTTGTGGGTTTCAAATATCTGAGTGAGTTGAATATCAGAGTACAGGCCTAGCCCTGCATTTGAATACAATATGGTAGGCTCCATGCGGCTTTTTGTTGTATTTGAATGCTGATTTCCTTTGTATCCTAGTTTGGGCCTACATTTTAATATACAAGTTTGGGCATCAGGCCTCAATTTTGAATATATTAGCAGGCCTAGTAGTTTTTCAGGCCTTCATTTTTATTTTATTGTAATAGACTACCAGCATAGGCCTCAATTATTATTATTTTTAATCCTTTATATCGTATTAGCTTATTTTGCTACATAAAACAAAGATATCATACAGTTTGTTTTTGTGGGTTTCAAATATCTGAGTGAGTTGAATATCAGAGTACAGGCCTAGCCCTGCATTTGAATACAATATGGTAGGCTCCATGCGGCTTTTTGTTGTATTTGAATGCTGATTTCCTTTGTATCCTAGTTTGGGCCTACATTTTAATATACAAGTTTGGGCATCAGGCCTCAATTTTGAATATATTAGCAGGCCTAGTAGTTTTTCAGGCCTTCATTTTTATTTTATTGTAATAGACTACCAGCATAGGCCTCAATTATTATTATTTTTAATCCTTTATATCGTATTAGCTTATTTTGCTACATAAAACAAAGATATCATACAGTTTGTTTTTGTGGGTTTCAAATATCTGAGTGAGTTGAATATCAGAGTACAGGCCTAGCCCTGCATTTGAATACAATATGGTAGGCTCCATGCGGCTTTTTGTTGTATTTGAATGCTGATTTCCTTTGTATCCTAGTTTGGGCCTACATTTTAATATACAAGTTTGGGCATCAGGCCTCAATTTTGAATATATTAGCAGGCCTAGTAGTTTTTCAGGCCTTCATTTTTATTTTATTGTAATAGACTACCAGCATAGGCCTCAATTATTATTATTTTTAATCCTTTATATCGTATTAGCTTATTTTGCTACATAAAACAAAGATATCATACAGTTTGTTTTTGTGGGTTTCAAATATCTGAGTGAGTTGAATATCAGAGTACAGGCCTAGCCCTGCATTTGAATACAATATGGTAGGCTCCATGCGGCTTTTTGTTGTATTTGAATGCTGATTTCCTTTGTATCCTAGTTTGGGTCTCCATTTTATTATACAAGCTTGGGCACCAGGCCACAATTAGTTTGTTGTGTGTTTCAAATACCTGAGTTTGTTAATACTATTATTTTTGTTTTGTTTTTGGTTTTTTTTTTTTTCTCTTCTTTCTTTTTCTTTCTCTAGTCCTTTATCATAGTACAGGCCTGGAGAAAAATAATAAATAAACCATTTTAAATATTATATATATATATATATATATATATATATATATATTATTTCAGGCGTGCATTTTAATACACTATAGGCTTCCATACCTTATACATTTTGGGTGTCTTGCATATCCTCGTTCGGGTTTATCTCCTGCCCTGCAGGCCTTGCTATTATATTTTAAGTTAATTAGCAAGTATTACCTTCACCATACTAAGGTAAGTATAATTCGCATTGTGGGTACTAATCTATTTTTCTACATATTACACCTGGCCTACTGAATAGTCATCAACTATTGTTGGCTACTCAGAAGCATGCTACTTTAGTCGCAAATTGATTTGGATTCTTACTTGGGTGAGTAAAAGAGTAGAAATGTCTTTTCAAGGGGCCAAATACTTTCCCACAGAAGTGCGTGAGTACTTTAGGAAACATATTCAAAAACATGATGGTCCATATGAGCTTCCAGAGCCAGCAAACCCAGACAGTGGAAAAGAGAAGAGATTAATGGATGTTCTAAAACAAATTATAAATAACAAAAAGTATAGAACAAAGAAGAGAAAAAGTTTGGTCACACAAGCTGTTGTAGCCACAATAGGAGGCCTAATAGACTTAGTTGTAGAATTACGGCAGCATAATTTGGAAACAACAAAAAAAATGGAGGAAGCAATGGACAAAAGGGATTGTTTAAAAATTGCAGCTTTGAGAACAACTACAATTGTGGGGGAACTAGAAAGGGAGTTAGGAGAAATAGAGGAACAGAGGGATGCTTATGGAGTAAAAATAACAGAACTTCAAAACATAATAATGGACTATAAAAATAAAACAAAGTTAGAAGGGATAAAAGGAGTCAGAGACATTGCCAAAATATATCCAGATCTGGATATGTTCGTGGCACAAAATAAAGAACCAGTGCCGAAAATGAACCAAGATAGAAAGGATTTCTTATGTTATTCTGTTCCACAAGTAGATACCATACCACAAGCACCAGTTATTGTTTCAGAATTATTTAATGCAAGGCAAACACCTACAGGATTTTCTATGCAGACTCGACCGATGTCTATGGCAGATAAAGACAATTTCCAGAAATGGTGGGGAAGTATGCCAACTAACAACTTTAATACATTTACACATTGGTTTATGAGGGGAGCAGATAGAGCTAAAAAAGGAGGTCTTAACTTAGAGGAATGGACAGAACTGTTAGAATACGCTATGGGTCCTTTGGCTAGTAGACTATTGGGATTTAATAACAGTGTGTCTGATCAGGCAGGAAGAATTGCTGCAACTAATTTCTATCTACTTAGCATAGAGAAAGAAATAGCAAATATTACCATGAGGCCAATAGATGGTCCTAGAGAGGTAGCTCAAAGGATATTTTTTTGGTATACTCTACGACAACCTCAACAGCCTCTAGTGCTGGGCTCACCAGAACATATAGCAAAAGTAATGGAAGCCCTTCCCCGGGAGTGTCAAGAATTTATCAGGCTTTTTGATCCAACACCAACAGACTTGGAAATGGTACTAACTAGAGCTGATAAGTGGTGGATCAAGCATCCTTTCACAGAACAGGCCTGCTCTGTTTCAGCTGTAAGAACATTTAAGGTCGAGTCTGGTAGAGATATAGATGGTAATTGGAGAAACCAGACGTGGGATGTACCCCAGAACAAGAAGGATGATCAAAACTGGAGACCAAAACAGAACTTTGACAAAAGATGGAGAGATCCACCTAGGGACTATAGTAATAGGGATGGCAGCAACTGGAGGGCTAATCAGGAGGGAGAGAGAAACGGTAACATGGGCTATTGGGAACTCAGGAGACAGAAGGATAGGATAGAAGAGGAAAATCACATACTTAAAAACAAGGTAGCTGAGTCAGAGAGGAAATTGAAGGAAAATGAGGCAAAGATGATAAAAGAGGGACAGAGTAGAAGTGAGTCACAATGACAAATCCCAACCCCTGCGCCTCAGCATCTCATTCACTCAGCTAATTTAACCATGGATGAGGCAGGTCGGCCTACCAGTTATACAGTCATCGCAGGGGTAGGGAAAAATATGTTGGTAGATACAGGAGCAGCAGTTACAATGACCAACAGGGTCAAAAATGGGGATTCTTCAGTAAGTAGTATGGGAGTTACTGGGAATCCACAGGAGGTTAGAGCAGGTCCAATTGATGTAGCAGTTGGAGAAAAAACAATAGAAGTAGAAGCAATAGTGGGTTGGCCAGAGGAAATATTGGGAATAGAAGCTTTAAAAAAAGGAAATTTCATTGTAGATCTTGCCAATTTTTGTTTGTGGAAGACAGAAAAGGTGAATCAGGTAAGTACAGAGTTGACGAAAGGGGTTGTGCTCCCAATGGCATATATTGTCTCTCCGATAAAAAGTCTGAAAAAAAACAAACTGAAACTAGACGGACAACCAGAATGGCTGCAGAAGCTAATCCAAGACATACCTGTTTGGGCTACAGATAAATTAGACTGTGCAAGAATGAAAGGAATGGTCTTTTTGGAAGGAGGAGACCCACAATGGCAAAAGCAATATCCAGTCCCAAGAGAATCAGTGGCATCAATCACCAAGATGATAGAAATACTGGAGAGAAGTGGAATAATTAAATCTGGAAATGGGTATGCATGTAACTCACCATGTTGGCCTGTGAGAAAAGCTGTGTTAAAAGGGAATAGAGATGAAAAAGCAGCCTCATCATGGAGACTTACCATTGATTACAGGGCCGTGAACAAACTTGCAAAAAGAATGGCCCCTGTTGTTTTTGTTATGTATATGTTTCTAATGATGGAATCTAGTGTTCCCACAGAGCAAGGCTGTATAAGAATGAAGATGCGTGTCAACAGAAGATTGTGGTGGATTCTTGTTCCAGGATGGATAAGTATAAGCTGTATCACAGTAGGAATGGGGAGACAGGCAATAAGGCCAGAAGATACCGCAAATAAGGGAGAGAGTTTGAAAAGATTGGAGTTACATTATGTTCAAGCAGATAGATTTATTTGGCCCAGGGAATTGGAAGTAAAAGAGGGTGGAGGGTTACAAGTAAACATTATTTTGCCACATAATAGTACCAGGGGATTAGCTCTTAGAGCTCCAATACAAGAGAGGTTTACAAATATTACAGTAGTAGTGAGTAACTTAACATTAGAAGAAGGTGGAGAATGGGACGCTGCAGTTATAGCTGCCCAGCCTGACCTAGAGGAATTCTGCAATTTTGATACTGGAAAGGGGTGTGTTCTAACAATAGATGAAGTATTTGTCTCTGTAAAGGAGCTGCAACGTTGTAAAGATCAGAAGAAGGTACCATGGCCAATAGGCGGATTGGTGGTGGTACCAACACATGAAACAGTTGTGCAAGGGGTTGGGTGGACTTACTACCCAATAATTCTAAATTTTAATGATTTTTCTATTCCTCCAAAGTGCCCGGAATCACAGCGGCAGTGGTTTAAGCAAAGTATACAAGAGACCATCATTGAGTGGACCGGAGCAGGGAGTCGAGAAAAACGGGACACACTTGCAGCCCTTTTAGGAGAAGTCGGAACTGGATTGGGAGTATGGAATTCAGCAGACATCATTGGAGTGAACAGCCGGATAAACTCCCTTACTGATGGCATGGGACATGCTATGAAAACAGGTGGAGTAGCTGACTCCCTTACAGTGAGTAGACTGACAGACAATGTTGATGACATACACACCATTGCCAACAACCTGCATCTAGTTGAGGAAAATATTGCTTCCATTGCTAACAGCATTAAGAATGAAATAGTGGGAACTGCCATTTTCTGTTCTATGATTGGAGGAAAGCTGTTGGCAGATTTAAAGGAAACTATTAAAGACATCCAGGCAAGGATTATCACGTCATTGAAAAGAAAAGGAGTGGACATCACTGAGGACAATCTTAAATACAGCTATATTGAAGGCCCAGATCAATGGATGCCACATGGACTACAATCTGGGACAATAGGACTAATCCTGGCAATTCCCCGCTGGGAGGGGCAGGCAGAGCAACTGAACTTCATACATAGCATTGGCACGTTAAGTGATGGAATCTACAGGCAACACTTCCCATCAAAAAGACTGGCCACTATTACAGGATTGGAGATGGATGAAAGCTGTTGCAGGAAATCTCAACACCGATGGCTGTGCAGTTGTGTTTGGGAGAAAAGAGCTGAGGAGGATGGCTGGGTGCAGTTGATAAAAGAAAACCTGGTGCAAGAGGTGATCCGCATAGGGGACATTGCATGCTTTATCGGCCACTCTGAATATAGGACAGTTGATGAAATATGTTTGGTGGAAGAAGGGTCTTGTATCATGGTATTTCCATCAAGAAACCTTACCACTGAAATGATCAATTTTACTGCAAATGCAGATTGGACAAATTTGACAATGAAGCTTTTTACCTTGGAACTTCATGAGTCAGAGACACATCCAGTCCTACGAACACTGTCGCTGGTACTCATGTTCATTCAAGTATTAACGACAATTATAATAATATACTTTTGTGTGGCAATGAAACTTGCAAGGAGGATATATAATAATGTGTCTTTTTCCTCTTCTTTCTCTCTCTCATACATTCTTCAATAAAGTTTTACATTGCACATACATAAACATTTATCACACACTCTCACCTAAATTCTATAAATTCTATTTTTTGTGTAATATGTGGATTGACAGCCATAGGAAAGTACAGGAGAACTTATGTCGCTGAGGGAACTATTCCGGAGGGACGGTGGGTTGAATTTCTCCTGTATATCAGGTTTTTGCTCCCACTAGGTTCTCCTGTAATAGAGGGATAACTAGAAAACTGAGCAACATAGAAGAAGAAAAAGTGAGGGAATGTGGTAACTTGTCTTCCTTGAATGGTAATTTAAACAGGCCTTTGTAGGAGGGCTGAGAATCTTTACTTCCCTCCCACAATTGCTCATGGACAGGATGTGATGTAAATTACATCATCTCAACTAAGGATATATCCAGGCAGGAAACTGGTGCTGCTTCCTGTTTTCTTCCTTGGTGGTGAGGGTGAGGAGGTGATTTCAATGGTCTGACCGTGGGTAAGATCAAGCGTTTGGGGAAGGGAATTACTATATATATATATATATAGGTAGATAGATTTAAAAGGGGGTGTTGCTCCGTGGGTCTGGGCTGTTGTGTTTTTAATACATTTATAGTATTGTGTTATCTGCCTTTTAATAAATACCTTTTAATGTAGACGAACCTTGTGTAATATTAATTTGGTGATACACCACAGGTATGTCCTTGCATACTAATGAGCTTACATTAAATCCTACTAAAGGCACTGACAGACACTTCAGTGGGTGGCTCTGCGGATCCAAAATGGTAGATTCCATTGCACATAATTATATATAAAAGATGATAAATTATACACTGCGTTATTTTATTTTTTGATGTTGCATATTTTTAAGTGTAGTTCTTCATAATAGAACAGTTTGGAAATATGACCAGTCAGGGGCAAAGCTATCAGTGGTGCAATGTACATGGGGATGTGTATCAGGGAAGAGGTGAGTGAGCAAGGGATGCAAAGTGGCAGCAAAGTACAGGGTGAATGAGTCCTGTGAGGGGGAGCAAAGGAGATAGGGATGGGTGCTATGTGAGGTGGGTGCTGAGAGGAGTTGGGTGCTGTGTGGGGATGGATGTTAAGAAGGACTGGGTGTTGTGTGAAGATGTTTGCTGATAATGGCTGGCTGCTATGTAGAGATAGTATATATATATATATATATATATATATATATATATATATATGTGTGTATATATTAATCATATGACCACAGTGAACTTTGCATATAATTAATAGTAGGTTTACTAGAGCACACCACATATCTATGCAGATCTGTATGCACATTAGATAACCGAGGTCCATTGGTTTGTCACTATATAAACAACATAGCACTAAAGGAAATATTTGACCAACGTATGAGGATATTAGATCAATAGTCATATAATTTACTCCAGTCTCAGCAGCTTTATTTGTTTAATTTCCATAAAGGATTTATTAAAGCCACGCACACAGGCCGAGTCTCACCTTCTAACAATAGGTTCTGTTTGTACTGTAATATAGGAGTTATGGCAGGAGGTAAGGTTTATATATACAGCATGTCACATTTTCTAAAAGGGAACTGACAGATGAGATGGTAAACCCACAGACAAATATAGTCTGATTAATAAATCAAGTGCAAAAGCATTTAGTAATTATCTGAAAAACTAGATAAAAATGTCATATTTTTCCTTAGGTTTTTTTAGACTTACTTAAAATTAAATATATTACTGCATTGAAGACGGTATATGGACATTTAGAGTGTACTAAAGGGATATGGCAAGTTCCTGAATGTTACTATATATATAATATCCTTATGTATCTATTTATTTTTATTGTATAAAGAAGTGCTTACAAGCTCTATATATATATAAAGTAAAGAAATAGCACACTTGTGTTCACATTTGAACATCTGAAACAAGTTAAAAAACCTTGTTTCCTGCTAAGAATTCAGAAAAATACAGTTATCACACTACATTCTGGGAACATGGGCAGGGACATGCAAATGTGCCCACAAAGACTTCACACTTCAATCCAAATACCATAAAAAATGGGTCCTTTTAAGTACATTCCTGCTGTATTACACAGATTTAAGCAAATCCCAGGATCAAGTACAAGCCAGGAAACCTACCCACATACCACACTGTTTCGAGGTTACTGCCTCTCATCAGTGTGTGGCTGTTTCCTAGCTTGTGTAGTAGATTTTAAGAGGAGTACAGTAAATAAATAGTACTTTTGTGTTCAAATTTGAAACAAGTTAAAAAACTTGTTTCCTTCTCAGAATTCTGAGAAATACAGTTATCGCACTGCATTCTGGGAACATGGGCAGGGACATGCAAATGCCCATATGTAATTATAAATAGGTTTTATTCATGGAATTTGTTTAATGAAATGCACCTCACCTGCTATATGGATGAAGAGCTGACCGTATAGAGACCCTATTTGTCAAGGTGTTGGGAAGCCTGCCCAGCTGTGTGGATGGCTGCACCCACCAGTGATGTCATCTGTGCATATCAGTTACAATCATCAGCTACACAAGATGGAAGAGGATATCAATAAGGGAGGAATGTCAGCAATATCAGTGACAAAGTAATGCTGGGGAGCCATAAATAATTAATTTATTTCACAGAAAAAATGGAAAATTATAAAAGGGACTAATTTTGATTCAATGCAAAAAAACAAGCATTATTTTCAGATTTTGATGCTCCTTTAAATAAGAATATTTAGCAAAAGCTAAAAACTATATATTACAAATACTGTATTACTACTTGCAAAATGATAAGCTAAATAACAGCTAATGATATTTTTGATGGAAAATTCTCTTAAATAAAAGTTGAAGCTATAGCATACGACACCCCAGGTATCAAAAATGGTGTATTTTCTGTTAATCCATATTTGAGGTTATTATTTTCTTTAGGACAATAAAAAATATTTTTTTTTTTTATGCAAGAAAATGAAATTGAGCTGAATCCTACGCTACCCCCTCAGTGCGCCGCAATAACAGCATTAAGTATCCATTAATAATAGGGTTCAACAAAAGCACGCTGCCTTCTGCAAAGCACTATTAATGTACTCTTATTTATCATTAGAAAATGTATATAGCTCCCTGCTGTATTACATATACCGTAATGTGTTCAAAAAATAAATAGACTATCTGCAAATGTTCTCATTAATTTAGTTGCATTTGGACAACTGAACAGACAAGAGGTGAATTTTGTGAAGTTGCATCTATTTTATTTGCAGGGTAAGGCAATATATTAAAGTGCCACTATACAGTGGTGGAGCTAGAAATATTGATGCTCCCCAGTGCCATATATACAGTGTGTGTATATATTTATATATATATATATATATATATATATATATATATATATATATATATATATATATATTTATATATTTATATATATATATATATATATATATATATATATATATATATATATATATTTATATATATATATATATATCCATATATATATATTTATATATATATATATATATATATATATATATATATATATATATATATATACCATGGACAGTGGATTCCTAGATCAAAAGCAGTGCCCTACTTGCATTGCTATTTGTTAATTTGTAGTTATGTTTGTCTGAACTTAACTTATGTACATCGCTACAGAATATGTTGGCGCGTTATAAATAAACTATAATAATAATATAATAATATATATATATATATATATATATATATATATATATATACAGTGGTGCACATCTCCTTACACTCTGCCATCAAGATTGACAGGGTCTGTTTAAGGATATCCCTGATGATAACAGTTGGATACTGGCAAGGAGGGATAGCCATAATCACTTGAGTACAGGAACTGAAATCCATTATCATTGGGTTCTTTGGTTACCCTGCCAACTTCAACAAAGCCGCCATTGCTGTGACTGACACAAATACAACATGTCATCGTCCTAGAGGTTGTATTGAATCAAAGTCACTGCTGTACAATGGGCACCAGCTTGGAGTGGCCAAACACTGGACATCCAAACTGTAGCATTACGGCTAATAACAGAACTGTTTAATCCGCACATTGGGCCAACAGCAGTAATAAGATTAGTCGTAGACTGGATGAAACACGTATTGTTCTACTATTGATAAATCACATAAAGGATAAGTCATTTTCATACAATATTTCTGGTGCTCTGCTTTATTCTTCAAAGATGCAATTTTTATTAGTAGTTACTTGGCAGGCGCAGTCATCTGTCGCTTATTCAATTCCCCTGGTTTAATTTACACTATGAATGTACAAAAGAGGGGGATTTACTTTCCTCATTCAGAAAGTGGCATTATGTTTAGAAATGCACTGAAGGTGACCAGGGGATGCCATGTGTTTTGTTAATATTGCTGGAAGTTGGTATAAATCCAATGAGAAATTACTGTAGAGTCGGATATTCATTTCTGAGTTGTGGACACACAACGTACATATACTATATATATGAAGGTAACATGCGTATCATTAAATCTACCAGAAATATATATATATATATATATATATATATATATATATATATATATATATATATATATATATATATGAAGAGATATATCAGTCCTAAGAGTAGTTTCATTGAGAATCACTATAACTTTGATGAAGATTTAATTTTTAGCCTTTGTGATCCACCAATGTGTAAGTAGCAAGTGATCATAATACAGCAATAAGAACCAACGCTGAGTGGGGTGATCAAAAAAGCCAATAGACAAACATGATAAATACATTCAGTTAATAAAGTGCTAGTTACTATCCTACTTGGAAGCACTGCAATATTACTTCAAGAGTGGGCTGCCATGAGAAAACCTTAAAATAATTTGGTGTTTGGGGTCTTAAATATCATTATAAATGTATCAATATGAATGATTAATGGTCTATAGACCTTGCCAACAAGTAAATGTTTGCCCAAAGAAGAGCTCCTGTAAGGTAGGGAAATGATTACATTTTAAAGACAAGAATCCATTTTGTGTTCTTTACATCACGTACTGAGAACTGGATCATGAGAGGATGTGTTTGTAGCTATCAGTGGAATGAGGGAGGAGGAAGGATGGAAGAGTGAGAAGTCTTCATTCAACAACAGGATAAGATGACATTGACACCATGCCACTTCCTTTTCACAGGCTGACAAGCACGAAGTTGCATCAATAGATGCAACCACAGATCTTCAGTAATTTATCAGTAATGTATTTTTTTCTAATTAACAAATTAACAAATAGCCTTATGACTTATTTCCTATATAATTATGTTCTTCATGAGACTCAAAGCTTTCATGTTTTTTTTTTTAATATATAGCGGTCCTTTAACAAATCAATTTTGTCTATTTTCCCCATTTGCTGAAAGACTTTATCACGACAGTTGTTCCAGAGACAAAATGAGAAGGAGCGAGAAGTCTCTGAATACCCTCTGTTCGAGGTTCAGGTGTTTCTTTGGCTCTCCGCATCATACTTTAGATTTATTTACAGTCTTGGAGGACTTTCTACAGCCAATCTTTTCATTAAGAGTGTCATTGGATAAGCAGATTATGTCTGGCCGCAGAATAAATCTTAGCATTTAAAAAATCCTTCCTTTTGATGGGTCTCCAGCTGGGAGAGAAGCAGCTCAACATCTAGAGCGTCCAACAGTTCTGCCTGGGTAATTCCTCGTTTTATACTGTGTTTTTAGATTTGCAAATTACTGGAAGCACATCAATGTGCAAATGGAGAGAATCAGCATTTTCATTACTTACCGCACCATCTTTTGAAGAATTAGACTTAATAAAGCGCTAAATATTTTAGAAAATTATATATATAACAGCTTTTTAATGAAATACGAGATTAATATTTTAATTTGCTTTAATTACCTAGTATTATATTCTTTATTTTAAGTCGTGCTATTTTAATATCTACAGCTTGTTTTTTAAAACAATTTGCTAAGATTGAGACTGGCAGCCATTCAGCTTTGGGCACTTGAGCCAACTTTCCTGATTTTCCTATATCCATTGCCAGCCACTTAGATTTCATTACAACAGCCAGGTTATATATTTTAAAGATATCTGATTGGCAGCCAGTGCATGTAATAAAGAAAAGTAGTTAGGGTGAGGTGTCTGAAGTCAACATACTGTCAATCTGTTCTCTTAAAGGGACACAAAGAAGGTTCTCAATATACTGTAATATAAAACTAATTTCATTAATTGAATGGTATTTAAAAACTGCAGAGAACTTACCTTGCCAAACTGTCATGCAATTTGGATATGACAAAATATTTCAATGTGTAGAATAATACATTTTTATAGGGTTCACTATCCATTTATAGACAAGCACCTTATGCAAAACAATGTTTATTAAAATAGAAAGACTAAAAAATGCAACTGTATGTATCAAAGCACATGAAAAAAAAATCAGTAAACTGCAAAATCAGGTATAAAAACCCACATTGCAGCCAGAATATAAAATGTACAGAAGTAATACAAAACCTCTAGATCATAATGTAAAAAGACAATAGTCTATAAATGAAAGACTAAATCAAATTTGAATATAGGAATTAGATTATCATAATAAGGGATTTTATAACATAATTGAATAAACTTAATTTAGCAAATCAAAATAAAATACCTTTTTAAGGTTGTATCCACTTTATAAAATGTAACAGAAAGATTGTATGTAGAATATTTAATTTATATTATAAATAGAATAAAAAGGACCAGCTATACTTTACCAATTATGAGGTTAGAAAGTAGACCCCGTTTCGTCTTAAGTTTGGTTAGAAGTAATCATTTTGGTCTTCTTTTTAGAAAATTATTAAACAAAAATATATATATATATAATGAATAGCGACAGAAAAAGAGAAAAATTATATTTTTTTCTAGAGAGAGATCCCTTCAGAGTCCTTTGTCCTAATAGATATACTCTCTTATCTTTATTGTACAAATTTTTTTGTCAGGTGGCTTATTTTATCCAATGGTATTAGCATTATGTCATTTTTGTATACAAATAAATGATGGAATATATCAACAGAAAACTACAGTGTGTGTATATGTGTGTGTGTATATATATATATATATATATATATATATATATATATATATATATATATGCATATTTATTATAAATATATATATATATGTATGTAGGTGTGTATATATATATATATATATATATATATATAGTTACATAGTTACATAGTTACTATGGGCCTCATTCTATTATCGGCCGTAAATCGGCCGTAAGGCTGCGATTCCTTGCGGGGGTTCAGTTTACTCGCGATTCTATTATACGGCCCCGCAAGGATCTCCTTTTACGGCCGGCCGCATATCTTGGAACCGGCCGTAAACTGTGAAATATAAAAACTCAAAAATAAATTCAAGCCTGCACTGTACAGCTCTGTAAATGCTAGGGATCATATTGGGGGACATGAGGAATAAAAGGAACCCACTCTCAAGCTTGCACATCTGCCCAAACCCGAGTTCAAATTAACTGTTTATTTGCCGGCTGCGGCGGGGGTGTGTCTGAGGTGCTCCAAGCACTCTGGACTTTTTACATGTATATTTTACGGATATTAAAAATGAAATATTTTACGGATTTGAGTACAGGATAATTATGTGCTATTTTTTCTAACACCTAAAATCCCTTTATAGTCTTCTCAAAGTGCAGGATGGCTTTATTTGAGCTATTTTATGTGCTTAATTGGTGCTAGCGAGACCTTTTTCCTGCAAGTAACTGCGGCTCGCTTTTAGCCTTGCAGAGAGGTTTCCCGGAGCAATTGAATTGCAAATCTCTTGCGGCCGTTTTAGATCAAAGGCTTTCCTCCGGCGCGATCGGCCGCAAGAGATAGCAAGGCACCGGCCGCAAGCCTGCCGGAGTCCCCGGCCGTAAGGGAATAGAATAGCAGAATAGCTTGCGGCCGGTCCTTGCGGCCCCGCAGCGGCTGCGGCCGATAATAGAATGAGGCCCATAACATTTAGGGTTGAAAAAAGACCTTCAGTCCATCAAGTTCAACCTTTCAAGATCTCCTCCGATCTGCAATATGTGGATTAACTATTAATTAATTAGTTGTATAAAAAAAATCAAACCCTCCTGATCCCAGACACCGTCGACCGTACTTCTCCCTGGATCAATACTGCCTCTCTAATTATCCATGATAACCCTGAATTCCCTTTTTAATTAGAAATAAATCCAGTCCCCTTTTAAAGTTATCTATCGAATCCGCTGTCACCACCTCCTCTGGTAGAGAATTCCACAGATATACCACCCTTACTGTGAAGAACCCTTTTCTTTCTTTAAGGTGGAATCTTTTTACTTCTAACCTCAAGGGATGTCCTCTTGTCAATTGAAAACCTCTTGGCACAAAAAGCTCCCTTGACAAATCTTTATATATATATATACACACAAACACACATCCACTAGAGTGCAGACTTGCTCCATGCTCCAACTATAAAATAATATGTATTATTTGTTTTAATTTTTACATCTGTGTCTACCATTATTCACTATCTACAGCTGCTCATTAGTGTATACACTTATGAATGTATAAGGGAGTACCCCGGATAAAGATATGATCTGTCTGAATCAGTTCTGTAATCATTTCTCAAGGTTACCGTCTGCATGAAACTAATTGTCAAATGAGATTATCTCCTATTTGGAAAAGATTTTAATAAACTCAGAAATATATGTGAGCATTGGGAAAATTAACCCTTCTTGTAAGGAATGGCCAAATGGCATAAGTATATATGTATCCATAGTGGTAAATAATAAACAAATAACAAATAAAGTAGATGGTGCATTTTGGTATCTACAAATGTCCTGACAAAGCAAAGACTGAAATCTCTTTCTAAGGAGGTGAGTATTGCCAATAACTTCTAATTACCCCATGGGCTCTGAATGTAGGGTAAAGTCATATGCAAATTAAATGACTGTGCATTCTCAGATCCAGAGAGTAGTTAGCCTTATCAACCTAGTTTCCAGTATTCTCTCACAAGGCCAGATTCTATTTTTTGTATGAAAAATAATTCTACAGTGTTGAAATATTACATTTAATATAGGCTGTGCTTGATGGTATTCTCCTTCTCTGACCTGATATTTTACAGGAAACAGAAGATTTCTGAAAATCTGAATAGCAACATATTGTGTTTTTGATCCCATTGATTTTTATGTTCTTTGGTTAATATACATTATTTTACATTGAGAAATTTTCTTTGAAATAAATAAAATATGCTCTTTTAATGCATGACCGTACATTTTTGACTACAGTGACCCTTATCTTTCTGCCTCCTATTTAATGTCATAGAATCCCTTCTTATGAGAGAATAACAGAAACTAGGTTGATTAGGCTAAATGCTTTTTGGATCTGAACTTAGCCTTTTCAGTTGCATATGACTTATACTATATTCAGAGCCCCTGGGGTAATTGGCAGTTATTGGCAATAATCAACTTATTAGAGACCCATTAAAATGACAGATTTATTCTGATTGGAACCTACTTTTTTCTTGATTAAAGATCTTCAGTGTCTGAGGCCTCTTTTTAGCCTTTGGGTTCATATTAGATTGACATGCATGTGCATGACGCATTTAATTGGCATATGCTTTAAAAATATCACCATAACAGACTAACAATTAGTAGTATATACATTCGTATATTTATCTTTTTTCTTGAACAAAGAAAGGCTGGACTTGACTGCCATGGTTTAGCAGACCAAAGGCTGACTTAGGGTCGAAGGCCATTAGACGATGTTGACAATCCATCCAGTTGGTTAACAGTGGATGGGTGATAAGGCAAGGGTCAAGTGGCATAACACAGTTTACTGGGATCCATCAGTAAAATCTGTGGAGGGGCTCATCTATCCATCTGTTTCACCCTGACTAAGAGTAACAATAAAAAGTAAAGAAGACAAGTAATTTATATAAACATAAAATAACTTCTTAGAGCTGGTGCAAATAAGTCAAGGTTGCATTACTTGCAAGATATTTGGCTATTGAATAGGTTGGCTATGAACCTACATTAAAACAGACCGTTTTAGTTACCTGGATATGCCTACAAGTTGTATGAAAGGGCCATGTCCCACAAAAAGCTGTTTAGAGTATATAGATCACTGAAGGGTTCCTGAAATATATCAGCTGATTTGGAAATTTTATCCTATGTAGTAATTGTCTAAATGTATATAAATGAAGTAATCTTATTATTCAGCGGATAAACGAAAAGGCTATCTAAGGGTCACAAGCTAAGAAAGGGATTTCAACTTGGGGCAATAGTGCAGCCATGAAATTAAAATATGTTTGCTTCTGGGGAGGAAAGCTATGGCTAGTCTGGACAAGCTAGTTAAAAATTTTACACTATCAAAAAAGCTGCACATAATTAGAACTATGTTATTCTCAGTAGTAACATACGGATGTGAGACCTGGACCATAAAGAAGGCTGAGGCTGGATTGTGGTGTTGGAGAAAGCTGCTTGGGGTACCTTGGACTGCAAGAAAATCCAATCATTCAATACTGCAGGAAATTAAGACAAACTGTTCACTGGAAGATTTGATCATGAAGCCTGAAGCTAAAATATTTTGTCTATATCATGAAGGGATAGGATTCGATACAGACGACTCTGATGATGGAAAAAATTTAAGGCACACGAAGAAGGGGAGTGCAGAAGAGGAGATAGATAGCCTGGGGGGCTGTGGTCCATATCGTTATGGAAAGTCGACCTAAAGGAACAACTTAACAACAAATATGACATTATACAACAAAATATGGCATTATAAACATACACAGTACAAATGTTCTTTCCATGAATATACAGTCATAAAAATAGTTACATAAAATAAGCTCCTCGCCATGTCATATTACTCTCATAGGATAACATTCTTAGTAAATAACGTGATGATGATTTAATCAGTTAAATAAGCCCATAAAATTCCCAGATAGCAAAGGCTTACAATGGGAATGAAATATTAGTGGAATAAGCAGCTTAGCTAACACAGTTGAGAGACTGATTTTGCGTATTCTTTGCCTTTTGAGGCCTTTCTTAGTGAATCATGGCCAGGGTCAGGAATACACTTACACAGCCTTTAGATACAATTACTTCAAAATGAGCCTTCTATAAAAGCTTTGCAAACATATAACTATTTGTATCAGAAATAGCTCAGTTGACACAATGTATCACTGGAGGATTCCATTTGTAGTAAAATACCAAAGCAATTAGTATGTTTAAAGTCTTGGGTCCTAATACCCAGAGTATCTCGAGTCGCGGTGGGTTACATGTTTCTGTTTTAACATAATCACTTTGATACGCTTTATTGTTTGTGTGCATTTCCCAGTCTAATTATCCTCAATTTCTGCAGGCAAAGGGTTAGTGTTAATTTACCATCTCTTTTATTGTGTTTTAAAGAATATAATCTAGATGTGGAAGAATTGTAATTTAGTCTGTATGTATACCATGTTTTCTTCTTCTCCTTGGTTATATTTGTCCTTCTGTTTTCTTTAAAAAAATGTTTTAATGGTTTGAAAATATAAATTGCTATGTATTTATGACCTGAAATCAGTACTGTATATAACAGAGCAGAAATGTTGTTTGGTCCTTTCTACTAAACTGACAGCCCTAGATTGTGGCCATTATAAATATAGAGCAAAAAATACTTTAATAGTGAAATTGGGAAATATTTAGTGTAATCCAGGATGAAACATCATTAATATATAAAAAAAAGGATAAAAGTGTGTCTATCCTAAAGTGGTAAGTATAATTCAAGAAGGTATCACTGTCCCATAATATTCTGGGATTTTCAAAATGTGACCACCTTAATTTTGACATGTAAATATAGTGAGCTATAATTGTTGTATAATTGTTGAGTTAGCCCTATTAAGTGGCGAAACGGACCGTCGGGAGCAGGGGCAGGATGGTGCATCTTACTTAATACTCTTGTGAACTGCAACAGCAGAATCTCTTTCCATTACCATACTTAAAAATGCTAGCACCCAGGCATATCTCATGCCAACAGGGGAGATAAGGGATACTCCTTCTCTCCTTCTCTTTTTTACACTTGAGCAGTAAAGCCTATACTTTATGTTGCGGTTTGATGATGTTTTAAGTGATATATATGCATACATAGAGATATATGGAGATATTCTCCTTCCCCTGTATAATATTGCACTGCATTTATATAGTAGCACCCCCTGTTTTTTGTTTCTTAGTGTTTTTAACTCTCTTTTGATTAGTGCACTATTTTTAGAAGAATTGTGTCTATTCCTAAATTTTCCAATGA
Source organism: Discoglossus pictus (assembly GCA_027410445.1). Lineage (NCBI taxonomy): Eukaryota > Metazoa > Chordata > Amphibia > Anura > Alytidae > Discoglossus > Discoglossus pictus. Next base: position 10,448,759 of record CM050171.1, on the reverse strand, counting down.
AATCATCTTGTTGCATTCCTATGATTAGCAAATACTTTGCATATGAGGCTTGCTTAAAAGCATCATAAAACATCACAAAATAATATTGATGCACTTCAGGCCCACAGAGATACAACAATTATAACTCACTATCTTTACATGTCAAAATTAAGGTGGTCACATTTTGGGACAGTGATACCTTCTTGACTTATACTTACCACTTTAGGATAGACGCACTTTTATCCTTTTTTATATATTAATGACGTTTCATCCTGGATTACACTATATATTTCCCAATTTGCATATTAAAGTATTTTTTTCCCTTATATTATTTAGTGTCAAGCACTAGGAAATTGCATAGGTTACTTGATCACATTATAAATATAGGCAACATGAGATTTAAACAATTTAAAAAATCACTATACACATTTATATATTTAAAATACTTCATTTGAAGAACTACACTTGAAAATAGAAAAAAATATTTTCCCAATGTAAGAAAATGCAGATATTAATTTATAAAAATATACATGCAATTGTACTTCTGTGAAATCCCCTACTTTAGTTTTTGCTGATCAACTTCATAATGGGGAGGAGATGTTGAATGCACATGAGAATGTGGCAGCTAAAACTGCTAGCAATTTCAACAGAAATAATGGGAAGCTCGTTAGTTTTTGAGAAAGTAGAAACAGTACTAGTTGATAGAGGAAAATGGAACCCCACAGTAAAGAATAATTGCACGGTAAAAATGTATTTATGTATTTATTTATTTATTCATTCATTTATTTGTTTGTTTATTTATTTATAAGTTTTTGCTTTCTAAAAACTTTCTGTTCATTGTCATTGTTAGATATTCCAAACCAATTGACCACAGTGACCCTATAAGGCTTGTCCAGTTGATTGCCAGGATGGGTATAATGGAGAGAAACTAGAACAGGTTGTATGAAAGGGAAAGTGTAAATTGAGGGGAGCAGAGAAGAAGACAGGGGAGAATGAGGAAAATAGGCAATAATGTGAAATGGAGGAGGGGGAGGGGAGTTATAAAATGAGATCACTTTGTAAAAATGGAGAATGGGAAAAAATTGTTGGGATGTCTAAGATTGGAGTTAGAGAAAAGGTGAAGAAGGGATGGTGGAGAATGAGAAACTGGAAACTAGGATGAGATGTAAATGTTCAGGACTTCTTGTTGCCACTCTGGATCTCTCTTGCAGGCCTAAGCCATATATGATGGATGGACATGAGGTCTTTGTGTGTGAAGTTATATCTACTGGAAATAATGTGATTCAAAGACTGTTGCATATGTAGACTCATGTGGATGTCACACATATGGACCATCTCTGAGGAACATTCTACAACGTGCTGCTGAGACGTGATCCCTGATAGGCTAGGACACTACACTGCCCATCCAGCCCTACAGAGTCTGAATCTGCATATGTTTGTAGAGGGCAGATTCATACAGGAACTATTTGATTAATTTTGGGTAGTAAAAACAGATCTTGTAAGCACCACTAAATAACATAAAGTTGTTGTTGTTTAGTCATGCTTGACTCTTCTTAACCATAGGGACCACAGACCACCAAGCACAATTGTTATGTCTCTGGCTGTATGGCCGTATTTATCCATAAGATTATCTTGGCATAGATACTGTAGAGGGTTAACAGTTCCTTCTCCAGTGATCTCTCTGCTATGATCTGCCCATCTTGGGTGACCCTACATGGCATAGCTCACAGCTTCATTGAGATACACAAGCCTCCTCACCAGGACAAGGTAGAGATTCAGAAGGGGTAACATAAAGTGTATAAGTAAATGGAGGGCACACATATGACGTCATCCCAGATTCCCTGCCTCTGCAGAAAGATGTGCAGGCACAGGGAGGCATAGAGGAAGCAACAAACTCCACCTGATCAGCAAAGCCCACAATAGGAGATGCTGGTAAGGCTGAGGGAATCCTGGGGGCCATGGTCAGGCTGAGGGGCGGCTGGTGAGGCTGACGGGGTTGGGGCGCTGATGGCTGAGGGGATCGAGGGGGGATGGTGAGGCTGAGGGGCCCATGGGAGATAGGGTGGCCTGGGGTGGGGGCCCAATACTACGAAAAAACCTGCCATTTAAAGATTAGGGCCCCATAGTAGGGCCCCGGTGCATTGCACTGCCAGCACTGCCATTAGTTTCTTCTCTAGATACACAGATATATTATAGCTAGTTAAATCCAGGAATCTTCCATATCCCTTTAATTAATTAAAAGATTAAGCTGGTCCTTTTACCTTGTTATATAGTCTTTCAGACCCCAATAATTTAGTGTAGTAGTTGACCGGTATCCTTTGCTATGAAATAAAACAATGTTGTATTATCTCAGAGAACAGAGTATTTTGAAATGGATTCACAGTATTTTAATTTCCATTCTTCTCGCCGCAGTCTGCTCCCCGGGGAGGTCTCTCTCAATAAGCCATAAACATTTCTGTTGCACACACTACCCTTAAGATTTTTTTTCAACATTATGATCTTTTTCTATCTGTTGTCAGAAAACCTTCTCTGTAATATAATACATATGGAGACTGTAAGCTTTCCCTCAATACTCTCAGTGTTGTACTTCTTTGGATTTTCATATATATATATATATATATATATATATATATATATATATATATATATATATATACAAATGTTATTCTGATAATAATGAATTCAAGTATTGTCCTATGGTAATCATTTGGTAACAATTCAACAGTGTCAGCAGATGCATCAGCTGATTGGCTGACACAGATGTAAACATCAATATAATATGCATATCTATCTCTATAGTATTGTATACTTTATTGTATTAAGAAGTCCTTAAACGCTCTGTTTTTCCTAACTGGTTTATCCTCTCTGCAGCTCATGAAGACTGTGTACTTTTAAGTATAGGGTGTGCAGTGTCTCATAGTAGCCAATCAGTGGCAATATGCTGCTTGATTTCACTGACAGACTCATTTGAATTATTACACTTCAGTTTGTGTATTCATGAGCTACATCAGCTACAGAGGGCAGACCCAAACATGTACAAATTGTATGATTTTAAGCAGACAAAAGTACTGAATCTGTGTCTGTAGAGGGCAGATCGATGCAGGGACTATTTGTATGATTTTAGGCAGTATAACCCGAGCTTACAAGCACTTTATAATAAAATAAAGCACATAAAAGTAAATATATACACAGGGATATTTTATACCTAGTAAGATCCACGAATCTTCCAGGTCATTTTAACAAAAAAATAATAATAATTATAATACTGTGTGTATGTGCGCTCTATAACCACAGGCACAAATTAAACACCTTGATACTTTATAACTTATAACTGCTATAACAATGTATAACTGACCTGGTCCTGGAAAGTAAATATGCCTCCACGCGCAAGGCTTTGTTGATGGAGGTTTCCATAATTCTTGTGCCCAAAGGATGCCATGTTGTGTCCGAGGGATGATGTTTGTGTCTTCCACACATACTGTTGGCTTGGAGTTTGAGTGGGAGTTTTATGCTAATTTGTATTATCTATTCAGGAGTGGAAGGAGTACAAAATCCTCTACTTCAGTTTTAGTTATCAGGTTGACTGATTCGGCAGATGGATTTTTGGGGAATTTTCTGGTCATGCCCTCAGCATTCCACTTGTATCCTTGGTTTCCCAAGCATAAATATATGACCAAATTGTTTTTGTCTAACTTTATTGCAATGGACAACCAATGGTGCCCAAATATTATTATATCTTAAATTACCCTGGTGGTGGCAGCATTAAAATATTATTGCTTTTGGGTTGCAGGTGACTGATAGATTGTATAAGCTGTTTTGTGAATATTTATTGTTAAACAGATACATTTAGGTAGTGACGTTGGCCATTTTTTCAGAGAAATAAAATAAATGAACCCTGTGTTTATATGAGTCACTGACTGCTCTCATGTCATGAGCAAAAGAAAACAAAAGGTTAACTCTTAACAAATCAATCTGTACAGGCATGGAATGCTGGAATCACCTAAACAGGTAAGTTTTGGGTCAACTTGTTAGTGCAGTCCTGAGTCCAGGGAAACACTGCTATCAACCACTGTCTTCACTGCATGACTTGGTCATCTGTTAATACCCATGCAACAGCCAGCAGGCAGGATACACTGTGTTTATAATCATAGACTTTAGATTATTTAGCAGTTATTACAGTGAGGCAAATGGCCTTTTAAACTCAAACCACAAAAAATATGTATCCAATGTTTTCTCTTTCATCTACAAAAAGTCTCATAACCGAAAAAGAACTTGTGACCAGTTTATAATGTCTATTTACTCTACAAATACCCCGTCTTTCTGTTTTCTACAATATTTATTTAATTTACAAAATTCTGTGCTTTACAAAGTGGGAACTTTCATATTTTCCAAGCAATTAATCTGTAAGTATTCAGGGAAGGCCTTCAAGTTGTTTAAATGTATTCAGAGCTTCATAAATAAGCCAAGAGCATTTAGGAGCAGTCATTAAAATTTCACAATGGCACAGCTTACAGCTGCATTAAGAAAGCTCAGAATAGCCAGCCACGGATGGAAAGGCTGCCACGGATGGGGGGAGGGGCTCCCACGGACTGGAGGACTCAAGTCCAGTTGACTTTCCTGAAGCATTAAATTACAGAAGGGCAACCCTTGTATTAGTCATGAAAACTGTATCAGTGCAGTGGCCCTTTAAATGGATAGGGAAGATTCCCTGTCTTGATTATTAAAATAATCTACCCACATATTTGATTGCATCTAAACACCATTTTTTTAACAAGTACTTAAAAGCTCTTTTATTACTCACTGAAACCTTCCAAATAGTTTCTTTAAAGCTCTGCCCCCACTAGCTCATGTATACAGTGTTTCTATTGGCAATAGATGAAAGACTGCTTCTAAACATCATGCTAAGTGACAGTCTAAGACAGTCTAGAACATCTAGTACTATAAAGACACTGTGCGCCTAGCCCTAATAGGTAACCTCACAAGAAATACAGGCTGCTTTGTAAAATGACGGTGTGGTTGTTTCAAGGAGCACAATACAACGATACTGTGAAGCGTGAAGCATGGTGGTGGCTCACTAATGTTTGGGGGGGGGGGGGGTGAGCGCTAAAGGCATGGGGAATCTTGTGACAATTGATGACAAGATGTATACAGCATGTTATCAGAAAATACTGGCAGACAATTTGCATTCTTCTGCACGAAGGCTGCGCATGGGACGCTCTTCGACTTTCCAGCATGACAATGACCCTAAGCACAAGGCCAAGTTGACCCTCCAGTGGTTACAGCAGAAAAAGGTGAAGGTTGTGGAGTGGCCATCACAGTCTCCTGACCTTAATATCATCGAGTCACTCTGGGGAGATCTCAAACGTGCGGGTCATGCAAGACGACCAAAGACTTTGCATGACCTGGAGGCATTTTGCCAAGACGAATGGGCAGCTATACCACCTGCAAGAATTAGGGGCCTCATAGACAACTATTACACAAGACTGCACGCTGTCATTGGTGCTAAAGGGGGCAATACACAATGTTAAGAACTAAGGGGATGCAAACTTTTGATCAGAGCCATTTGGGTGATTTCTGTTATCATTATGATTTAAAAAGGAGCCAAACAACTATGTGATAATAAATGGCTTCATATGATCACTATCCTTCAATAAAATAAAAAAATTTGCATGATCAGTCATATTTTCAAAATAAATGTCAACATTTCACACACACATATATATATAAACTATTTGGAAAAATGTATTAAGAACATTTAAACACTTGTTAATGACATGATGTATAGGTAAAGTACTACTGACTCAGAAAAGGTTTACACTCGCTAATGCCAGAAGCTTGCCAGGAAAAATGAGAAAGTTTGAATTATTAGTAATTATTAAGAAATGGGATTTAATAGGCATTACTGAAACATGGTGGGATGAATCTGATGACTGGACTGTTAATCTGGATGGTTATAACCTTAAGATATGGGAAATGGTAAAAGGGGCGGAGGGATTTAAAAAGCAGAGTGGCAAATTCTAAAAGAATATTAGTGGAAGTATGATATAAATCACCAAATCTAAAAAAAGTTAACTTAAAACTTAAAAGTGAGGAAATGCAGTTATTGTTAAAGATTGGAAGTGCAGCTAAGCATGGGCAAGTTATAATAATGGGAGATTTGAATTTTTTGTTTGCCTTCTTCTGGATCAATTAGCAATCAACAATTAATCTGCATATTGCAGATCAGAGGAGATCTAAAAAGGTTAAACTTGATGGACTAAAAGTATTTTTTCAACCTCAATTACTATGTAATTATGTAATATTCAAATAAACGCTACACAGGTAGTTTTATTTTAATATTAAAAATAGGGAACCTTCCATATCTCTCTAAAGGATGGCTGTAACACCCTACCAACATTAGTTAGGTATGTTATATATTTAAAACAATTCATATTATATGAGTTACAAAAGCAATATTTAATAATACACTTCAAAACACCCACTTGTAAAGCTAAATTTGAAAGTTTTTAAAAACTTATATTTACTATTTAGGAATTTGAGTATAATTGTCTGTCTTCCAGAACAAAGTGCAAAATGTTTGGTTGTATGGAGTCAACAAGAGTGTCAAGTAGCCAACATCCATTAGAAAAGGGGAATTTTTAATTAATAATAAAGATAATAGGATATAATGATATTATATACAGTATATATATATATATATATATATATATATATATATATATATAGACACAGGTGCGGGGGAGAGACACATAAGTGAAAGGAGGGGGGAAGAGACACAGCAGAGGGCGGAAAGAGACAGGGGAGGGGGGAGACACAGGGGAGGGGGCAAAGACAGAGGGGAAGGAGAAGGGAGGGAAAGAGACACAGGGGAGAGGGGAGAAATACAGGATAGGGGGAAAGAGACATAGGGGAGGGGTGGAAGAGACACAGTGGAGGGGGAAAAGACATGGAAAAAGAGACACAGGGGAGAGGGAGAAACACAGGGTAGGGAGGATGGGGGAAAGAGACACAGGGGAGGGGAAGAGATATTGGGGAGGGAGTGGGGGGAAATAGACACAGGGAAGGAGAGGCTGGAAAGAGAAACAAGGGTGGGAGTAGGGGGAAGAGACACAGGTGAGGGTGAAAAGACACAGGGGAGGGGGGAGAGTTACACGGGTGGGAGGAGAGGGATAGAGACACAGCGAAGGGGGAAAGACACTGGGGAGGGGGAGACACAGGGGAGGGGGAAGACACAGGGGAAGGAGAAGGGAGGGAAAAACAGGGTAGAGGGGATAAATACAGGATAGGGGGTAAAGAGACACAGGATAGGGGGGATTGACACACAGGAGGTGAAGAGATATAGGGGAGTGAGTGGGGGGAAAGAGACACAGGGAAGGAGAGGCTGGAAAGAGAAACAGGGGAGGGAGGAAGGGGGAAGAGACAAAAGGGAGGGAGATGAGGGGGATAGAGACACAGGGGAGGGGGAAAAGACACAGGGGAGTGGATAAAGAGACACAGCGAAAGAGACACAGGGGAGGGGGGAGAGACACAGGGGTGGGAGGAGGGGGGAAAGAGACACAGAGGAGGGGGAATAACTGATCTACTATCCCTTAAGTTTTTATTTAGGAACAGCCAATAGTAAATGAGACCTCCATCATTACCTCAGTAAAACATGGACGTTACATGTCAATCAATTAGCGTTTAGAGGCCCCATATGCGATCAGACTCGCGATCTGGCAATGTACAAAATATTAGAAATGAATGGCAATACTGTTTTAGTCCATGTGGGTGGCCTGATATGTATTAACTCCTTGATTCCCAAGATTGATATGACAACAAAATAAAACAAAAAAAAATGAATTGCAGATTTGCGGGCTTGAGACTGTTGTGCAATTAATTCTAATGTCTGTCATCGATTTCCTTGTCTTTTAAAGGGCAGTATTGTTTTTTTATTTGCATTTACAGAGCTACGAACAGGACCCTTGCGAGTCCTATCTGGTACCCGTAGGATTTTCTTCTACATTTGCCATTTACGGGTGTGAAAACATTTGCGGGCTTGAGAAATTGTAGCAATTGAATAGCGATTGTAACATTTACTGGCTTGAAAGATCAAAGGCTTAGATGGAGTGTAAGTTTCGATTTTCACCCGTAACTCGTAGATCATTTGCGGCTCCCAATTGAATAGCAAATTAGTTTACGGGCTACATTACGGGCTCCAGTAAACAATTGCTCAATTGAATAGGGGCCCAGTAAAGGGAGCTCATTAGTTTACAAGGACAAACCAACATGCGAAAGTAACATACACAAAATAGAAGCATGCAGTAAAGAATAATTATATATAAAAATAACAAAATCTTTATTTTTTTGCTTCCTAAAATCATTATCATGTTTAATTTTTTTTAAATACAACATAGAAAAAAGTGACCACCGTGGAAATTTTTCTGAGCTATAAAACACTATTCATTTGATTTTTCCCCCACTATGTTTATTACGATTTTTTTTCTGCCATATTACTCTCAGCTACTTACTAGAAAATAATAATAATAACCATAATAATAAACTCACCTTATTTCTCCTGCGCCGCTCACAATGTGATCCGGCTCTTACTTTGTGAAATGAGCCAGTACATATTGGCTAAGCAGTTTAGAGATTGCTCCTATCAGTCCAACTGGCCCGGTGCCTGTCACATCTCGGCCGTGCCCTATAAAATTGGATCTTTACTTACAGAGAGAGAAGAAAGGATCTGCTCGACAAGATATGGCTGTATAAGAAGCCTGATATTCAATCATAAAGACACTTCTTACATATATTATCTACACAGAGCTATTTTTCCCATCCATTGCACTGGTTTCTAATTTGACAGTTGGCTTCATGCTGAGAATGAACAATGTAGGGAATCAAGGGCCACTTTATATATGTCTCGGGAAACTTAGAGGCGTAATTAAGCTGGGAAATTTTAATTAATCTATTTTTTAAATATATATATATATATTAAGGGAAAAAATGCAAATATTTCACTGCTATATATGTGGTCAATGTAAAGGCTGGCTATAGGAGATGGGGAAATGTGGGCTCTGGTTATTATATTGGTATTGGGCCCCAAGATCAGCCTTTCTGATCCAATCAAATAAGGACAAACGGATATATATTGCTAATTGGAATATTATTGGCAATAATTGCTAATAGCCCTCGGAATCTAATGTTTTCAGTGTAACGCCATGTGCAAAAATAACTAGGCCTGCTCAGACCCTAAACAGTATCTATGCTGATTAGATATGTTGAGCCTGATTCAATTGCAAGACCACAACTCGATAGGAGTAGGCCGTATGTCTGCGGGTCTTATGCAACTTATGGCCCCCCTGCCCGATAGCGCACATAGCAAACCAAGCTTTCGAAAGTAGCGTTTGCAAGCTTGAACATGATCACTGACGCAAGGCCATAACTCGCAGTTAGAAACAGCAAATGGAATGTGGGTCTGATCGTGACTCGTAGTTCAAGCCCGTATGACTTTGAAATCCAACCTTCATTTCTAACCGCGAATTACCGCCTTGCGTCAGCGATCATGTTCAAGCCCGTAGGACTTCAATGAAAAATAGAGGTTGGATTACCTACGGGCTTGAATTATGAGTTACAATCGCACCCACATTCCAGAAATAGTGCAATATTGATAAAGCCGTAAATATGATATTCTATCACATGCGAGTTCCATTATATGTATTAACACATTGATTGCCGGGATCGATATAACACGGAACTTGAACATCAAATAAAGTGTTTTTTTGGGGCCGATTTGCGGGCTTGAGAATGGTTTCAAACTGAAATTATATATTTTGAGCATATTAGCAAGAGATATCCGCCTGACCTTAGTGGGTGGATCATAAAGACTAATTGACAGGTACAACTGCAAACTTCAATGTAAGTTTACTATAACAAAAACAGTTTTAATAACGTTCAGTTCATAAAGTATTTGTGATTGCCTTTAGTTTTACATTTCTTTAAAACATCTCTGTATCACTAACATGTAACTGTAAGCAACTCTTTAAGAGAGATTTAGTTTAAAGTACCAATGTGGAACAGCTAAAACCTCACATTAGGGGTGTGTTTTTATCTATCAGTGGAACAAGGTGCAGAAATGGAAGGATTAAGGAGAACTGAGGTTGTGAAATATGCAACAAACCATCAACATTAATAGCTATGCAAGTCATGGACATGTAAGCATTATAGACAAAAATATTTAGTGGCTGGAAGCTGCCATGACAGTCATACTTACTTTTTAAGGTGCAAGGGGTGGTTATAATATAAAGCAAGGCAAGCAGGACTTGCAAGCCACATCTACTGAGCCTATGAGGAAGGGGAAAGGTGTCCTGTGCTTAAATCGTATCCACCAATGAATGAAGAAACTCCTTCCCCTCCCCACCTCTCTTCTTTCACTCTTGAATACCTAATAAACGTTAGCAGAAGCCTCTTTCTCAGTCTCCAAGCCAACAAGACATGTGGAAGACATAAACATGGCATCCTTCTTGCATAAGCAATGTCTTCTTACAAACATTTTACTTAAAAATGTATTAATGCACAACTGCTAATATTGTTTAATTGTTACAAACATGTGAAGTTCTTCCCAATCTACAGTGGTCCTTTAAAGCACTTTTTCACTGTCCCACTGCATTTCCGAAAATGCTTATTTGCCAAAGCTCAGTGCCTCTGGATCTTAATTCAGCCTCTGTGTTGTGTCCTTTCTTTCCTTGTCTATCCCGGCTCATTCAAGACACTTACTATCTTCCCAAGGAGTTCATATTTACAGTATTCAGTGCTTTGAAATCGTTTTTATAATTGCTTTCCATACTCCACTGAGATATATATTCAGGCAGTCCTAGCCTTGCAATGCATTTCTAATTCCCCTGGATTAACCATTTGTGCCCTGGATCGGTCTGCCGCAGTACAATAGTGCTCTATTGTAAGGGCTCCCCAGAGATAAGCCAACTAATTCTAAAGAATCAAAAACTGCTTCAATAATGAGAGCAAACACAGAGTCATTTACCTGGCTGTCAGTCTTGTTAGATTACTTTATGCATCGCTCGCAGTCTTGCATTACTCTGTTTTAGAATGACATGGCAACTTGTGATTAGATAGTAAATTTACTGTTTAAATAGGACGAGCCACAGAAAAAGCCATCAACGGCACAGATCCAATATAGCACGGCACGCTTCACTGCTCGTGCGAACAACCCTGAAGTAAAGTAGTTAAGCTTTCACCTTGCTTTGAAAAGGTTTGGTCAGAAGAAAAAGAGAAAACTCACAGGCGGACAGGGTCTCGTGTCGCTTCTTTTGTTTTTTGGGGGGAATAATACGTTTTTTGTCTGTACAGCATAAATAAAACATTAGAATGTGCGAAACGTACGTCGCCCACTCAATCTTGTCAGTGCCGCGTGTTATAAATCAGAGAGGGATATTGACCAATTATGGGGCAGCAGAGCTTACAAAGACTTTGGATTTTGCATTCAGGTAGCGAGGTCGAATACAGTCATCGACCCTGAATGCAATGAGACTCCGGCGTTATTTTGGACAAGGGATTAGGAGTCCTGTCTCTATAGAGTGTAATGAACATTTTCAATTCAAACACATGTTGCTCACTCAGCTGAAAACATAAAAATCAGAAGATGTCCAACTAGGTTTAAATTGGCACAGGATTTACAGTGGAAAAGGGCCATTTATTTTATTTTCATTCATTTTAAATATGTTTTATATATTACAAAAAATGAACACAAAAATGTGGAATGCAAGTACCAACATGAGCTAGAAGCTTTATTTAGACATTTAAACATTGATAAAATTCATACTTAATGATTTTTAATGGCAGTATCCAAAAATTAGAACTGCTGTCAAAGATCAGCTGCTGCTTGTCTCCACCCACTATAAGGTCAGCTGCTAAATTGTCACAAGGATGTATCAACACAATGATCTTCTTTGGCTGCAGACTTGGGGTCTGATTCAATTACAAGCCCGCAACACAATCGTAGTAGGCCATATTTCTGTGGGTCTGCTGCGGGCTCCCGTTGGTCTCCGATTACGATGCTATTCAATTGTGCCAAAGCCGAAACCGTAAACCATGCACTGGTTCGTAGCAGTTCAGGGAGGGAACATGATCAATTAAGCAAACCCGTAACCTCCCATTTCGATTCAGCAAATAGAAAATGAGACTGTCATTACTACTGCAGTAAAACATGGAGGTTACATGTCAATCAATTAGGTTTGGGGGCCTGCTATGTGATCAGACACGCAAACCCGCAAAATAAAGAATTATGAAAATGAATGCCAATACTGTTCTAGTCCATGTGGGTGGCCTGATATGTATTAAATCATTGATACCCAAGATCGATTTAGCCCCAAAATGAAACATACAAATAAAATTTAATTTCCTGCCAATTTGCGGGCTTGTGACTGTTGTGCAATTAATTCTAATGTCTGTCATCGCTTTCACATTATATATAGTGCAGTAGTGATATTTTATTTGCCTTTACAGTGCTACAATCTGGTGTTTAACCCCCTTGCAGGTCCTCTCTAGCACTGGTAGGATTTTCTCCTTCTTTGCCATTAACGGGTGTGAAAAAATTTTCAGACTTGGGGAAATTGAGCAATTGAATAGCGATTTGCGATTTTAGTGTCGTAACTCTTGTGAAAGTGAAACATCAAAGGCTTCGTAACTCAGAACCCATGACTCAGAACCCGTTTAAAGCCCGCAAAACGATGCCAATTGAATAGCAAATTCACTTGCGACCTCACTTACGGGCTACCGGATCAAGAGAGAGCTCAATTGAATCAGGCTCTTGTTGTGCTAGAGGTTTCCCATGACAACATGTTCTTGCCTGTGAATAATTGTTTATTCTCTTATCATCTCTGATTGTTCTTAAAACCCTTTCAATCCAATTCTCAGCCAAAAAACCCTATCCACCACTTAATGACCTTATCAGGGTGGAGACAACCACTCAGTTGAAGGATGATTTTGATCTTTAAAAATTAATATAAAATTGAATATTGCTTTTCTAAATCATTAAATAGGAATCCAATTAATGATCAATGCATAATTAAAAGAACTAGCTCTTTTTAAATTCCTTAAAACTACCAGGAAGTGCACAGAGCATACTGTAGTATTGGCTCTCATTGACAGAGGTCCCATTTTACATCTCCGAGGCACAGCAGTTTCCTTTCTTTTGTAACTCTTTAGATCCAGGCATTCGCCTCCTAGTGGCAAGTCTGTGAACTGTGGTATTTCAAGTTTTTCTGCCAAGGAATATTTTGAAGATTAAAATGAGGCGCCTTTCACATCTGCCTAGTTGACCTAATGAGAAATTCGGCCATGAGCATATGACTCATACATTTATATTAGTGCTCATTAGCTGATACAATTTTATAACTATGTACAGCACCATGGAAAAAGGCATTATACCCAAATATAAATAAATAAATGTAAAAAGTACAAGCATCCAACCACATCAAAATCACAAACTCGGAGAGAGACAAATCAGGAATGTATTGCCAGCCAACAAGACCTATATTTGAATATGATGTTAACTTGTAAGCTTGGTACATAATAAGCAAAATGTAATATATTCTACTTCCTCGGTAATTGGTTCACCGTAGCATAATCTCGTCTGTAGGACTGTGTCACTTTATAATGGATTCTTGTAGTATTTGAAATTAGTAATTTGACTATGGGTTACGAATAACATTATTTTTTTTCTATAGATGAACATGTTATTATATAAATGAGAAAGTTAATGTATGTTTTCAAATATATTAAGAAGACGGCGTGAGGAATTGGTCCAGGAAATTCAAGAATTCTGTTAGGGAAGTTATTATTTTGTTAAAAGAGATTACACATTTCTGTAAGGCAATTTAATATATTTTAATGTATATTAAATGTATATGCAAAATAATAAAATTATCCAAGTTTATGAAAAAATCGTTATCTAGGAAATTATTTTTTAAAGGACCTGTAGTGGTTATAGAGTTGGGCCAATAGGTGTGCATGGGTCTGAATCATCATTTTTCTATATAAAGCGTCCATGTCTTTAAAGCTATATGGAAGTTTGTGGGATCTCCTGTGTGTCTGACTGATTGGGCGTCTTATATCAAATCATTTTATTGCGGAGTTCTGTATATTTGTAATTTAAAGTACATTTTGTGTGAGCTCCGCCCCCAAGGCAACTCTAGCCAATGAGCTGTATGGAGTTGTGTCCTAGCAAATCAGCTGTCAGTATCAGAGTTGCCTCCCGAGCAGGTTTGTCTCAGAATGGGAAATAGATACATTGTTGTACCTGCCTTGGATTGGCCATAACATAACAGGAATTTTATGCTTATTTAGCTTGGATTTTAAGGGACGTTCCTTCTCAAAATTAATTGCCTGAAATCTGAAGAAATTTTGGCAAACTTTAGGGTAAGTTTATTAATATTTATTTTGGTATTTTTTTCATGCAAAAACATGTTTTCATACACTACTGATTCTTCTCTATCAGATGCATTCACAATCCATAAAATGTCCATATACATTAAATAAAACTATGAGTGCTTTTTCTCTATGCTTTGTCACCTACCTGATGTTCCATTCTGTGCCCTACTCATTGTTATTATATTAAGTAGTGATGTCGCGAACATCAAGTGTTAGGTTCGCGAACAGCGGACGCAAACTTCCATCAAATGTTCGCGAACAGGCGAACCCGGCGAACCGCCATAGACTTCAATGGGCAGGCGAATTTCAAAACCCACAGGGACTCTTTCTGGCCACAATAGTGATGGGAAAGTTGTTTCAACGGGACTAACATCTGGACTGTGGCATGCCGGAGGGGGATCCATGGCAAAACTCCCAAGGAAAATTACATAGTTGATGCAGAGTCTGGTTTTAAGCCATAAAGGGCATAAATCACCTAACATTCCTAAATTGTTTGGAATACCATGCTTTAAAACATCAGGTATAATGTTGTATCAATCAGGTAGTATAAGGGTTACACCCGCTTCACAGTAACAGACCAATCTCCCCGTTTAATGCACCGCAAACAACCACAAACAGTCCCTTTGCACAACCGCAAACTCCCCATTTGCACAAGGTTGGATACCAAGCTAGCCATGTCCCGTTCTTTGTCCTCACTGATGTCATTGAAGGTCTCTTCCTCCACCCAGCCACCAAGGGTCCTTGAAAGGTGACAACAAGCCCCCTGGGACACCTGCTGTGTTTGGTCTTCCACCTCCTCAAAGCCACCTTCCTCCTCTGACTCCTCTTCTTCAGACTCCTCTCTCTGCGTTGCCTCTGTCTGCGTTATTATAAGGTGTGTACTGTTAAGTAGTACTATTCCTATCGGTTTAATCCCTTTTACGTCCACTATTAGGGGACGTGTATATGGCATTGATTTTTGGAACAGGGAGATGGAAAAAGATGCTTGGTCGGACCTCATACTTCAAATTTGGGGCACTGCGCGTGCAATCTAAGGTGCCACCAGATATGAGTGTCACTGTGCACTGGCAAAAGTTGGCAGAGTAGATGCAATAGGCTTCACACACACGCCTTTAGGCAGGCAATTGCTATTCAATCTATTACAGTCAAAAAAGTGTTGTTTTATTTCAGTGAGCACAATATAAGCTGTGAGCCTGACACAGGCAAGCAACTGAAATTAGATTTAGTCCTTCAGGTCTGTAGTGGAAGCTAAATACACAGCCTGGCTATCTATTTCCCTATTAAATCTCCAGCAGCTACACTATCTGTCCTCTCACAACGAATGCAGCTACAGAATGATTCTAAAATGTATGCTGTCCTTCAGATGGAAGGCCCTGGAAGGTAGTGTATGCTGCTGATTGGCTGGAATGTGTCTGCTGACTGTGAGGTGCAGGGTCAAAGTTTCCTCAATGATAAAGAATAGGAGGCGAACCGAAAAGCACATGTGTTCGCCGTCTGATGCGAACGCGAACATGCCAAAATTGCCGCGAATAGTCCGCGGGCGAACTGTTCGCGACATCTCTAATATTAAGATATGTGTAAGCATAATAAGATATCTAGTCATTGACCTCAATAATAATTATATATGACACATTATTCTGCACTCTGGTTCCATTTAACACCAAGTAACCCTGTAGAGTTATAAAGATTTGTGCAGAGTTCATGTGCATGGGTGGGGAGTAAATTAACTCTGCATAAAAATCAGTGATTCATGATTAATTCTTTCTTGGTCTGTCCAAATCCAAAACTGTCCTGAGTATCCTGTCCTGATCCATAAAATGTAACTTTAAATTGATATGGATGTATACAATATCCCTGTGTATCTATTAACTTTTAGGTACTTTATTTTATTAAGAAGAGCTTATAAGCTCAGTTTTTTCTGCCTAACAAATAGTTCCTTACTGGTTTCTCCCCTCTGCAGCTCATGAAGATATCTAAGTACAGGGGTTGCATTGTATCATAGTAACCAATCAGTGTCCACATTCTGCAAGATGCTCCTTGAGAGAGGTCACTGACAGGCTAACTTGAAATATTATTCATGGGCTGCAGGGGTTGCACTGCCTCAAAGTAACCAATCAGTGGCAACATTCTGGAACATGCTAGTTAAGAGAGGTCATTGACAGGCTAATTAAAAAAACAACTCCATTGTCTGGTATTCCGGAGCTGCGTGACCCAAACAGGTACAAATACAATCTATGTTCTGTGCCTCATACTAACTAATAATAGACCATCTCCAAGCAACATGCAGACATCGTCCCTGATAGGCTAGGACACTACACTGCACATCTAGCCCTACAGATCCTGTGTCTGCATACACTGCAGTGGGCAGACCCATACAGGGACTATTTGTTTGACTATGGCCTTGCAATTTAATTCTACCAATTTAACCACTAACAGGAATCATTTTTTCCTTCAATGACCCCTGCTGTTCCTTACTATGGTACCACACTCACCTTTTTTATTTTTAATAATGCAGAATTTCTGTTCTTTTAATCCAAATTTTAGATAAAACCGTTGCCTCTGAAACTGTAGAAATCTCATGTAAAGTCAGAAAAATAGCAAGCTAATTATTATTCCTACTTGTGCATACATGAAGTATTTGCTGAAGTACCTTCATCAATCAGGAATATAGCACTTAACAGAGGAATAATGTGCTGAATTACTGCTTAAATTACAGTAACACGACTCGTGTAAGGATCACGCGGAAGGGTTTGGATTAGAGAAAAATACTGTTTTCTTTATCAGAAAAAAAAGAAAAAAAATTAAATAGCACTAGTCTGATGGGAGGAATTTGATTGAACGCTTCAAATGCAGCAAGAGACTTAATATTAATATAACTCACAGAAAAGTACGAGAACGAGAGGCCCTGAAATCAGGAAATGTACTTATTATAGTAACAAATGTAGAGCAGATTCATGGTAGAGTAGATTCATTATAGAGACTCGGAACATATGGATACTGCCCTGCACCATCATATAGAGCAAACAAAATCAGCTGGAGAAGCTGTAAACGTAATATCATTTAGCGGTGTTAGACTTGTGTTTAAATAGTGCAGTGTTAGCTTTTGTAGCATCTTTATTGCGCATATGGACACAAGCTCCAATGTCCTGATGGGGCCATTAATTACAACAGTGGCTAGTGAATGGAAGGCCCTGGTGAAAAATAATTTGGTGGACCCCTTGCAACTTGTCTATATGAGATAGCTGCGTGCCAGTGGCCAATAAATAAGCCAAATATATATATAGGTGATCAGATCACATTTCGATAAATATAATTGTCTGCCCCTCTACAGTAAGAAATTAAGAGCCTTAATTTTACCCAGGCTCAGGTGGTCCAGTGGTTAGGATTCAGTGATTTCACAACTGTGACCTGGATTTGATTCTAAGTCAGGGAACCAAGAGGTCACACCACCGTGAAGCAGAGCAGGGTTTGGCCTGGTCAGTACTTGGATGGGAGACCACCTAGGAATACCAGGAGCTGTATACTGTAGCTCACTAGAGAAGAATCTGGAAACCAATTCCGGTATCTCTGCCATGAATACCAAGTGGATCAGCATGACCATGGGATAAAGTAGTCCTGGTGTATGTGAGGTCACTGAGATTTGGAAATGACTGAATGATGAAAAAAAAAACTATATATATCTGTATATATATTATATATACAGGGGCGTGGGAACTGGGGGTAATGAGGGGGACAAATCCCCTCCAAATTGAATGAATAGTGGATACAAAAACATGCAAAATGAAATCATGCATTACCACATTTGGCCACTAGATGAAGCAGTATGTCTTTCCCATGAAAGCTTTGAACCATGATTTATATATATATGTATAATTTTTAGGTATATTTTGGGGCAGTGGCATTGAGAATTTAAACAGAGCAGGACCTTGGTGCATTGCACCAGGTGCAGTGGCGGTAGATTCACCCCTGCTTCCTGTACCGGGAGTAGAGTTGAATCCCCCCCCCCCCCCAGCTTTTTGGGGCTCCTACACCCATGTATATACACTGATATATATATTATTTTCTCTTTTTTTAACTTTGAGCCAAATGCATAATTAGGCAGGGAAAGGTTCTAAAGCGTATATATATTAATTAGCAATCAATGCCTCTGCTGGGACCTGGAGGAATCCATAATACTTTGGTAAAGCTGTATAACAGAGATAAATATTTCCATTTCTGCAGGAGCAAAGCTTGTAGTTATCATTAAAACCCCCCTCCCCCTCCAGTCCTTAGTCTTCTGATATATACAAATAAGCACACCCCTCAGGCTCCAAGATATCAGGAATTCTGAAACACAGGTTAAGATGGAATCTTCTACAAATAAATAGATTATATTATTGTTAACACAGCTACTAATGATTCTGACCCCTCTGCCAGTGACATATTTTAGGCCCTTTTATAATACAGTAGCATTAAGGCGTCTCATAGTGGCTGGGACGCTCCATTCTCAGCAGTATTCATTCTTTTTCCTCAGTACTGTCTCCAATACCAAGCTTGCAGTATTTTAGTGCTGTGAATCACACACTGACCGCGGCTGGGCAGAGGCAGTGCTGTGCGCGACCCTATCATTAGATTTAACCTATTTTGCAATTATGCAGTTTTCTCCCAGCCCGAGAGAGGCGTGCGCTCTGCAGTCCCTTCTGAAAAGAAAATCAATTTGGTCATTTGTGAATTACTCCGGAGCTCACTTTTTATCAGTTTAACATTCTATAGACTTAACCGGCAAAGAGAGCAAGTGGAAAGGGTTTAACAAAGAATAGATCTACGGAAAAAGTCCTAGATAAGGCAGCAAAAGGCTAAAAAGACATGTACTTTAGATCATCCTTTTTATCATTCTCAATACAAAAAAGCTCCTAACCATTTCTGTGCTATAAGATTTTCTTTTGCAACTTTTTAAACATCCTGACCAGACTTTCTCATTCTGTTCATTTATAAAACAGTTATAGACCCTACATAATGGGCGCACCCACAATGCATCACCAGCCACAGGTTGCTCCCGCAATGTGTCTCTTTTTCATAGCACTTGGTGCCTTTTTGGATGTTATCACTGGCGCAGGGTCCCGGGGCAAAACAAAAATTATATATATAAAAAGAAGTACATGCATAAAAAGTGCAAAAGTGTATTCTATAGTGACTTCAACAACAATATATATATATATATATATTTATTTTTCTTTTATATATATATATATATATATATATATATATATATATATATATATATATACAGTAGACTGTCAGTTAACCAGAACTCAAGCAACCAGAAAAAAACGAATAATGTACTTTTACTAAAAACGTAATTTTACAGGGCTCAACAAATGCCAGGAGCCAGGTTGTCATGCCACAAAATGCTTACAGGCACCTAAATATCATCCTTTGTACGTGCAGTTCAGTTTTACCTGGAAGTGACAGGCATGAGTGACTGAGCCAGTGCAGTGTTGGGGTTACATTCCCCGGGCATGAGTGACTGAGCCAGGGCAGTGTTGGGGTTACATTCCCCGGGCGTGAGTGACTGAGCCAGGGCAGTGTTGGGGTTACATTCCCCGGGCATGAGTGACTGAGCCAGGGAAGTGTTGGCATTACATTCCCTGGGCATGAGTGACTGAGGCAGGGCAGTGTTAGCATTACATTCCCTGGGCATGAGTGACTGAGCCTGGGCAGTGTTGGCGTTACATTCCCCGGGCATGAGTGACTGAGCCAGTGCAGTGTTGGCGTTACATTCCCCGGGCATGAGTGACTGAGCCTGGGCAGTGTTTGCATTACATTCCCCGGGCATGAGTGACTGAGCCAGGGCAGTGTTGTGGTTACATTCCCTGGGCATGAGTGACTGAGCCAGTGCAGTGTTGGGGTTACATTCCCTGGGCATGATTGACTGAGCCAGGGCAGTGTTGGCATTACATTCCCCGGGCATGAGTGACTGAGCCAAGGCAGTTTTGGGATTACATTCCCACGCATGAGTGACTGTGCCAGGGCAGTGTTGGGGTTACATTCCCTGGGCATGAGTGACTGAGCCAGGGCAGTGTTGGGGTTACATTCCCTGGACATGATTGACTGAGCCAGGACAGTGTTGGCGTTACATTACCTGGACATGAGTGACTGAGCCTGGGGCTCAACAAATGCCAGGAGCCAGGTTGTCATGCCACAAAATGCTTACAGGCACCTAAATATCATCCTTTGTACGTGCAGTTCAGTTTTACCTGGAAGTGAAGGGCATGAGTGACTGAGCCAGTGCAGTGTTGGGGTTACATTCCCCGGGCATGAGTGACTGAGCCAGGGCAGTGTTGGGGTTACATTCCCCGGGCGTGAGTGACTGAGCCAGGGCAGTGTTGGGGTTACATTCCCCGGGCATGAGTGACTGAGCCAGGGAAGTGTTGGCATTACATTCCCTGGGCATGAGTGACTGAGGCAGGGCAGTGTTAGCATTACATTCCCTGGGCATGAGTGACTGAGCCTGGGCAGTGTTGGCGTTACATTCCCCGGGCATGAGTGACTGAGCCAGTGCAGTGTTGGCGTTACATTCACCGGGCATGAGTGACTGAGCCTGGGCAGTGTTTGCATTACATTCCCCGGGCATGAGTGACTGAGCCAGGGCAGTGTTGTGGTTACATTCCCTGGGCATGAGTGACTGAGCCAGTGCAGTGTTGGGGTTACATTCCCTGGGCATGATTGACTGAGCCAGGGCAGTGTTGGCATTACATTCCCCGGGCATGAGTGACTGAGCCAAGGCAGTTTTGGGATTACATTCCCACGCATGAGTGACTGTGCCAGGGCAGTGTTGGGGTTACATTCCCCGGGCATGAGTGACTGAGCCAGGGCAGTGTTGGGGTTACATTCCCTGGACATGATTGACTGAGCCAGGACAGTGTTGGCGTTACATTACCTGGACATGAGTGACTGAGCCTGGGCAGTGTTGGCATCACATTCCCCAGGCATGAATGACTAAGCCAGGGCAGTGTTGGGGTTACTTTCCCCGGGCATGAGTGACTGAGCCAGGGCAGGGCTGGGATTACATTCCCCGGGCATGAGTGACTGAGCCAGGGCAGTGCTGGGGTTACATTCCCCGGGCTTGAGTGACTGAGCCAGTGCAGTGTTGGGGTTACATTCCCTAGGCATAAGTGACTGAGCCAGTGCAGTATTGGCGTTGCATTCCCCGGGCATGAGTGACTGAACCAGGGCAGTGTTGGCATTACATTCCCCGGGCATGAGTGACTGAGCCTGGGCAGTGTTGGCGTTACATTCCCTGGCCATGAGTGACTTAGCCAGTTCAGTGTTGGCATTACATTCCCCGGGCATGAGTGACTGAGCCTGGGCAGTGTTGGCGTTACATTCCCTGTGCATGAGTGACTGAGCCAGTGCAGTGTTGGGGTTACATTCCCCGGGCATGAGTGACTGAGCCTGGGCATTTTTTGCATTACATTCCCCGGGCATGAGTGACTGAGCCAGGGCAGTGTTGGGGTTACATTCTTCCAGGCATGAGTGACTGAGCCAGTGCAGTGTTGGCGTTACATTTCCCGGGCACGAGTGACTGAGCCAGTGCTGTGTTGGCGTTACATTCCCCGGGCATGAGTGACTGAGCTAGGGCAGGGTTGGGGTTACATTCCCCGGGCATGAGTGACTGAGTCTGGGCAGTGTTGGCTTTACATTCTCCGGGCATGAGTGACTGAGCCAGTGCAGTGTTGGCGTTACATTTCCCGGGCATGAGTGACTGAGCCAGTGCAGTGTTGTTGTTACATTCCCTGGGCATGAGTGACTGAGCCAGGGCAGTGTTGGCGTTACATTTTCCGGGCATGAGTGACTGAGCCTTGGCAGTGTTGGCGTTACATTCCCTGGGCATGAGTGACTGAACCAGGGCAGTGTTGGGGTTACATTCCCCAGGCATGAGTGACTGAGGCAGGGCAGTGTTAGCATTACATTCCCTGGGCATGAGTGACTGAGCCTGAGCAGTGTTGGCGTTACATTCCCCGGGCATGAGTGACTGAGCCAGTGCAGTGTTGGCGTTACATTCCCCGGGCATGAGTGACTGAGCCTGGGCAGTGTTGGCATTACATTCCCCGGGCATGAGTGACTGAGCCAGGGCAGTGTTAGGGTTACATTCCCCGGGCATGAGTGACTGAGCCTTGGCAGTGCTGGCGTTACATTCCCTGGGCATGAGTGACTGAGCCTTGGCAGTGCTGGCGTTACATTCCCCGGGCATGAGTGACTGAGCCAGGGCAGTGTTGGTGTTACATTCCCCAGGCATGAGTGACTGAGCCAGAACAGTTTTGGTGTTACATTCCCCGGGCATGAGTGACTGAGCCAGGGCAGTGTTGGGGTTACATTCCCCGGGCATGAGTGACTGAGCCAGTACAGTGTTGGCGTTACATTCCCTGGGCATGAGTGACTGAGCCAGGGCAGTGTTGGTGTTACATTCCCCGGGCATGAGTGACTGAGCCAGGGCAGTGTTGGGGTTACATTCCCCGGGCATGAGTGACTGAGCCTTGGCAGTGCTTGCGTTACATTCCCTGGGCATGAGTGACTGAGCCAGGGCAGTGTTGGCGTTACATTCCCCGGGCATGAGTGACTGAGCCAGGGCAGTGTTGGGGTTACATTCCCCGGGCATGAGTGACTGAGCCTTGGCAGTGCTGGCGTTACATTCCCCGGGCATGAGTGACTGAGCCAGAGCAGTGTTGGTGTTACATTCCCCAGGCATGAGTGACTGAGCCAGAACAGTTTTGGTGTTACATTCCCCGGGCATGAGTGACTGAGCCAGGGCAGTGTTGGGGTTACATTCCCCGGGCATGAGTGACTGAGCCAGTACAGTGTTGGCGTTACATTTCCCGGGCATGAGTGACGGAGCCAGTGCAGTGTTGGCGTTACATTCCCCGGGCATGAGTGACTGAGTTAGGGCAGTGTTGGTGTTACATTCCCCGGGCATGAGTGACTGAGTTAGGACAGTGTTGGTGTTACATTCCCCGGGCATGAGTGACTGAGTTAGGGCAGTGTTGGTGTTACATTCCCCGGGCATGAGTGACTGAGCCAGTGCAGTGTTGGGGTTACATTCCCCGGGTATGAGAGACTGAGCCAGGGCAGTGTTGGGGTTACATTCCCCGGGCATGAGTGACTGAGCCAGTGCAGTGTTGTTGTTACATTCCCCGGGCATCAGTGACTGAGCCAGCGCAGTGTTGGGGTTACATTCCCCGGGCATCAGTGACTGAGCCAGGGCAGTGTTGTGGTTACATTCCACGGGCATCAGTGACTGAGCCAGTGCAGTGTTGGCGTTACATTTCCCGGGCAAGAGTGACTGAGCCAGGGCAGTGTTGGTGTTACATTCCTCTGGTTCAGCACCACACCCTCCAGCAGAACGTACCTGTGTGTAAGTGAGGAGTGAACGCTGCTGCTGCTAGAACAGCCCTCACTGGCAAATATACTTAGCAGAGCATCCTATGTGCAGTTAATCTAGGCCTCTTTTAATAGTAACTCTCAAGCAACCAGAAACTACATTTATCCGGCATCTACCAATCCCCATAGGTGCCGGGTAACGAGAGTATACAGTATACAGTATATATATATATATATATATATATATATATAAATATATATATATAACGATTAATAATGAGTATTGCAGTACTCTTTTTTATAGTGACGAGCTTTCGAGAGGTTCAACCTCTCTTTATCAAGTCTGAGCAATACTGACATGAGATGGAACTCTCAGGTTGAATAAATACAGCAGATGCAGAGAGAGTGGAGACAGCATCTGACATCATCAGGTAAATACATATAGGGGAATAAACACAACATAGCAAAGGAAACATATATACACATACTATATACACATATACATCATTATATGCATGAAATATACTATGTTTTATTGTGTGTGTTATTACAGGGCTTGCCTGGCTGATTTATCATACAGCAGCTCTCCAAGGTGCTGACTACATTTATTGCATGTGGATATGGGAACCCTACAATATATGGGAATGTGATGGGACCTTTGTAGCTCTCCAAGGTGCTGACTGCATGTGCAGATACATTAATTGCATGTGGATATGGGAACCCTATAATATGGGGGGATCTGCTGAGACCTTTGTAGCTCTCCAAGGTGCTGACTGCATGTGCAGATACATTAATTGCATGTGGATATGGGATCCCTACAAGATGGGGAAATCTGATGGGACCATTGTGGCTCTCCAAGGTGCTGACTGCATGTGCAAATACATTAATTGCATGTGGATATAGGAACCCTATAATATGGGGGGATCTGCTGAGACCTTTGTAGCTCTCCAAGGTGCTGACTGCATGTGCAGATACATTAATTGCATGTGGATATGGGATCCCTACAATATGGGGAAATCTGATGGGACCATTGTGGCTCTCCAAGGTGCTGACTGCATGTGCAAATTCATTAATTGCATGTGGATATAGGAACCCTACGCTATGGGGGGATCTGCTGAGATCTTTGTAGCTCTCTAAGCTGCTGACTGAATACACAAACACATCAATTGCATGCAGATATGGGAACCCTACAATGTGGGAACTTTGTAGCTATCTAAGGTGCTGACTGAATATACAAACACATACAATGTAGGTAGATATGGGAGCCATAAAGTATAGGGGAATCTGCTGCAAACTTTGTAGCTCTCCAAGATGCTATATACAAATACATCAACTGCATGTAGATATGGTACCCTACCGTACAGGGAAATCTGTTGGGAGCTGTGTAGCTTTCCAAAGTGCTGACTGGATATACAATGACATTGTGTGTAGATATGTGAACCCTGCAGTATGGTGGAACTGACTGGGATTTTGTTGCTCTCCAAGGTGCTGACTGAATGTTCAAATGCATTGTGTGCAGACATGGGAACCCAGCTGTATTGGGGAATCTTCTGGGACCTTTGTTGTTCTGCAAGGTGCTGACTGAATGTGCTGACAAATTAATTGCATATAGATATTGGAACCCTACAATATGGGTCTTAGGTAGTGGCCCAAACTGCTGGCTGAATGTTAATGTATGTTATTATACCCAAGAGGTCTCGATGTCTAGGTCCAATTTCAAAAACAAAACTCAAAGGTCTTTTATTGTGCTTGTACAACAGGCCTAATTTGTTTTTTTGATAACTATTTAGTAGTAAACTTTAATTATAGAAAAATATCAATATAGTTTTCAAAAAGTTACCTTTGAATTGTATTTCTTCAGCAGATATGTCTTGCTCCATTCCCTGTTAGATGTCCAGGGGACGGGATCACACCCCGACACTAAAGTTTAAAAGCTGATTTGAATTTATTTTCCTTGAATATTATTTTTTTTATTGCTTATCAGTGCCTTAATAAACAAATGAAACATAAAATTACTATTACTATTACTATTTCAATAGTACAAGTTATCATAGAAAATCTTGCACATTTGAAGTATTAAAAAACAATATTTTACAAGTTGAAATTTTAATCTAAATGGTATTTTAGCAACAGCTGATTGACAGTTTGCCAGTACTGTTATTTGCCTAAGGACCTTATGCACCCAAAACACGGTAGGGGCCCACTGTGAAAGTTTTTTTTTTTCCATTTATTAGTGGAGAAGAGATTTTTTTTAATAGGAAGGTGTCCTGGTCACCCTATGAGTGACCTGACATCTATATTTTTTTATTTGTAGCTTTTTATTTACCCCTTACAGGCACTAGCCTTGTATAACAAAGGAGTAATGCATTCACTAGCTCTGTCACAGGATAGATAAAGATCATAGTTCTGTTTTTTAAACAGTAAAGGAAAAGATTAGTATCTGTGGGGAATTGAACCCAGGAACTTTAGCAGCACATACTGTAGCCTTAGCTTAGGTGCCATCTGCTCTGCTGCTATTCTGTATGCTAAAGTAGTTACAAGTCATTACCAATCACTAAGCCAATACCCCATGCAAAGCTTCTACAACTGATTCTCATTCATATTTATTATGTACCACCAGAGTTCATTACGCATTCAGGCAGAGGCAACACACGGAAATAGCCTGAATTCTATTAACTAACTCCATCAATTCAGCATCGATTTTAAAAATTCAAACACCTTTTCCATGTGTTTTTTCACCCTCTGTCTAATGGCGAAGAGCACATATGGGGACTTTTGTGGTCCATTAAGAGATGATAGATAGATAGATAGATAGACAGACAGACAGATACAGTAGATATATATTCTCAACTATAGCAATACAACAATAGTTACTAGGAATACAAGCTAAACATGACACTTGATAGAAAAACAGCACCAAATAAACTGTGCTATTCATTTTATTACTTTGTGATATAACTTTGAACTGTTGCCTTAGCAGTAAGTCCCTTGCCACTTGTAGAGAATCAGAAGAGAAAGGGCAATATCAAAATCCCAGTAAATAAATTGCGTGTCATGCTGCAGGCTGTGACACTAAGCTCCCATTAGTGCTGAAGGATGAAGATGGAATTAAGGGTCAAGGTGGCGACACGCTGGCATTCTTAAATGTCAAAGTAGCAAATGTACAGGAAGACTCCAGTGTCCCTTATGGCTTTGTGGGGAGGACTTTGCTGACAAGTGGTATCACTGCACAAGCTGGAAATGATCTATGAAAACTTAATGAAAGCTTGTTTCTTCTCTGAGAATTGCAATATCCAAAGCTCTGCTCGGGTCTGGGGGGTGCAGTGGGGGCTCTGTCTGTCTCAGAGGTTTGCTGGAGATTATTCCATAGTATGTCAGGCTAAACATGGACAGCAGACACATGACCCCAAACACTGGGCACTAAATAGCAGGAATCATAGTACACTGACATGTTACAATGTTACAAGCATTCGGAATTCAAGGACAACACCCTAAAGGGCAACTGAACTCACTACAATGTGTGAAAGAGCACAAGATTATATGTCAAAATGATCTAATTACACTAATTAGAGCAAAAAAAAATTAAAGTTTTAAATGTATATTTACATTCAAGTCTGTTCTGCCCACGCCCTGTTGTATGAGTAATAAGAGAATTCTTAATGTGAGTCTATGTGAGGTTTTGACGGATGACACAGCATCCCTTGGACTCAATTTACACTGGACTGACCAGTTAACCCATAGCTGTCCTTAGGTGAGTCCAGCATTCCATGCCTGCACAGATAGGTTTGTTAAGGTGTATGATTTTTCTTTTTATCTCGGCTGGCCTGCGTAGCTAAAATTCCAGAGAGTCAACAGAGTAGAAACCTGGATTATCGGCTGTAAGAAGTTACAAGGTCTGTTCCCTTCAAACTAGAAGCAGTCTTAGTATTGACTTTAATGGGACACACACCCCTGCAACCTGAGTGGCTGCAACTACACATGTAAACACATTTTATTTTATTTGATTTCTCAGTGAAAAATGCACATATTTTAAAAAAATCTAAAACGATTTCAACATGGCTTTATGATATCTTTATGGTGATGTGGTCCAAATTGTGCTGAATTCAATGTCCATTTAAAATAGTGATAGGCCAGTTGCATAATATTCATTTAGGCTTGGCTAGAGAAAAAAATGAGCAGCAACATTGAGGAAGAGGTGTGATTTTCTTCTTTTTTCATTTAAACGGATATGGGGGGGTTTTATGTTTTTAATATTAAAACAAACTACCGTTTGCAGATCTAAACAGAATTTTATTAACAAGTGTGCAAAATCTCTTTTACTCACTGAAACCTTCAGAATAGTCCCAAAAAAGTCCTGCCCACTGTAAATCAATTAATACCAATAGAATCACTGTGTGCATGAGCTGGTGGGGGTGGACCTTTGCAAGGACTATTTGGAAGATTCCAGTTAGTACAAACACAGCTTTTAAGCACTTGTTAACAAAATGACTTTTAGATCTGCAAACAAACAGGTAGTTTATTTTAATATTAAAAACAGAGAAGTTTCCATATCCCTTTAAGAAAATGCATTGAAGAAATGGAAAGTACATCCAGATAAACATAACTGCAATTGATTGTAATTAATAATATTAAGTGCCTTACAATTGATATAGAAATTAGTCTTATTTCATATAAAAATGAAGCTCTGAATACCCCAATAATAAATAATAAACAGCAATAATAAAGATTAGCATTGGGGATAATAAAGATAATAAGTACATCCACTGTTAAACAGTGATACAGGTGTTTAGCAATTAAATATAATTATTTCATTGATTTCATTTCTGTATTACCTGGGATATTTCTGTATTACTTTAAGATCACTTTTATGACAGTTAATGCAAAAATAGTTTATATTGATGTCTATAATGTGTTCACATATGTAGCTGAAGTATTATTGTGGCCCTTTAAGAAAGTGTTAATGGACATAACTTGATATTTCAGAAAGGCGAAGCTGTTATGGGAAACTATGCTCTCAGTTCCTGGCAAATAGATGGGAAAGAAGTGGAGGCAGTGACATCTTTTGTTTTCCTGGGATCCAAGATCTCTTCAGATGGTGACTGTAGCCATGAAATTAGAATGTTTGCTTCTGGGGAGGAAAGCTATGGCAAGCTTGGACAAGCTATTAAAAAGTGAAGATCTTACACTATCAATAAAGGTCCAAATAGTTAGGACTATGGTATTCCCAGTAGTAACATATGGATGTGAGAGCTGGACCATAAAGAAGGCTGAGCGCCCGAGAATTGACACCTTTAAATTGTGGTGTTGGAGAAAATTACTTAGAGTTCTTTGGACTCCAATCAATCAATACTACAGGGAATGAAGCCAAACTGTTCACTGGAAGGTTTGATCATGAGGCTAAAGCTCAAATATTTTAGTCATATCTTGAGAAGACAGGATTCTCTTGAGATGATGCTGGATAAGATTGAAGCCACAAGAAGAAGGGAACAACAGAGGCGGAGATAGATAGATGAGGTCATTGAAGCAATGAACATGAGTGGATGGAGCTCAGAGGCGCAATGGTTGACAGATGTTCCTAGCGTGCTGTGGTCCATAGCGTTACAGAGAGTTTGACACAACTGAATGATTAAACAACAAGCTGTTGTGGTGGAGCTATGGCTGGTGCAGCAGGAGCAAAGCACCTGGGTTTACAACAGGGTAGCGGATGTCATCAACCTGGAGTAAAGGGAGTCTCTTATTTTTATCTTTATTTATATCGCTCCAACATATTCCGTAGCGCTCTTCAATTATTAGGTGAAAGGAGACAATGATTATTAGGATTAGGAGTGATCTCACCATCTATATGTATTTTTATTAACCCCTACAGGTATAGGGAAGTTGGAAGGGGCCACACATTATTTTGAAAGGGGCCCTCCATTCACTACCCTCGTCACGGAAAAGTGACTTTTTAAAGCAAATAACAAAAAAAACAAAAAAAAGTCTAAAAAACAAGAAGTGCTGCTGGCTATTTTAATACTTTCGTGTTTTTTAATCTTAGGGAGATTCAATAATGATATTTAAGTGTCTGATACAAATGTATCCAGTCTGTGTTGTGGTTTCCTTTCCATAGATTTGTTATAATAAATGTATCATGTTCAGAAAATATATCGTCTAGTCAGTAGGAAATACTTTGATTTTTTTTAATGTAGATACAAAAATGTAAATCCTTTTACCAGCCCCATGTGGTATAAAATCATAAAAAGATCCATTACACCGAGCTCCGGCTTTTCATTCTCTTCTCACTTTGTAAGGATGGGAAGGTAATTCCATGAAAAGAAAAGTATTAGATTTCCTAATCTGTTATTTACAGCAGAAGTCGATGTGAGTTGTTGGCAAATTAGTTGTATAACCTTAAGTGCTTTGGTTGGCTGTTCAAGGTATTAGACCAGGATTTAAGTACAGGCTCCAGGGATATCCTGAAATCCTGATCTGATGGTGTATCCTGTAATATTTCCCAGGATTGATTCACATTAGCAAAAAAAAAAAAAAAGACTCAATGAATAACACAACATACAGTATAACTTATTTTTTTATCCTCTATAGGAGTAACCAAAAAGAAAAAACTTGATTTTGGGGTGATTGAGTCCCTTTATATGAAATTGATCTGTGTGAATGAAATCCTGTAATCTGATACAGGGAGCTCGTACAGGTGCGCTATACAAAAAAACGTGATAAACTGGTCATTTAATCGCTATGGTGAAAAAAGTGAACTATGCGTTGACCTAAGTGCCCGCCATGCAATTTTGAGCACTATTGCGATATTTCTCGTTTTCCAGGGACTGGGACTGGAAAGAACATTATCGTTCAGTGCACTCAGTGGGGTAGCGCAAACCTGGGGATACCTGTATATATACAATGGTACCCCTAAACGCGACTTTAATCCATTGTTGAGTTCCAAAATGTTTGAATACCAAAGTATCATTTCCAAAAGGAATCAGTGCAAATTACGGTTCTTGTAGGCACAGGCTGCACTTTGGTTCTTATAGGCACAGGCTATACTTAGGTTTTTGTAAGCAAAGGCTGCATATAATAGTTGTCAAACTGTGATTTGTCGTCACACTTGTGAGCCTCGCAAAGCGAGGCAAGCCGTTTGCAGCCCAGAGTGCCGCAACTGCGAGCCTCACAAATCGAGCCGTTGAGGCATTGATGCATTCCGAGCTCGCAGGACTTCGGTGCTCATTGCCCTGCTCGCCTCATGAAGTGAGGCGAGCAGTTGAGGCAGTGAAGCATGCAGGACTTAGGCTGAAATAAGCACTTAAGCAGCTGCGCAGCACTTAGGCTGCAATGAGTGCCAAAGGCGCTCGTTGCAGCCAACGGCGCCATCACACATGCGAGCTCGGGAAAAAAATAGGACCTCGGAAAAATATGAATTTAACGTCCGAACCGCGGAAACTGAAAAACAAAAAAATAATAAAAAATAAATTACAACACACTCACACACAGCAAAGGGGGAGAGCCAGGAAACCTGGGACTGAGGAGTTGCAAGCAATTTTGAGCCTTATTTAGAAAATACCTGACGGCAAAGACACTAACACTTACACCAACAACGCTAGGCACGCGGGACTTAGAAAATAAAGCAGACACACAGAGGAGAAACACACAGGGAAGGGACACGGGGGAGATGGTGGAATTCCCAAGCACAAAACTTGCAGGTTAATGTGGCCTGCAAGGAGTGGCCCTTACAGCAGGCGGGAGGAAAGGGTCACAATGAGCTCCAAAGGGGCTCATCTCGGGGCTTGCGATGAGCGCCGAAGGTTCTCAGAGAACCAAAAGCCTCACATTTCTTCCCTTGCTTCTATACCCTTCTTACTACATGCTAATATTTTACTTGCCTTTACAGCTACTGCTTGGCATTGAGCACAGGTACTCCCAAATCCCTTTCTATATCTGATACCCCTACATTTGCTTCTCTAAGATTATAAACTGCATGGCTATTTTTCCTTCCTCTAGCTCCGCTGAGATCATACTCTATTCATTGTGTATTTGTATTGAATTTTTCTCTTAACTTCTTCAAATATGGGAATGTTTGCTATCCATTTTTTTGCTAGGACAATTCTGGAGGCTGAGAAAATATGATTTGTTAGGAATTGTGATTCCGTCTGGAGTTTTGGAATGGGGAGTCCTAGTAATGCTTCTGTTTTTTGTAGTATGTTAGCAGTTCCGCCTATAGTTTTGAGGCTATCATAGATGCTCTCTTGATCCTTGATTATTGTGGTTCCAACTAAAGTGGAGGATTGCTCCTTGTAATTTCAGAATATCTTTTGTTTTGATTGTTGTTGTAATTGTTCTGAAGAGATACATCAGATTGGGGAAGACCAGTTATTCAGGACTTTAAATACATTTTAGGGATATTTGCATTATAGATTAGACTGGATTGTTTAGGTATATAGATGTCCAATTATTTCATATGGTGTTACCATCTGAAGGAGAAGTTCAGAGATGACAATTTTGCTTTGGGAGCGATAAAATTAGGGCTTCGCTTTCACTGTCTGTGTTTACCTAAAAGAAAGAGATGTTTCCAAATTTCTCCAAAATATTTAGCATATTAGGGAGGCGGGTTAGTGGCTTTGTGATTGTTAGCAGGATGAAGACTCAATTTATATTCTTTGTCCACGATTTCAATTCCTTTGATGTTTGGACGTTCTCTTATAGTTATAGAGGTTCAATGCATAGAGCAAAGATCAGTGGAGACAGGGGGCAACCTTGTCTCGTCCATCTAGTGATCTTAAATGGCTGAGAGCGAAAGCCTTGGCAGGAAATGTATGTTTTTGGAACAGAGTAGAGTGTCATAATGCTTTTTAAGAAATTATCACCTAGGCCAAATTTGCTCAAGGCTCCTTTCATATAGGCCCAACCTATCCTATCAAAAGCCTTCTCTGTGACAAACGACAGCAGCATTAAAGGCATCTTTTTTTAGAAGCAATATCTATGAGGTTAAAGGTTCATATAGTATTGTCTGGGGCTTCTCTGCTTGGAATGAAGCCAATTTGGTCCGAATGGATTATATGTAGGAGTAAATGTGCCCATCTATTTGCCAGAATGTTTTAATATAATTTGATATCACTGTTTGTTAATGAAATGGGCCGGTAACTTTGACATTGGGTAAGGTCTTTATCCTCCTTATCTAAAACAATAATTTTAGCTCCTGGGAATTCTGCTTTTATTGATTTACTTAGCATAAAATCATTAAATAAAGTTTGGAGATGGGGTAAGAGAATGTCCATAAATTGTTTATAATAATATTTTGTAAAGCCATCAGTGCCAAGAGCTTTGTGAGTTTTGGCAACTATAATTGCTGTTTTAATTTCTTCAGTTGTGATAGCGACTAGGAATATAGTATTTTTTTATTTTTGATTGAAATGTATTAATTTGTGCCTTACGGCCGGTCGAGACAGATTGGAGTATAATTCTGTGTAAAATTTCACAAAAGCCTCCGTAATTTCCTTTGGTTGGTATATAAATGAATCGTCTTTTATTTAGGGATACATGATCCTTTTCTTTGTTTAAGTCTTTAGCATTGAGTCAGGCTTGTTAGAAAACACAAAAACTTTCCATTGGTTACCACTTATATCTTGATGTATTTGTGGCCATTACATCAGCTGTAGCCCATATAATAAACATGGCTAGAGTAGGAAGAGGCCCAAAGTCCAGGTCCAGAGGTCAGAGGGCTTCAGAGGGCTCCAGTGGGTTTTACGTGGCTAGAGTAAGAAGAGGCCCAATGTCCAGGTCCAGAGGTCAAAGGGCTTCAGTGGGATTTACAGCTTTGATCCTTTCCTGCAACATATACAGAATACGAACGCTCGGCTAAGTAGGTTGGTGTTTGAATATCCCGGTGTATCAATTTACTGTTATGTACTTCAATTTATTAAGAAGTGCTTATAATCTCTGTTTTAACCTAAAATCAAACAAATAGTCCCTGTATGGGTCTGTCCACTGCAGCATATGCAGACATACTCTGTATGGCTAGATGTACAGTGTAGTGTCCTAGCCTATCAGGAACCACGTCTCAGCAGGATGATCCCAAGAGATGCTCACTAATTGGTTAGTATGAGGCAAAGCACAGCAAGTACAGCACAGTCTGTATCTGCATACACTGCAGGAGGCAGACCCATACCGGGACTATTTGTTTGTTTTTAGGTGTAAAACAGAGCTTATAGGCACTTCTTATAAAATAAAATAATGAAAAACAATATAGAAAAACGTTAACCAGAGTGGTGATTTAATGCAAATCCAATATGTCGGTGTCAGGGAGACCTTGGTCCTGATACAGTTTTATCTCACTTTAGATGACAGATTTACGGTACAGTGCTTATACATTGTAGTAGCCATTTAATTCTTGTAATTTAATGAATAAATTATTTTACTAATAAAATATAAATAAATAATAACTTCAGGGACAGCAGAGCAGTTATTGTATCCATAACCACATTGTATCTAATTAATAAAATAAAAATAATACATACAAATAAATAAACAAATTAAAATATAACAGTTATTGCATCAACTACATTTATATAGCTAATAAAATATAAATAATATAAATAAATAAACAAATAAAAATAAATAAATGAAAACTTAAGGGATTATTACATCTACAACTACATTTATATAGCTAATAAAATATAAATAATATAAGTAAATAAATAAATAAATAAACAAATACAAATAAAAAAATAAAAACGTAAGGGATAGTAGATCAGTTATTGTACAAACTAAATTTTATTTAACTAATAAAATATAAGTAATACATATAAATTAATAAATAAATAAATACTTCTGTTATTGCATCCATAACTAAATTTTTTCCAACTAATAAAATATAAATAATAAATAAAAATGAATAAAAACATCAGGGATAGTAGATCAGTTATTGCATCAACAATTACATTTTATTTAACTAATAAATTATAAATAATAGATATAAACAAATAAACAAACAAATAAATAATTAAAAAGCTAATTAATAATATAAATAATAATATATAATATAATAAAAACTTCAGAGACAGCTGATCGGTTATTGCATCCACAACTATATTTTATCAAACTAATAAAATATAAATAAAATAAATAAATAAATACTTCAGGGGAATACAGCGGATCGGTCATCTCATCAACATCTAAACTTGTATATTTTCTTTAT